>CM057009.1:233797177-234397177 GCA_029891345.1 Dryococelus australis | reverse complement strand
TAGTGACTTTCTACAATTTGACCAAAGGAGGAGTTGATGTAGTAGACGAGTTGAAAGGACAATATTCGGTATCTCTCATAAGTTGCAGATGGCCACTTAGTGTTTTTTCCCTCCTCAACATTGCAGGGATAAATAGTCACATAATTTTCAGAGAAAATAATAATGAAACAATGGAACGGCGCACATACTTGAAGAACCTAGCTCTTGCCCTTATGAAACCACATTTGATCAAGCGTTCAAAGATACCTAATCTTCCACTAGATTTACGAAGATCTGTGACAAAACTGGCAGGAATCCAAATTCAACAAGAAAGGCGTAACCCATCAGTGGAAGGCATTTGTGGTTTTTGCCCAAGAAGGAAAAACAGAAAGACAAGATGTTTTGCAAACACTGTGCAAGAGCTATATGCACTGAACATTGCAAGTACTCGTGTCCTGAATGTAATGCAAACGAAAGTGTGTAAAATCTCAAACGACAGCTGGACTTGTATGTCAAATGATTTTACAGTAATTTAAATTTTCAGTGTAAATATTTTCATTTCCATTTTTTTTTAAATTTATTTTGATACTTTATTATGCAAACCAAACAAGTTTCAACCTTGCAATTTGGAATGTATTAGATCTATTACTTTTAAATTTTTATATTGTACAATTGTTTTGCTGTGTAAATATCTTATTTAACATAATTAAATATTACACTCAGTGCGTGCATTTAGCTTTGTTTAACATTTTTCAAAAATAACCAAGAAAACATAATGCGTGACCAACCGTGTGACTTTCAAGAAAACATAATGTGCGAGAATCCCTCATGTGCAACCAACCGTGTGACTTTCAAGAAAACATAATGTGAGAGAATCCCTCATGCGCGACCAACCGTGTGACTTTCCTTCTAGCGACCTTTGATGGGTTAAAGTCAAAATTAAATCCGCAGAAATTCTTTGGCAATCCAAAATTAATAATAACCTTAAAAGTGAACCCAGAAAATTCTGGAACTATGTAAATTTAATGAAAAAAAGTTAAAAAGAATCCATTTCGTTAACGGTTAAAAATATAATGATGCAGGACTCTGGCCTACTGGTGAAAATTTTTGCAAATTATTTTTTAAAGGATTTGTTTCTACTCCATCTGACAATAGTCTGGATTCAACTATTCATTCTAAAAATCTTGATATTTGTTCCCCTGTTACATCTCGAGGAATTGTATTATGGGCTATAAAAAAGCGTAAAACCACTAAAGCTACAGACTGTGATGACATTCCCAATTTCATCATTAAAGGCTGTGCTGATATTCTCACTCTTATTCTAAATCATATATTCAACTTAAAGCATCTCGAGTGTCATCTAGCCCAAAATTTGGAAACGTGCAATAGTTCTTCCCATTTTCAAAAAGGGAAACAAACATGATGTCACCAATTACAGGCCAGTATCCTTGCTATGTAGTTTCTGTAAGATATTTGAAAAAATAATATTAAACATCTTTCCTTTTATACAAAATATTTAATAACAGAATATCAGCACGGTTTTCAAACAGGCAAAACAACTACTTTCTAATTTATTTAATTTTGTAGATGAATTGTATTCAGAAGTAACAACTAGAAAACAAATAGATGTTATATTTTTTGACTACATAAAGCTTCCGACACCGATCAACATCATATTATTTTACATAAAATAAAAATGTTAGCACCAGATGTATCATACTGCAAATGGTTTTCCCATTACTTTTCAAACAGAACTTTCGTAGTTAAATTAGAAAACTCATATTCAACTTCTCATCCTGTATCTTCTGGTGCCCCTCAGGGTAGCACCTTGGCACCGCTTCTCTTTAATATTTTTGTGAATGATATCAACATAATTAGTCATTCACATGCAGTACTATATGCTGGTGATCTGAAGATTTGCAAAAGTATTAAGGACAGCACTGATTGTTTACTACTGCAAAAAGATATTTTAGCCATTTGCAATTGGTGTAATACAAATATAATTAATCTTAATGTAAATAAGACCATCTGTATTTCCTTTATAAGGAAAACCAACAAAACTCTTTATAAATATCATGTGAACAATGTTTTAATTAACAGAGTGAAGTTTGTAAGAGATGTAGGAGTCATCTTCGACTCCAAACTTTATTTTCATGTTCATGTAGATAGTCTAATTAGTAATACTAGTCGGACTTTAGGTTTAATTAAATTTATTACGTATTCTGCCTCAGCCACTGACTCTCTTTTATGTTTATCGTAATCACTTGTTAGATCTAAATTAGATTATTGCTCTGTTATATGTAATTACATTACTCTGACTAATTCCAATAGATTAGAAAATATTAAAAAAATATATATTTAAATTAATTTCCATAAGATTTCCTATTAAAGTAGAATTGAACTATATTAATGAATTAGCTAGGTTTAATACATTGACTTTAAAAGAACGACGTAATATAAATGATGCTTTATTTTTAGTTAATTTCTTTTTAGCTTTTATTTCTTGTTCAGCTGTAAATAATAAAATGGGTTTAAAAATACATTTCTAAACAGATAGAATTTCACACACTTTCTCTTCCTTAGTTTATGAAAATGACTTGGTAAACAGATGTATTAAAAATTATAATAAATTCTTTTCTAATTTTGATCCATTTCTGGAAAGGAAAATCACTTCCATGGATCTCTACAAACATATTAGATAAATGAATAATACAGTATTTCTTCCTCTGTGTAAAAATTGTTACTTTATTTATTCTTTTTATGTTTCCTTTAATCTGTGTTATTTGTTTGTTCTATGTCCAGATGTCTGTGTTGTTATTGTCCTGTGTTGTCATGTGTTTTGTTCTGTATGTAATTTGTAATGTGCCTTCCTATTATTGGTTTTTGAAAAAACTGTTGGTTGGCCCTTTAAGATCTTTAAATAAAATAAAAAATTATTATTATTAGTGCTTCTTTTTTTTTTATAAATTAATTTACATCTATCTAATAAAGTGAAGTACATGAAGTGTATCCTGGGTGATTTTACAAACTTTTAGGGATGATAGGGAAGCAGGCTACCAACATTATTGGAAACCAGGGAGATTAAAAATGGTCTGGGAAAGTCAGGAAAATGGAAAGTTGGTCAGGGAAAATTGGGGAAATGAGAGAGGAATATAATAAACTAACAAAATTATATATATATATATATATATATATATATATATATATATATATATATATATATATATAGAGACACACACACTTTTTATTTTATATCCTCATGAATCTAATCCTTAAGGCGATATGTCACAGTTTTTATTTTTATTTTGTCATCTGAAAGAGGTTTTAAAAAGTGCCTCCTTAATGTAGTTATTATTTGGCAAATCATTATTGCTTTCAAAATATAGTATTTAGAAGTCTTAATTTCCTGAATTTTGGAGCATACTAGTCTTTGCTCGTAGATTTTTTCCCAGTCAAATTGCATATAATGCAATCTGTATGGTGTATAGAACAAACTGATTCAGTATGAGTGCAATTTATAAACAGTTCAGCGATTATTGGCTCTCTGAATTTTGTTGAAAATAGTTGCCAGACTTTCCGTAAATATATTTTTGTTAAATCTAGCAAAACTGTTAACATTCATTTAATACATAGTTTAAACCATAAAGTGTAGAGGAAAAGTTGTTTTAGTTCCTTTTGTAGCTTTAACACAAATGCAGTATGCCCCCGCTTAGGCTCTCTATTCACACTTTGAATCTGCCTATAACACTTGTCAGAACGTAACACAGTTAAGCCATTGTCGTACGCATCCAAATCCATTCCCTGCACGTTCGAGAGTAAACCGGGAGTGACGTGTAAATACGGGCTAATAATTAACAAGTTTTAACAGTGTGAAGCTAGTGGGAAATAAACGAATATTGTTTTAAATTTAAAGACAATGGCACTATTTTGTATGTGGAAATGGTTAAAAAAAATATTCTGGTAAACCACGTCAATCTTATCCACATAAAAGAAACAAATTTGTAAAGAATGTGAATAAAGTGTACAGAAAATAAGAGAAGGCATCGCTGAGAAGACTGAAGTAGGGTAAGAGAAAACTACTACATATCTGAGTTGACTGGCAAAGGAGACTTCAAAGTGGATGTGGTTAATATTAATATTTTTTAAGTAAATTTTGTTGTGTTTTATGTCAATATATATCAATGCAGTAAGATATTATAAATTACTTAATATTATTTTCTTTCTAACCAATGCGGATCAGAACTGAAAATGCAAATTATATATAAACCGCTTATTGTAAAAAGGGACCTGTGTGCCATTTATAAAGTTTGGAGTAAAATTGAAAAAAAGGAAAATTGGAAGGAAACTGTGGGGCTGTGATAAACAAAAATTTAGTGGCAACTTCTCAATGGTATATGTTGATGATGTATAGTCTTTTCAGGGTTACAAATTGCATAATATCAACAGGAAAAATTAACTGGTATGTTGCATTCGGGTACATTTTTACAACAGATGGGATATTAAATAAAATTGTCATCTGTAACTTGTCACAGGAATAGTATGTTTACATAATATAAGTTGCAATTGAGGTACAAATACATAATAAACACAACGATAATATGTTAACATGTTACAACTGTTTTCATGATAATAATAAAATCTTTAGGTGATCCCTCATCCGTACAAACAGGCCATCAGGTTTCTTTATTTATCGTCTGTGTTATCTGCAGCAACTGATGGCCACACTGTTACCCTATTGTAGAAATCCCTGCACTCCTCCGGTATATAACAGCATAACTTTTTCAAGTCCTGTACCTTTGGTTTTCTGGTAGGTACTTGTCGAGTTGGATATGCAGGAATAGGTGACAAACTGACATCAGGTATCTTTCCCAGCACAAACGTATGGGAAGCAAGATCACCTAACCATTCACTGGCTTTCACAACACCTTTCTCCAAAGACTACTCAAAGTAATAGTATTTAAAAATGTTGAAGACCTCTTGATTCACGATCATGTATCTTGGTTTCCAGTGATACTACACTTCGTTTGTAATAAAATAGCTACCTCGTTTTAAAATCTAGTATCACTAGGTTTTGTTGTTCATTGAGCAGAGTGACAGTATTGGGTGACTTGGTGGATGAATTGCAGATAAGTTCACAGATCTTCTTTAGTGTGTGTATCCGGTTATATCTTCTAATAGGGCATTTAATGACGCTGAACTTCCTGTCACAAGGGAGGTATGAGTGTCCTTGTATAGGAAAATACTGTTTCACAATTTGAAATCTACGAGTATCAACAACTGCGAGTCATAATCTAACAAGTATGTGGTTTTTATTCTGTCCTGGACAGTTATCTGCAAAAAAATTAAGTTCTTTGACCGAAGAAGGGATGTTCTACTCTATATAGTCCAATAACATTGAGGCTACATTATTAGACCCCTTGTAGGCTTCTCCTTCATGGTAGACATAGTAATGTGCCAGCCCACTTCTCATATTGTATACACAAAAAACATTGACATTAAGTTGCCTCAGGTAAAAAATTTTCTGTACAGGGATTTTAGGAAATTCTAAATTCTTCATAAAATTAAACACTAATCCTAGAACCTTATTAAAAGTCTTTGATAGTTGCTCTGAGTCTCTTATCAAGCTACAAAATTTTTTGGCCTGGCGTAGCTGAACTATCAACTCAGCTACAGCAACCCGTTTCGCTGTGTCATGTATAGGGATGTGTTATTTATGGTGGGTTTTTTCAACTCACAAAAACTGCAAGTGTCTACCTGCGGCCTCTCAAACCGTAGACTAAAGTTCTCGTTAAAGTACTTTAGTTAAAAGCTGTATTTGACAGTGGTTTTTGGGTATTTGCTTTTTAACATGCTATACATCTTTGCAACCGACAGTTCTGCAAAGAGATATATGTAACTGCGTGATGTGTAATATGCTTCCTTAACTGGGAATGAGGCAATGTGTTGATGAATCAGAAGAAGCTCATCTCCGCCTTTTTTGAATACGCAAGGGTGTTTGTTGCGCTTATTGCGTGGTGACTTTCCTTCCACAAGTAATTTGCGAATATGCCTTACCCTTTTATCAGTTACCTCATACAATTGGAAGAAATCATCCCTACATACCTTAATCTATTTGTCCTTGAGAAGAACATGGTACTTGAATGTCCTCTGTTTTTCAACAGAATATTCTGTCTTCTTCCTGTGGCATTTCACTTCTCTAATTTCTATCATTCTCTGCAGATATAGATCTTGCTCATCCTTTGTGTTTTTTTGTGTTCATTGTGTACAAAACCTCAAACACTGCAGCTAGGTCAATCTCATCAAACCGGTTGAAGCATTTCTTGGGACTCCTGATTAAACCAACATACAATATGAATTACCCTTACTCTTATGTTTCATAATGTGAAACATGTAAACATTTAACAGCAGAGGACTGGCAACTTAGAACGAAACATAAATTATCTGGTTTCATAGCATGTGTGCTATAAAATTACCTCAAAATTTCTTCAGGCAAATGTTTACATCTTCAACAATATTAATTTACAACATTGGTTCTGCATACTTATCCATAGCATTCAAAAAAATTTTTCACTAACCTTCATGGTTCTTGAATAGCTCGAGCTTTTTTTTTCCTCCATAGTCAATGTATTCTTTCCCTGCAACTCTGGCGGCTTTTTTAATAATATTTCGTTGATAACTGTCTGGGTCACGAATTCCTTTCTTCCGCTTATTTGGTGACATTTCTGTCTCTGTCCCACTCATATTTATATCACACTTAATGTTCTTTTACCACAACTCTACACTTATGAAAATACTCCACTAGTGCTCTAAACCAAAATTCGTGTACCTATCAGCTGTTTCATTAACATTTGAAGACTGCTTGTTTGACATGACTACCAATAGTGTAGTGTAAAATGTTTACCTAACATGGTTATCAATGATATAGTGTTAAAAGGTACCCAAGTACAGGACATTCGTCCCTTTTTACACTGAATCAAAACATGTGTTACTTCTTTACATTTTGTTCATCCAGTGTATTCGGGACTGTTTTAACACTAAAATGTAGACATACCATTCTAGTTCACGAAACCCCTCTTAACTCAAAATGGCTATCTGTGGCCGCTCAGTTCCTTTTTACAATAAGCTATTCACACACACTATTGATTGATATATATATATATATATATATATATATATATATATATATATATATATATATATATATATATATATATATATATATATATTCCAGGGGAATGCTCAGGATTATATTTGCCCTAAAAATTTAACAACAGGTCTATAATAATGTTCTAATAAAGCATTAAAAATTAATAATAAATAAAAAAATAAAATGTGATAGTAAAATTTAATAAATAAAATAAGTTATGTTTCACTAGGAAAGTCAGATTAATTAGTATATTAAATATTGTGAAGACCACCCTTGTAAGGTAAATTTATTTTTGTCATACACAGAAATTATGACTTTTTTGTATCTGTTACGATATGTCACATCCAGTATGTTTGTTGGGTGACGTCTCATTTATTATGGTAGCTAGGACATTTTAACTATGTCATGTTACCTGGAAATATTTTTTTGTAATACAGGTGCAAAATAGTCATTAGACACAGGTAAATCTAAACGAAAACACTATCCATGTTATAGTATAGTTTTTCAACAGCTAAAGAATGCAATCATTTATTTGCCCCTAATTTTATGCCAACTTCTTCGTGATGTAGTTGGTTTGGAATTTTTCCTTATTGGAATGGAGGTTGTGGGTTGGAATTTCGAATAAGGCTTATATACATGTTATGTTACTGTTGTTGGTCTAGATCTATTATTTTTATATTTAACTTAGTTCGTAAGTCATCACATGATACACCTCCCAAGTTAAAGTAAGGTAATGAGACAGTATAATTTTTATTCACTTTTGCAGTGTGATTTCAAAAACTAACAAATACAAAAAATTATGTTCTTGTGATTTAATGCAGCACAAATATTTATTAAAAATAATTCATGAAAATTGTAGGCTTTCAGTGCATAAAAGTGTAAAAAACAGTTGCTGCTAGCATGGGCAAAATAACTTAATGGCATTTGCAAATTGATTTATCGTTTGTTTCAAATCACATATATATAACTGGAACATTTATATGAAAATGAAATCTGTTGATTTTTTGTTTGCTTTTTGCACATGTTTTATGTACAATAACTGAATTAAACTTCTACTATGCAGTAATATAGGAATTGGTTTATCTGCTTCTCATATCTTTACAGTTTCGTATATTCTTGCCTTGATAAAAAAAAAAAAGAGGTAGTTCTTTTTCATTGCTTTTTACTCATTCCCATTACGTGTATATATGCAGATGTCACATTTTAAATATTGTTTTTTATATTATGTATTTTATCATTCATTATAAATAACTGAAAATGAATCATTTAGAAAGAAGACTCATGTACTTTAAATTATTTTTATATTTAGCTAGCGTGTGTCCATGTAAACTATAACCTAAAACTGGTTTGTATTGCATATCAATTATTTTTAACAAATGCTTAAAAAAATACAGACATGAAGCTTTACTGCAATAGGATGTTCTGATCAAATCCTCTATCACCAGTAAAGAATGAAAGGAAACATTAAATTTAATTGTATACAATAAAACTTTAAATGTGAGTGTAATTTTTTTTAAGTATCCGATAATGAATGACATGCACTGACGCTGCTATTTGCGTTATGCCAAATGTTTACATAAATGCTAGGAAGCACATGTCACAACACAAATAAGGAACATCTCAATCACTAAGTTATTAATTTCTGGCTAACCAATAGTTTGCATCGGTGTGTTCACATGTATGAGCAGAAATTTTCTAGTTGTGAACATATTTGTAAACTTAAGCTATAATACTTAGTATTTTTGATAAAGCTTCTCTAAAAATAAAAATATGTTGTACTTCAAATAATGTTGTTCTGTTTTCCAAAACAATGGTTTTTTCATAAAGGTAAAAAAACTGCACATAAATTGGGCCTCGACCTAATGGACCAGTCTTAGCAATTCAAAAGAGTCACGAAAAACCACATTACAATACCATAATGTTCTGTTTTCTCTTATTATTTGCATTACTTTGAGTTATAATTTGCATTACTTTTGCACATATTTTAACATTTTGAACTTGTATATTTTTGTGTTGGTTGTATGCCTACAATAATATAATTTGGTTGTGTTGTGTTAATTTTCCAGTCAATTTAATATTTGCAGCTTTCTTTGTTGGTTTTATGAAATTCGGTATTTCTAGTCAGTTATGTTATTGCAAAAGCATATAGATAGTCTGGTTCGAACATTCTTACAGGTATTCTGTCAACCGCAACAAATAACTTAATTAATTTAAACACAATTTAACTATTTTTATGTACATGCTATTTGCCTTCGTACACCTTCCCTGAACAACTTAAAATAGACTGTTCATCATTAAACTAAAACTGAACCTCCTTTTCAATTAAATGAAAGCAATGTTAACCTCCTACGGGTTTGTTTTTTATGTAAGAAATACATGTATGTGTGGGTATCGTGGGTCTCTGGGTAGTGTAGTTCTCAAGCAATATTTCCACTAAAACATCAACTAAATAAGCCATTCATTGGTTACTCAGTATATTGTTTAAAAGTATAGAGATGCATAAGCAATATGTTTCTAGTAATAGACACATTTCTAAAGCAGATTCATAATACTAAATATTTTGAGAATACCCGTCTCCAAAAACAGTTATATTGTGTATATTCATGGCATTTTCCACTCTGCTGAGAAACATAAATCCAATAAATAATATTATAATGTACAAATAGGCTTGGCAGAGGAGTCACAGCAATTCAAAAATATTTCAGTAGATAGTTCAATAATACTGTACTTTCGCTCATACTGCAGCTGTCTCCTATCTTTCCCAACACGATTTACATCTTTGATGTCTGTCATGGTTCGAATCAGGATGTGCAATTGGAAAATGCATCTCTGTAAAGTTGTTACAGAAGGGTACACTGTTTTCCATAACTAACATGATAAAAGTAAATATTTACAGTTGTAGGAAGTGTTCTAATTTTTTAATGGCTGAGTTTGTAACGAGAAAGCATTAGATATGTGGTATATTGCTTCTGTGAAAGTAAATAATGGAGCCTTAACTTTTTTTCATTTTGGACACAATGTTATAAATAAATTATTTATTTAGTTAAGTTAAATATTACACACTTAACTTTGTCTCTCTCTTTTTTATTTTATTTTTTTTAAGAGTTTGTAGCACAGATTATTGGCCAATCATTACTGCAGTACTGACCCGTTTAATGCAATGACTGAGCTGACCAGCAAACGCATATTTTGACTGTACATGTTCAAGAGACAGTGAGCGCGTGCCCCACACTTCAGGTAGTCTTAGGGAGGAATGAAGAGGAAAGGGGTGAGGTACAGAGGTAGGGGTGTTGGGGAAGAAGAGAGTGGTACACTCACTCCTAAAACTTTGTTGGAGAGCAACATATAGACTTGCTAATTGTAAATATGGCCTTAACGAATACAGAACAAAATTATTACTGACATAGCAGATGCTAGTCTATTAACCAAGTTTTTTTTCAAGGTAAGTTTATTTTGTAAACATCTTTAAGAATATCTGCTATAATTTTCTGACATAATTTTTTCTGTTTGTGTGCAACACAGTATTGTTTATTTACTTATTTTCATCCTATTTTGCCACTGCCATCTATTGTAATAGTTTGTTTTGTAAAATATAAAGTGTATAAGGGAAACCCCTTATTTATACTTTTCAGTGTAAAAAAAAAAGTGGAATGTGAGAAAGTGGAAATCCAGGGGAAATTTTTAATTATTCCAAATTACCTTGTCCCTGTTAACCTTTACCTTCTTATGGGCAAAATATTGATGTTGCTTATGGTTTGCATGTGATGTAAATAACAGGAATGGTATTATTTCCGTAACTTAAATTATGAGATAGCAATTCTTTAAATTTACAGGCAAATAGATGGAACCTGGAAAAAAAACTGTACAAATTACTGGAAAATTTCAATACCAGGAATATAAATACAGGTTTTCACTTTACTATATTTTTGATGTTATGGTATCCAAATGCTAGTTTGTTGACAATAGTTATTATTGTTTTATTTCATGGTGTTCCTCAATAATTTGCTTCTCATTTGTTCCTGTTCAGTGTTTACTTACGGTCGTTTACTCAATATTAATGTGTGTTCAGGTAAACAAATGAAGTTGTGAGGTGGTGGTTGCCTTAATTAGTGCTGCACTGAGACATTAGGTATGTTCGTATGGTACGCTGTTCTGATATTCTGGTATTTGGCATTTGTGTTGCTTGAAGAATTTTTTGCATGCTGTTCAGGCTGTGATAGCAGTTGCCTTTTCTGCTATAAAAAGTAGCTATTTCTGATTTTGATTGCCAAAGTTTTATATATTATGGAATTGAGTTCCGTTAGTGTCTGTTTTTTGAGGCGGAAGGATGTATACATAGCCTGCACAATTACTGTCATTAAATTTGTTCAGTAAGTGCTTACTTGCCGTTATGTAGCACCTTCATGTCTTCAACTTGAGCACCCATAAGTACTCTTGTTACAACACAAGGATGGCACATAAATGGAAGTTGTGTAGAGTGGGGTTTTACTACTAAAAGCTTAAATCATTAGGGGGTGCTCCAGTTTTATCATTACGTAAGTGTGGTATGTATATATATATATATATATATATGTGGTGTACTTCCACATTAATTGATTTTATATCACATCAAAACATTAGGTACACTTATGATGTAGTTGAAATCCGCTTTGGTTTGTTAATAGTCATATAATTAAGTTACAAATGGACTGTAATAGAGGTAAGAAATAATTTACATAGTGAAAATTTTTGTAAATCAAATAAATAAATATATATATATATATATTTTTTCATAACCACTACAACACATGCATAAGTATATGCAACATATCTGCATAAGTATAAACAAAAATAAAATATTACTTTTAGCTTAGCCATTGCAGATTAGTGACATATTTGATCTGTTTTTTATGTAAATATCAGTAAAGAGTATTGAACAGAATTTGTGTTAAATTTATTATATAACATTGTATAATAACTTTGCAGGTACCCGCAATCACTTCAGTGAAAATTGTACATTCTTTTAGCTGACTAATATTTTAGACATGATACTTTTCCTCTTTTCTTAATGTTAAAATTAACGTCATAAAATTTTTGTTAAAGAAGTCCAAGAAATAAGACGTTACAACAGAAAGTCATTATGGCGAAGATAGAAAGTTCGGAACACTCACCAATGCAGTAGGCAAAAAATAATAATTTATGTTAGTTGATGCCAAACACATTTTAGAAATAACTGCGGTGCTGGCCAAGAAGTGGAATCATGGTCTAAAACGACCATGCTACGATTTGGTATGCCGCTCACATCACGAGAAGGTGGACATTTTTGGCCATGAGGTTAAGGCATCAGTTGGACTGCTACAGATGTATCACAAAAGTTAAAAATAAAAAAATTGTGCACACACTATATTTTCACTTTCAAATGAAATAAATTATTCGCAAACAAGCTTACCCAAAACGGCAGATGAAATTACTATAACATCATGTGACTAATTGATAGGTAACTCAAAAGTCGTGAAAGAAATATATTAATTCAGAAATCACGTTTTTCATTCTTCAAACTAAAATTCAAATTTTATAAAATATTGTGTTCATAAATAGTTAATAAACATTAAGAAAATAATTATATTTAAACAGAAAAATAGAAATATATATCTATTACATGTGTAAACAGTGCAAAATTTTCAGCTGATAAAGTTTTGTTTTACACTTCAAATTGAATAAACAAAATAATTAAGCATAACTAGAGCAAGTTCCAATAGAAAAGAAATTTTTGTTTGAAATACCAACTAAATAAGAAAGTAATTAATAGAATTACAATGAAATAAAAAATAGGGCAAACACAACTGGCACACACTCCCTCCCTGAGACCAGGACACACATGCTAAGGCGTGGCAAGAGCAAAAGCTACAATTGCAAAATAGACACAAAAATACATGTAGCAAAAATATTAACATGAAAACACAACACCATAACAAACTTACATTAGGCGGAGGGGGGGGGGGGGGGGGGCACCAGAAACAACAGGCAAAGGAATCACCACTGCATGTTCTTGGCTAGAAGGTTGAAAATGGGTGGAGAGGGTTGCATAAATGCACAAAACTTTGATTTCAACCAAAAAAAATAACATACGGGATGCAAAACACCACAAGAGAATATAGGCTAATAGAGTGAATGAGTGAAGAGATTTGGGTGGCTCTTATCAGCGAGGTGTTCAGAGCTGATGAGGGTGATTGAGGTGAGTATGGAGCAGTGCCGGAATTAAATTACGAGAAAAGCAGGAGATCCCTGAGAAAACCGGCCAGGTATTGAACCCGGTTCACCATGGTGGGAGGCGAGCAGGCTAACCACTCAGCCACCGTGGTCCTATAGGCTAATGGAGATTACATTCGTGTTTTTGGGACTTGGTGAAAGATGGGGATGATGAAGAAGTTGCATAACGTCATGGAAATTGGTGCCATGGGGCTGGAGAAGACAAAAGGGAATCAAGTTCTTTAACATGGGACTAATTAGGAGAAAGGTTAAGTAATATTGGAAATCCGAAGGATGTAAGATTGGAAATGAGTTTAGGAAATGTAGTATAGGTAAAGACTGATTGAAATGAATGGCAGAGTTGACTTGGTCGAAATTTTTCAAATAAGGGCTGACAATGTCGCAATTTGAAGCATTGCTAATAAAACCACTTCCATATTGTGAGAGTGTGGAGGGAGATTATGACTCTAAGGTTGTTCTAAAAAAAAGTTACATCAATGGGAAATTTTGTTAGGAACAGCCAGAGAGAGCAAGTTCTTTTGGAGGGAGGTTAACTCTAGAGATACAAAAAAAATTTCACAAAAGTCAAGGTGAGGTTTACCAGAGAATAAATTAATTTCACAATTATTAACATGTGCATCAAAAAATGGAAAATCAGAAGGACAAATGTTAAAACCATAAGTCTCGCATTAAGACAACAGATTAGCTGGAATAGGAACAAAATGTTTTCTATCTAATCTGACAATAAGCAACTCTGAAACTTTGAATAACAAATATCTATTTATGTTGGGAAAAAGTGCTGGAAAAGCAAAAACACAATGACTTTGAAATACACCCTTATTTGCTAAGGGAACATTTACTGCAACATTAAGTGAAGAATTATAAATAATAGCCAGTACTGAACTGAAGCCTTAGTAAGCAAAAAGGTTTTCAAAAGTTACTGGGGCAATCATGTGTAAAGGAAGAGTAATCAAGTGTTGGATTTGGGTTCAGAATGTCAATGAAGTTCTTGGAAATTAGAAGAGTGTAGCTTATCCTGCCATGGACACTGGTCTCGATGGCATGCTTTAAGGTCAAACAATTCTAGCCTGGTGTTAGATAGAGTTTCACTGCCCTCAACAACATTGTATTAAGGTTCAAGATCCTTAAAATGGTATGGCTTGCAACATTAACAGAAATTTTGTTTTGATTATCATCATTATAATTAAGTCTCTCTTAAATTCTTGAGATCATCATTGTCCAAGGTTCCAAAAACAGTTTTCAGTATTTTGCCTCCAAAATCTAGCATTCCCCTTTTTGGTCTTAACTGAGGCAGAAGAGAAGTAAGCGTACACACTTCAGTCTTAAATGCACTAAGGTTGTCCTCTAATTGCAATAGCGCAAAATTGAAATTCTGATCAAAAGAACTATTGTCCTTTTCAAACTTTTTTTGCACACTAATTACAATGTTCAACATTACATCTAACTCAAGACATTCTTCGAAGGTCGATGTCTAAGACAGTGGAATAGAAGTTATCGGAAAAAAGTAATGTCTTCACACTTTTCAAAAAATCGCTCCAGTATTTAAATGGTTTACCGTAACTAATGAAATGTAAAAGTAAGTGGCAACAGCCCAAGGCCAACATGGTTTAATCATCAGGGGAAAAAAACTGAATGTCACCCAATACACAACAGTGTCACATCTAGTAAAGATTACTCAGGAATATCCAAACAAATACAAAATATCCAAAGAAATTAATTGGACATTGAACACAAAAAATTTTCAATTATATATATATATATAAACACAAGGCATTGTTTGCAAAAAAAGATAAATGAATTTATGCTAGAAACAATGTAACTTAATTAAATTTATTACTTCACATAGTTTTGTAGCAACTTAGTTTAGTATAGTACCAACTTAGATTAGTACAGTGGATTTTTCTTGAAGTGTGAACTCACAAAAGATATGGATCCTAAAATTACTCGGCTCAGTGGGTGATCAGTCCATGCACAAGACTAAGTCAGTATCAAACAAGTAACACGTGTGACTGAATTATTTTAGGAAAGCAAATGCACAGTTAGGGTCTGCAGTTCCTAAACAGTGCAGCAAAAGAAGATTAATTTTGAGCATGAAATCTTTTCAAATGTGAGACATGAGCTCTTATAATAAATGCTCCTGAACTGGGATCATCTAAAGTGGCAGTGACTGGTGTCAAAAAACTTTGGATTTTATATGGGCTCGACCAACGGTAAGAAATTTTTGCAATTTTCTTATCAACTGCCCCGTTGACAGGGTGTGCTTTGTACAGAACAAGGTCATCTAAAGGAAAATGGTTATCAATGTAATCTTTATTATACTTGGCACGACTCTTAAAATGAGCATGCTTAAAATTCTTGAAGGCAGATGCCCAAACATCACGAACATTCTTAGGATCATTTGACGACATGTATTTAGATGTAACAAATTTGACAAAGGATTATTTGGGGCAAAAGTAAACATGAGATTTAATGGGCTAGTTGTGCATGATTCACGTTTGGCATAATTGAATGCCATTTGAACCCAAGAAAGATTTTTTCCCAATTTGTCTGGTCCGTCGCATGGAAAGCAATGAGTGCCGAATGAAGGTTTTAGCATTGCAATATACAATAATTTATATATTCAGGAATTATTAAAATTTTGTATATTTCAGTAAAGGATAGTAACTCATTTAATATTTAGAAAATTGTGGCAATAATAATTTGTTTGTATCTTATATATTTTTGTTTTTCCAAATTTATTATTTTATTTGAATAATTTCATCTGTAGTAACAGACGTAATAGGATGACATTGCACCTGTTCACTAGGTTAGTAAACTTGACACATAGCTGTCATATTGGACGACGTGATGAAATAAGGAAAGTACAGGAGGTCACAGTTGGCTGACGTGACTAGCTCCTCGAATGCAATACTTTTATTTCTAGAGTCATGTCCAAGTTTGTGTGCTTTTTTTACACATTACCACCACATTACCACCACAGTTGTGCCACATTTATAATTTTGAATCTTTTGTCAATATATAGAGGAAGTGCAACCTTTCTCATTCATCACAGATTAGTCATCAGTCTAACAGTCTGCAGCGCGTGATCATTTAGTTCGCACAGGCCACGCCCACGACTTGAACATTCTAGTAACTGTTGATTTTCTGACAAATTTTGAAATCTATTAAATTTATTTTCCGTCACTGCAAGAAGTGGTTTGGGTACCGGGAGAGTAATTGGCGATTCCCTCCTGTCTTCATAATTTAATTTACTTTGATGTGAGAAGTTTTGTTTTGTGAACTTGAAAATGCTGCCATTCTGTCTCTTGAGTTTTTTTCTACTGCAAGTGCAAATTGTTTGTTTGTCGATAATTTTCGTAAAACGGCAATAAACTTTCAGTGAATAATATAAATCATCTCTTATGTATTTTCTGTTTACTCTTAATTTTTATATAAACTAACCTTCCCCCCCCCCCCCCCCTTTTTTTTTCTTTCTGAGTTTTATACTTCCAACTGAGCTAGTTTCGAACTAATGTTTACTACGGACTCCAACTCAGTTTTGTACAGGAAAGATTACAAATGGCGTCTTACGTGGGTTCTTGAATTTCGACATGCCCTGGTGAATTGTGAATAAGATTGCTGGGATGCAGCTCATCTGTTATTCAAGTGGCTGTGCCTAAAAGCCAGCATTTATCATTTGTGTACAAGTGTGATGGGAAGTGAGTGCTACATAACCACCACCCAACAGCAGAGGTCATCATCATCACCATCCAGTTGACACACCGCCTGCGCTTCGTAGGGAATTATACACAATACAAGTTAAAAATAAGATCTTTCGTCAAAGAAATCACAGATATGAACAAGATTGTAAATTTGCAATGTAAGTGTTTTTCTCCTGTTACAAATTTTGCCATATGTTTTTTTTCCATCTTCTTCTTCTGTGGGCTGATTCTACCCTAGTGTAATACTATAGGTTAAATATTTAAGTAGGTCATAATAGCTAGTCTAGAATAAACATGAATGAGTGAAGGGGATAACTTTGTGGATTTTTATAAAAATATGCCAAATCAGGAAACAGAATTCAACTTATCCAATGAGGAAGTGAACCCTTTAGGTTCAGGTCTTCGTAGTATAAATATGGAAACACTGAGAACAGGAATGCCTGAATTAATTTATCAAATAAGTCTGTTAGTAAGGTTAATGTCTGAACATAGAGCAGAGATAAAAGAAAAATTTGACAATCTGCAAAGTGCTTTAAATAACTATAATAAGGTTTGTTCGGAATTAAAGATTGACCTAAATGTCAAATACAGAGGTTAGAGAGGAATGTACAGCCAAGGTAAGTGAGTGTGAAAGCAGGGTTGTAGAATTGTCAAAGAATATTTTGGCACAAAATGAAAAGATTTTAGGAAACATTTAAGAAATAGAAAGGGTGTGGGTACAAGTCCATAAACAAAAGCGGGAATTACAGCAGAATGAAATGCATATATAGCAAGTGGAAATGACTAGTAGAAAATGCTTAAAAAATATTCTAGGAAAGCCTGGCAATAGAGCAAAATTTAGAAAACATTAGGGAAGAAGTAAAAAATATTAGTTAGGAATGTAGACAGCAGTGTGAGGATAAATTAATCAACTGCGGAGGCAAGAGTTCTCTCTACATAATGGTGATAAATTTGTTTTGATTGTTGATGACAACTGCTTTTCAAAGGACAGTACCGAAATTTTATGGGCACAATCGGGGACCAAATCCCATACAGGTCGTACATAAGTGTGAAAGGATATTCAATTTTTTGGGTGGGTCAGATGAACAACAAGTAGGCCTACAACTTTTTGTTAATAGATTAGAAGCAGGAGCTTTACAGTGGCACTGTAGAAGGAAGTGGAATGGACAAGTTTCACAGAAGTTAAGGTAGCTTTTCTACAAAAATAGTGAGGAATTAATTTTCTGGATGACTTTTTACAGTATTTATTTGCAGGCAAATTCGAGGATAGGGATGGTTCAGTGACAAATTATATGCAGAGATTGTACTTACAGTCAAAATACTTAGATAAGATGTCAGCTGAAAGATTTATCTGTCATATTATTCATAATTTTAATGGGCACATCCAAGAGTGTATGTTAGGAATGGGAGTGTGGCAGTGTGTGCGGTGGATGAGGTTCTTTCCAGTACCTGGGCAGGCATCCCCATCACACCTGATGGGGTGGTTTTGGGTTCATAGTCCAGGCGCGAACGCAACGGATATTTCATGTTCTGTCTCTTCAGAAGAAGACATGGCTACTCACTGGAATGGTAGCCACCACTGGGTGTTTAGTAATCGCAGACTTCCTGTAGTCCAGTGGTGGCTACTCACTGGAATGGTAGCCACCACTGGGTGTTTAGTAATCGCAGACTTCCTGTAGTCCAGTGGAGGAAAACCTGACAAATTTAGCTCTCACTAAAACTGCTGGGTCTGTTTAGGGATGTCAATCCTAAGGGTCACACTTAACTCTATAGGAGATGGGTGGCTACAATTCCTCTCTGCAGAGTAACTGAAGGAAGGTCACAGCAAAAGGTGTTATAGATTCCAGAATTTTAGTCTGTTGACTAATTCTAGGGGGTAAGTAAAGTTGCAGAGGTTAATCACAGTCAACTCTATTATAACCTCACATGTAATGGTCAGAATGACTGTATGGCGTGGTATAGGACTACTTGTGTGCAATGAGACATCAGTCTCACTTGTGACAAAGCAACAGGCGATCTGGTTAATCTCCGCTATCGGTAAGGGGTTTGTGACTGGCACAATAAAAATCATTCAAATTTAATGAGCATCGTTAACATTTACAAGGGCTCCAACTGAGTTCTAACTATTCAGGATGTACAAAAAGTGTTGGGATAGCTGGACGGGGGGGGGGGGGGGGGGGGGGGGATTAAAAATCTCTGACCTATCCAACACGACCGAGACAAATTTAATTGCTACTAACACGCCCATGTTAGAAGCAAAAACAATTTATTTGAAGTGCCAATGTGTCAGTAAACATTTAGACTGTTTGGTGAGGGTGTGGCTGGCCTTTCCTAACAGCCTAATTGAAACTATTGCTGTTATGCCTCATGATGACTGCCATTTTTATTTGAAGCATTTCAAGCTAAATCAAATACACCAAGGAGGTTGGCTACTAGGCCAACCCAGTATGGACGGTAAAGGAGAGTTGTAACCTCAGTAGTCGAGAATGTAGGAGTGTCATACAGTACAAGCAAAATCATAACAAACCCTGACGTCACTGACGGGCGCTCATAAACCCCTTGGCAAGCTCATAAGTGGTTTCTTCCCTTCATGTTGGGATGTCTGATTAAAGGGTGTGAGGGCTGTGGACATTCTAGTCTAATGGACAACTTGGGGACTGTAAGCCCTAGATTTAATTTTACTTTTAAAATTCTGAAGATACAATACATGTACGAGTGATGGTGATGGCCTCCAAATAGAGCAAAGTGAGTATCGTGGGGACCACACCACAAGGGCACTACTCTCATCTGGACGGGACGCCGGTGTATAATATTGGACGAGTAGGCTTACATGATGGCACGAAGTCGGGAGTCACAGACACTGTTATGGGGCGGCATTTTACCTGTTGCTAACAAGGCAACGGCCTTCACCTTACTCTCCGGCTGGCTCCCTTGGGTGGCCGGCTGTGGAAAAGCAGCCAGTTGTGGGACAGCGGCCGGCTCTGATTGCTGTGGAAGAGAGCTCTCACTGCTAGTAGGACCTTATGGTATGTGTGGAGGAATAGAAGTGTATGATTCTGGGAGGGAAGTGAAATTGAGTCCCAACATGTTAATGTATAAATGGACAGATATTAAATGTTCCGACGGTATCCTACCCTCTATTATAGTAGATGGTGTGAAAAGAGGATTGCTCTCCTGTGATTCAGGAGTAATTAAATTATCATTTTCACTTTCTAGTTTCCTTAATGCTTGCTTCAAATGGAGTTTCAGACCACTCCTATGTGTTCGTGGCATAAGGCAGAATTAAAAGAACTGTTATGAACATCATATAAGACAAAGCGGGTATGACAGCGACCCTATCGTGTGCTCCTGAATTCAGTGTGACCTGTCTTTTAACTCTAGTCTGGCTATTCTCTAGCCAGGACAGAAATATAAAGCTAGGATCAAACGCAGATAGTCTAAACTTCTTAAGTGTAGTGAGTTCTTACTGAAGGGCACCTCCGAAGAATAGCCACTGCAATACAATTTGCATTACGTTGGCCAAACTTGGACTGCCGCTAAGTTGTTCTGTATTTCTGCCATTTGGTGAGATACGTGTGGCTAGCTTTACCATGGGCAACACTAACATAACTGAATTACAATTAAGATAGAAAACACTGAAAGGGGTTCTAAGGTTTTAAACTTTAAATAATCATATTTACCATTGTAGTATATTATTTATAAAGGAAAATTATTTATCGGAAAAATAATAATCAGGTGTAAATCAGGTGTAATTCTCTGGCTCTCAAGACCTCGTTAAGTGCCTGTCAAATCTATCAACTCGACTCAGTTGTAATTCCGTATATGTTAATTATTTTAATTTTCTAACATGTTGAATTCTATTTTATCTTCTGAAAATAAGTGTCATAATTATATATATATATATATATATATATATATATATATATATATATATATATATATATATATATATATATATATATATATATATATATATATATATATATATATATATATATATACATATATAAACATGGCCTAACACATTACAACTTCTTCGTGCAAATATGTAAGAATGTGTTGATTGTTTTCTGAGATATGACTTAACTTTATTTTTCGTTGGGAGGGGGGGGGGGGGCATCTTAGAAAATGACAGAGAAATGAGGCTCTCTATAGACAAATTTGATGGCTGTAAATATATATTGCTAGCATACAAAGATAAGTTAGAATTGGTTTCTTCAATAAACTATACTGAGCTTAAGTATTAGTTTAGCTTCCATTTTGAGAATAAGTGACTGACCTACTTAAAGCATACTAGTTTACACCACCTGCTACAGTACTATTTGTTAGCCAAATTTGATAGGAATCTGTCAGTTTAAGTTATTGCACAAAAATTGTATTTATCCATATATATATATTGCTATCTTACAAAATGGTGTACAATATATGTGTGTAGATACAGTTGATGGTTGTAATACCCACTGCCATTATGCAAACTTAAGTTCGAATTGATTACATGATTTTGACGATAAAGTGTTCTAAGCTAAAATAAAGCTATATGTCAGCCATTTTGAAAATAAGTGAGTTATGTACTTATAACATGCAGTTTTTCATAATAATACACAATACTACTTGTTTGCCAAGTTTGATAGGAATCAGTGAATTGTTTCCGGAGATATGACAAAAACTTTTATTTTTTCATATGCTACTATCTTACAAATTGGTGGACTAAAGATGCATCAGGTAAATTTAGTTGATATTTGTAATATCTACTGCCACCATACAAAGTTAAGTTTGCAATTGTTTAAAATTTTTGATGATATAATATTCCCAGCTAAAATGACTATATGGCCACCATTTTGAAAAAAAGGTTTTTCACATGCTTAAAACATACCACTTAACATCCCACAGTACTACTTGTTTGCCAAATTTGGTAGGAATTGTTTAATGGTTAACAGAGATATAATATAAAATTTTATTAAATTATATAGTGCTATCTTACAAAATGGCCAACAAATCTGGCTATGTGTATTGGCATATGATGCTTGATAGATACTTTGAGTATACAAATTTGGTCATAATTGATTAAACAATATAGTAGATATACCAAACAATCTTAAAATATTTGTTTGGCCACCATTTTTAAAATAAGAACCTAATCAAATTTAGTTACTTTCGTTTACCTGTTCTATCATATTATTACTGTCATGCCAAATTGGGTTAAAATTGGTTTGATGGTTTTCCAGATGTAATTTAAAATGTTATTTTTACAAGCTTTTATTTAACTTGCCTGGTTAGTTTGTTTGTACATTCGAGTGAAATCTTGCACGTAAATTTTAAACCACTTCCCGTTATCCAATTGAACTGAAATTTGCCATACATGTGTAGTTCCCATGACAGTACAATGTGAAGGTACCACACTAAATTGATCTGATGATGGAGCCGGAAGATGGCCATAGGAACTCTACAACTACGTGCAGTAAACGTTGTATTGAGTTTCTTTTACAGAATCAAATAACAATAAAATGGAGATTAGAAGTGTCACTGCTGTTGTTTGCGTGCCTTTTTTTTGTAGTGGCAAATGGTTCTGAAAACTATTATTTTAATTTGCTCCCACGGTATGTCCCGTATTGGAATGAAAGCAAACTACTGGTCGGTCACGATACATCATGCGGATCTTTCTTAGCAAGGGAAAGCCATATTCGTGATACAAACACATGGTTAGAAACTAAAAAGTGAAAAATATAATTTTAACCAACCTTTCATTTAATAAATGCACTACAAAGAGAAAAAAAGTATAATAGTTACACAATTTATAGAACCAGTAAGATGTGGTTGAACAGCCATTATAAACTTTACTGCAAATTAATATGTGTGTATTAATTTATATATACTGTATAAAAGCTTTACGTGAATTGTCAAGAGCCTTACTCACAATATGTTCTGCGTATGCATACACAAATGTGGTATACGTTCTATATTGTGAATAGTTAAGAGCCGTACCCAAGATATACTCTGTTTCATATAACTTCAATAAAATTTGACAGATGATGTGACCAACCTACATAGCATGTAAACAGTAGATGCTCCCATTTCCAAAGTACTGTGCCAGCGGATGGTGGTTTGCAGGATGCGTGTTATTATGTTGGCGCTCTTGGTGATGATTGTAAAAGGAAATAGTACTCGGAATTAAAAATTATAATGTGGAAAATGAATGATAATTACAACATTTATGGTTCAAATGATGCTCATAGAGTAATACACAATTTTTCTGAGTTATAGGGCAAGGGCTTTAAAAATATTTAGAAATATTATGGTAGAGCATGCGATCATCACGGTTATTTGAAAGGTTTCCACCAATCTCCGTTGAGTCTGTTGTGTATGATATTCACCCCGCCCGGTGAAAAGCCATTGTTGCCACTGTGCTCTCTTCTGTCATAATGTATCAATATGCGAAAATTCCTTGCTGGTGATGTCGGAATATTATATATCCTGATAATCAATTTTGTATTTACGTATTTATTTTAAGTGTAGTTCATCGTAGGTGCGTTTTTAGAACAGTATCTTCAGTGGATTAAATTATAGACACGTATCTGCCACTTTGTAAAATGGTTTGTTGTTTGCTGTGGTCCGCCATTTTCTGTGACCATCGTGAAGCACGAGTAAAAATTTATTTTCGTTGTGAAGTGTGAATTTGTTGGTTTCAAGAAATTGTTCGAGTGTTTTGTTAGTTGCATAAGCCAGCAGATAAATTATTTTGTATCAGTAGCTGACACGTGATAAATCATCCAAAGTTCAACATGTGTTTCGGAATTACGAAGCGAACAGTAAGTTTCTATGTTTTGTAAATAATATTTTCGTAAATTGTTGTTAGAATATTTTTAATGTGGTTGGACTTTTATTTGATTGAAACTTTAACGATTTTTACGTAGAAGTTAAATTTGCTTAACATTTTTTACAATGTGCATTTTGCACATCTATATTAACAGTGACATATTTATTACGTTTTGTTCTTGCGGTAGGTTTTCAAATGTACTGGCATAAATAAGTGCCCGTTTACTGTAGTTCATTATTAAAAAATGTAATGATATTTATCTGTTGATCATTTCTCGCATCGGTACGAACAGCGACACATTTATCGCATTTAGTTCTTTTGATGAAATAAAAACTTTTGAAGTATAGTAAATTGATTGCAATTTCCTTATGAACAAACTTTTCCAATCCATCATCAAAACAATGCAAGTTCCAAACGCCACTCTCTTATAAGAAGAACCACAAAAAATCACGTCTCCTGAAAGACATAAAACTATAGTTCCCCACCCCACCAATAAAATAACAACAGAACTCTGACTAGTATATTATGTGATAATAACAAAAATAAAACGGGAATGGCAACCAGCTATAGTAGCCTAATTACTGGACAGAAGTTGTCTGTCTTTCAATGCATTCCATTAGATTCATAGTTTGTTTACAAAGATCGGTTTCTTCACCGACAGAACAGCTGTGGAGGAGGGATACATCATGGCTGCACTTCTTTTCGAGAACTGTGAAAATTTATTGAAGTTATATAAAACAGAGTAATGTATTTACTACGTTTACACAAATGAGGTATACGTTCTACATTGCACCAAGCTTTTATATACTAAATATAAATTGATACAAATGTATTAATTTGTAGTAAAGTTTATTATGGCTGTTTGACTACATCTTACAAGTTCTACAAATTGTGTAACTATTATAATTATTTTTCTCTTTTTAGTGCATTTATAAATAAAACGTTGGTTTTCATTTTTTTTTTTTTTTTTTTTATTATTATTTATCATTTAGTGCTTTCTATCAAAATAGCAGATTAACAGCAAAATCCATCTCAAAATTTTTTGCTTTCTTTATGTTCTGCCAGCATACAAAGTTTGGCTTAATTCGGCTGAATGTTTCCTAAGCTATAACAACACCACAAATTTTAAAATGGCCACCATTTTAAAGTAAGTGCCCGGCATAGTCAAAAACTTTAAAAGTCAGGTGCCCTTAATAAGTACTAAATGCATACCAAGTTTGGTAAGATTTGGTTTTCATTTCAAAAAATTGAATGGGGGACACAACACACACACACAGGAATGTAATCTCATTAGCTTTTCTTTCCTTTGAAAATTAGTTTTAAATAAGTAATCTATTGGTGCATAATTTGTGAACTGGTCTGGCAGTATATTTTCCAAACTTCTAATATAATCAAATGCAACTTTCTGATTATTTAGATTATTCTGATCAGTACATAGGAGGAGCACTTCAAAGCAGAGTATGGAAATGCTTTACAAAAGCTATAATAAGCCAAGTTTTCAGTTTTATGTATTGTAAGACATTTGAGTATACATGTACATTGCTTATTATTCAAAATAGTTAAATGTGCTATTGGTAAATGTGTGGAAAAAATAAAAACTGCCTTTTATTTTTATTAGCTGAGTGATAAATTTAATATGAAAAAGCTAAGTGTTCACAAAAATATCTTTGGTTAATTACATAAGCAGTAAATTTTTTAAAATACTTAATGTTTAAACCATATCCAAGATACTGAGAAATTGAGAAATGTTTACCCTTAAGCTGGTTCCACAATAGTGCGATGCGTTGCATTGTGATGAGCGGTAGCCAATCAGGATGAAGCAGATTCCGCCGTAGTGCGTTACGTCGAGTGCGTTGCGTGATTTTCGGCATCAGCCTTTGACAGAGAAGAAGAAGAACAAATGTTTGTTTACAAGGAGTATATATATATTACAATTTGAAAACTGCGATCGCATTTACGCCTACGATTTCGTATTTGTATTTTTATTATTGCTGCGTGGGTGTGCAAATAGAAGATGAGACTTCTTATAGATATGGACAATGAAATAAAACTTTTCTATTAACATCAAAGTAAATTATCCTTCATTTTATTATGTCTCGCTCCCGTTATTTTTTGTCAAACATCGCGTTTATACTACACTGTTCTTATCTTCTACCACTAAAACATACAGTTTCAATTTTCTATGTCTATCTTCTGTTAGATTTGTGAGGTCTAGAAATGTAATTTCCACTCTTAAACTAGATAGCAGCACCATCTCAGATGGCGTCCGTCGCCGACAGATCATCGCATAATTGTGAAACAGCAAGTATAGCTTGTCTCAGCCCAACGCATCGCAACCCATCACAGCGCAACCCATCGCACTATTGTGAAGCCAGCTTTAGTTACAGAGTTGTCTTGGGGCCGCTGTGGCTGAGCGGTTACCCTGCTTGCTGTCCACCAAGGCGAACCGGGTACAATCCTTGGCTGTGTCACTCCCGTATTTTTGCATGTGGGAATTGTGCTGGACAATGATGCTAATGTGTGGATTTTCTTGGCGATCTCCTGTTTCCTCCACCCTTTCATCCAGCACTGCCCCATACTCAACTCAATCACACTCATCAGCTCTCAAGACCTCGCTGTTACAAGCCGTCCAAATATCTTCACTCTTCGCTCGCTCACAGTTGTCTTCATGATGCATGTGTTTCAAAGTGGTCAACTATCCAAGTTACTCTATCATGAATTATAATACTGCAGACACAGATACTCTTGGTGAATTATGTTATGTAATTGTCTACAGATTGTAAATGCTATACAAGAATTCTGAAACAATTGAAGAAAGGAGTTTAATTCAGTAAATTGCATGAAAAATTATATAATTGAAAAATGTTTGGACATCTAAATCTAAATAAGGATGTCAATATATCAATTTTTTTCGATTCCAATTCTCGATTCCAACTGAAAAACCTTTCACTCGATTCCACCTTGATTCCGATACTATAAATTAGAATATAGTGATTATCAACATGTGCCTACCGTCAATGCATCCTTTTGAAATTTTTGTTCTATAGGTCAAATTAAACAGACACAAATATGAAGACAATTGCAGGAAAGACTTTCTGGTCTGCTATGTGAAGTTAATTTTCTATATTTATGTAATATTCAGGCTTATCTAATTAGGCTTAACAAGTTCACATCAGTATTTTTGATAAATCTGCGATTTATTTGAAATGAATATGGACAAAGTATTATATAAAAAAGTTAAACAAAAGTTCTCAATTTTTCAATGCAATATTTTAGGCCAACTTATGAATCTAACCAATATGTACATGAATATTGATGCTATTCAGTAATGAAACTGAAATACAAGTAACCTTACATTTAGCATTGCTAAATGAAAATACTTCTACTGGACCCTAAGTTGCTGGGACAATGAATGACTTGCTGCTACACGCTTATTTTCCCACAAGACCTTCTGAAACATTATTATTGGCAATTTTCTTGTACTCGTGTTTAAGTGTTTTCTCATGTTACTAGTTGTGCGACTAACCCCACGTCGTGAAATTTTCGCAGAGCGCAAACTGCAAAGAGAATAATTTGCATAATTTACATGAACTGAAAAATAATTCCACACATTGCTAGACATTTTGTTCATGTCTAAGTAAATATAATCCATAGTACATTGAAAACTTTAACACTACCCACGTTTAGAAAAAAGACAATTTTTGGTCAAGGGAAGCACGAAAAAAAAAATTGTGTTCAATCTCGACTACCTCAAAAATGAAAATGCCACAAACAGGAACTATGTATGGCACTAAAGTGTACCTATTCTTTATCTAATATACAGTTAAATAATAAGTAATCAAAATCAAAAATTCTAAAAATTATACCAGAATCCTTATACTCCCACTACTAATAACTATTGCCCAACAGACTAAAAGCCAATGCATGCTCTGCATCAGCGACCCATAACTCTAGGAGCTTGCCACTAGTGAGTGTTCTTATCTACAAACCACATCTGGCTGCAGACCGACTCCGACTTCCGGCGCGTGGCTTATTAACTAACACTGATCGCAACACTTACACACAACAAAGTGCTATCTCCAACAGTATCCGTGTGTGCGTCAGTGGTCTTTCCTCCATGACTGCCAGTTTGTTTTAGTGTTTCATCTATGCGGACATTTGCAGGTTTAGATATTGTGAAGTAGATTTCCATGAGCATTTGTAGCATTCTTGCAACAGAATACACGTAGTACAGAATCAAGTCAGAAAGTGCACAAAAATAAAACAAGTGCAGTTTTCTCATTAAAGCCATGCCACACAGCACATAGGGTGACGTCGGAGTGAAGTGAGGCAGTCAAATACTGATAATAGTCGTCTGCCACATGGCAGCCATCAAGATAAAAATGACTCGTTTAACAGCGAGTTTCGATTATCAGACTATCTCTTCCTTGCATTATCGCAGATAATCAAGATTCTACTGTATTATCTTAATTCTTTCATAGACGAACCACCATTGAATGCAATTTTTAGTGACGGGAAGGAATAATTTTTACAGCATATAATAAAAAAAATATCCGAAAATTGATAGTAGCTGACATTTTCAGCTTTAATAAATAGGAATTTTTCTGGGGCCGG
This sequence comes from Dryococelus australis, assembly GCA_029891345.1. Lineage (NCBI taxonomy): Eukaryota > Metazoa > Arthropoda > Insecta > Phasmatodea > Phasmatidae > Dryococelus > Dryococelus australis. The sequence goes on along the minus strand of CM057009.1, from coordinate 234,368,673 downwards.
AAAAAGTATACGTTAATACTGCATGCGAGTTCGGTACAGGTTCAGCCTATTTGGAAAACCAAAAGGCCTGTTGCTGTTCAACATAACCGCAATAATTCTTGTGATGATAGACAAGGATTTATAATAATTAACCGTTCAATTCTCTATTCTTCAATACCTGTAATAATCGCGATTATCGCGGTATCAAGGAATAGACTTTGACATCCCTACTTCTGAAGCAAAAATTCACAAATTTTCATGTTTCCTTCAACCAAGTTTCAAGTTTGCTGCCTTATTATTTAATGTAAAGACATCTTAAGAATATTATAATTTATTCAGAATGCAATAAGGTACAATCTTGTCAGTATAATACAGACTTATCCAAACTCAACGTTAAAAATGTACAAATGGTCAGCACTCCCTTCTGCCAACCTCACAACACAAAATAGACCATTACATAAATATTCCACTCTCTCCCCTTCGTACAATAACTTAAAACTTCTTAACCACAGTGGCTAGAGCGCTCACCTCCTACCAAGGCAAACCACGTCCGATTCCCGGCAGGGTCGCACCCATATTTTTATACGTGGGAATCGTCCCGGACGATACTGCTGGTTAATAAGTTTTTGCGGGAATCTCCTATTTCTTCCACCCTTTCACTGTGGTGCTGCTCCATCGTTGCGTCACTTCACCGTCATCAGCTCTCAATACCCCAATATTAAGAGCCGCTCAAACCTCTCTTCTCCACTCCTCAATACATCTCTTTGGAGGAAAAACTATCTTTGAGCTCCTTACTATCCCTATTATGAATCGGGGAAGCACCAGCACTTATGTCTCATTATCAAAATGGCTTGGGAGGCTGGTTTTCTCTCCCGAAGAATCTGAAGTAACTTAACTGGATCCAGTTCTCATTGCAGACCCACATCATTCTCGAAAAAATCTATGTGTAACCATTTCCATACTCCATATGATGATGTTAAACTATATTATTCATTACTGAAAGGTTTAAAATTAACCACATGGCATGCTTCACACTTCCTAACCTTATCCTCAATATCATAATTTATTTTGGGTCACCTCATATATGACCTAGCAAACATTTTTATGCACAACATCCCAGGATGTTCTACATGTAATAAATTGTATACAAAAGGTTGCAGTTTACATGGTATAACAACCCTATTACCAAACATTTTACAACACTGTTCAACAGATAATAAAGCTGTTTTAGTAAAATATGTCTTCATGTTTATATCTACACATGCTTAGGACAGCCCACCTTGGTAAAAGAAAAATACTTTACGTAAAAGTCCTTGTTTCGCGTTTCCATAACTAGTTGTTGATAACTTAATAGACATGCAGCCAAACTCACTGCAAAAGGTTTTATTTTGTACCGATTCAACTGATGGAGAAGGTTATTGAACCGTAAGCCTGTTAACAGCGAAGACACAAGAGTAAATGTGTCTAAGGATTCATGAAGCAGGCCTGTTAAAATTATTGTGTTAAAGTGAAAAAAAAAGGAACATAAGTAGTTACTTAGTACATGTATTTGGAAACATGGAAATAGTATACCTGCTTTCTCTAGGTTTTATTTTAAAGCTGGTTTTTAAATGATCTAGCTTATGCTGTTGAGATTTTGGGTGGCCACATATAGTGGGTAATGATGGTTTATGATATCTTATAAATATATTTTCCTATTTTAATGACAGCTAGTTTGTATTGGTAAAAGGAACTTAACGTTGTGATAAATATATGATGATTAGAAATATTTTATAGTCAGTTAATGCATTATCTTATTAAATACATAAAATGTGTACCTGTTAAAATTTTAAGCATATATGCTATTCTGTTTACAATAGGGAAGAGAGTAGATTAATTTGTTATACCAGGGCCTGTTTCATAAACATTACAGGTTACATGTCCACGAGTTACATGTTACAAGCTTAGAAGTTACAAGTTGAAGAAAATGTGTTTCATAAAATTTTTTGTGAACTTGTATAATTTGATGGGCTTTTAAATAATTTTCACGAGTCAGCTGTTTATTCTACGAATTGTTTACATGAAATATGGAGGGTGTTCGAGTGGCAAAAGATTTAAAAAGTGCAGTGCTACAAAAAAATAAAAGAAAATAAGGACATTATATATGGGCGGTTTAGTGACACAGTTACAAAAAGAGACAAATGTGATGTTTGGAAGGAAATTTTTGAATTTGCTGTTAGTATTGGGGCAGTTAAGAAAAACAAGGGCTGGGAATGCTTGAGTGTCACATTTTGGCCAAATGCAAGAAGAGCAACCATGGTGAGTAACATTAATTATTCTCTTATTATATACTCATGTGCAACTGACATAGCAGAAATTGCTGTAATATTTCTAAATTATAAATTATTTTCAGAACAAAGTTGACAATAGGAAGAAAACTGGAGCAGATGGTGGAAAAGATGCCAAATACAATGAATTTGACAACATTGTTCTCGACATAGTTGGCAAATACTCTCCAACAATTGGAAGTTTAGGTGTGACTGAAACATCGAGCGAAGAGATTAACGAATGTGTATATATTACGTCACATGAACAGGGTTCCACATCTCAAGACGATGAACAGAACAATGATGCATCAGTGTCGCAAGTTACTAAAAAACGGAAAGAGTCATCTGTAAGTAGATTGTGATTTATGCTGTAAATTTATATTTATTATGATTCCTTAACTTTATTACTGTTATTAGCTACATGAATGGCAAAAAACAGTAGAATAGCAGTGGTTAATGCTATCGCCATTTTAAATGTGTGTACAAATAGTGCAATTGGCTTAAAATTGCCACAGAAATATAGTACCGATATTCACATATGCTAGTTTGAGGGCCATATAATTCAAGTTATTCAGGTGAACTTATTTCATGTGCCAGTTTTTTTGTTTAGTTTACTACAGTAACTCGTGAATACTAGGTTAGAATAATCACTGAGTTCTCCTATGATAATTTACTTACCTGCGAATACTGTGTTCATAAAATAACCTGATGATTCTAAGTCAGATTCATTTAATTCTGTACATGTAAATTTAATAATTCTGTTTATTTTATTTATTTTTAAATTGTCTTTGGTAAATTCAAACACTCCAAAATCACAGGTCAGCTTATATACAAGCAGTATTCTTATGTTATGTTAGGTTAAGATAGGTTATGTTATCAATCAGTATTTTCAGGTTGTTAGGTTAAGTTATCATCCTAGTTTATTTTAATCATAATTTCAAGATGGTACAAACAAGCAATGAAAAAACATAACTATTCTTTAGAGAAAGATGTAAGCAATGTCGGAACATCTTAAAAACCCAATTTCAGTGAGAATTATTTTTAAAAAGTCCCTTTTTATTCAGAATTGCCCAAGGATGTAAGTGTAATGTTTCAGACATTAAAAACATTAAAGTAAGTAGAGAACAAAACATCCACTTTTTGCCACTTTGTTTTACTAAATCCACTTAGGAATGTCTATGTGACGTGAAATTATTATTATTTACAATTGGTCACATCATCACCATATCTAAATTATGCATGTCCCTAAATTACAGTCAAGGAAATCAGCTCTTTACAAAACATATAGATAACATGGACAGATATGAACACAAACTGGGCTTTCATATACTACTATAAATCTAATTCTTACTAAATGCATTGATAATTTATAGGTTACATCAATTATTTTTAAATACTTAACATTAACATATTATGTTTATAATTAATGAACTAAGAACTAAAAACAACTACCTAGGAAAGTAACTTTTTTTTTTGTTTCAGTTGCAGTCTACCACAGAAAGAAACTAAAAATATCAGCTTCAAGTTAAGCACTTGAAATTGCTCAATGAAAATATTAAAGTGGAAACGTACAATTTACGCCTGCAGACATTGAAACTGGAAAAAGAACTTGGTCTTCGACCATCCAAAATAACTGGTGTTCTATGTGGTATACAAAATGCAATTTACGAGATCAGTGAAAAGAACACATGTATCAATGGAAATGCTATTGTTGATAAAATGTGTCATTTGTAAATCAATAAATCTTTGCGTGCATTTTGGTACAATAAATTGTGTACATTAGTATCTTATTTGTGTTATACCTCTACCTTCACAGTGCTATTCAAGACATCTTAATTTCATGTTACTTACTATGAAATGTGAATATCAGCAACTCGGTTACATATGCTCAAAATTTGCAGCTTACTAACAATAACTATCTCTGAATAGGATCACAACTAGCGAAAATGGTTTATTAACTGCTGCATCCTTAACTGTGCACCCAGACCTAGAGGAGGGTGTTCTGCATTGTCACCATCTTCACCTCCATCTTCATTTGGTAACTGAAGAGCTATTCCTTCTCCTTTGTTTCTAGATATATTATACATTGTAGCACAGCATTTGAAGATGTTGGCCGCTAATGTTGGGTTAACACAAAAATAATTAAGGCAGGGAAACTTTTCTTTTAGAACACCTAAGGAACATTATACAAAACTTCTAGTTGATTTGTGAGCTCTGTTGAAACTAGTAACTGCATGATCATTTATAACATTAGCTACAGGTTTAATAAGCCATTCCCTCAACGGATATGCAGAATCCGCAAGTATGATAGCATTAGGGATAGGCCGCCACCCATCATCCATTCGACGGCACAGTGTGCTATTTCTCATAACCCTCGCATTGTGTACACTACCTGGCCAGTTGGCACTTACATGGAAAAACATCAAATCAGTTCCACAAACTACCATGCAATTAATAGAATGTTTCCCATGTCTGTCTACAAAGGCTGCCTCATTTTCATGAGGTGCATCTATTTCAATTAATGTTCCATTAGCTACTCCTACAACTTGAGGCATTCCAGCAACATTGTGAAATTGTGACGCTATGTGGTAAACATCTGCAGGCCAATTAATTACATCTGGGAACTTTATTTCATAAACAACACTATGCACAACTCTGGAAACACTTGCTGCAGAAACACCATGCATATCACCGACAGTATGAAATTGCCCTCCATTACCTAACCAGTGGAGGGCAATGCATAACTGCTGCTTAGGAGTTAATGCTTTGTTCTTTTTGTTGGATGCTGCAATAAATGCCCAATTCCTAGTAGGAGTTCTACTTTTAGTGAACTCATCCTAAATTGTTCGTTGTACTCAAAATATGTCCCAAAGTTCATATTACATAGTAGTTCTTTTCCTAAAAGTCCTTTGCCTTCTGACCTCAACATTTATTTCTTCTTCATCTGAAACGGTAAACACAATGTCCATAGTATTAAACAAAAGCATAAATTCCAAGATGGTTTCAGACTGTTAACTTGTAATATACGTTACACAACTCTGAATTCTTGTAGAAATGTAGGGAATTTCTACAAGTATTTACTCGTGAAATTTGGTTTATGAAATACAACAAGAATTTAACTTGTAGAAAACACTTGTAAAATGTTAAATATTACTTGTAACTTGTACTTTCATGTAACAGAATTATGGGCATTTTCACAAGTTACAATTGAATTCACTTGTAACTTGTAAGTTTTATGTAACAGGGCCCAGGTATGGATGGGTACATCTAGTATTATAAAAGTAATTGGTTGTGTGTTATGAATGCATAAAATTGGGTGGCACAGAGCTACAACACAGTGGAATGCCGGTTGTAAACTCTGCCTACCTAACACTTTGACTGTTCCTATATTTATACTAATCTCTTTTAGCCACGTTATCTCCAGTTTGGTAGTGGTGTACATAAGGGAAACAAATACTAACAGCTAATCAATGAAAGAGGAGAAATCAACTATACACATTTATTACAATACTTTAAATATATATCTATATAACAATTCTTTAACACAATATTACAATAAGAATCTCAATACAATTACTTTACTCTACGTTGTCTGAAACTGACAAGATAATTAAGGGAACATAAGTGATTACAGTTATACAAGAAACGGTGGTACAAATATACTGACACACGGATACTGACATAAATGGAAAGGTGAGTTAATTATATGAATATAAGGTTACCATTATACAAGGAGTCTAGCCTTGCCATGCTTATTAAATTATACGAGATCTCGAGAAAGGGATTTCCGCCCCACTGTATGCCAAGGTTACGCTCACCAATGAAACAGCTGTGGCAATCATAGATAGGCCGGAGCTCCCTGGACCCTTGACGTCTACAATCAATGTACGCTCCTGCACAGACGTGGACACTCTTCCTATGCTGGCTGCCACTTGGGGAGGGGGGGAGCATACTCAAAGCTTTTGTACTCTTCCTGGAGTAGGTCGGTCGAGATTGTTGTTAAAACAGGGGGCCCGCAAGGGAATCTCTAGTCCGTCCAACTTTAACTTAACATGTGCGGACCCCCAGCACTCGCTACATCATCCCCTAGGTCGAATAAGTAGCTGCGGGAGGTAGGTAGTGGCAAGATATCCTTCAGTTGGAGGTTAGGGTTGGTCGTTAGGGTCGAGGTGCTTGGCAAACATGTAGCAAAGTAGGCCTAAGAAGTTCTGAAGACGAGTGGTGGCATTCACATTTTATTTATTAAAGCAGTATCGAGGGCGGAGTACCCAATTCAAGAACCCGTGGCATTTAAATTTGAACATAGATTAAACTTAGAAATTTGAAATCATTTTTTGGAAAGGAAGGTTACTAGAAGATAAAATTTACATTGTTTTACAGAATTTGAGCTATTGGCCAATGCCTACATACGTGATGTAGTGAACCCACGGATTGGAAGGAGTTACGTCCATCACCACATTTAATGCTTACAATCCCCCTTAATACTAGGCTGTGGCCATGGGGTGGTAGGAGTGGGCAAATTGTTGTGCACTTGTGGGATGTTTCACTTATCGCGTGCTAAGAAGTTACTTTTCAAATGGACATGAATACCCTAAATTACTCCATAATTATTGCTAGCTGGCTGAAGTTAGAAAATTATAACATTTTGAGGAGTGAACAATATTAAAGGCAATTAAATGAAGTTTCCTGTATGAAAGTAAACATCAGAAGCCACAGTTGGCTAACCTGCACCTTGAAGATGTGAGTTGTTAGATGCAGCGTAATACAAGTAACTGGTCTTTAGCGTTATTAGTTTTTATTTTAAGAGAACTTATTATTACGTATTTGTACTTTGGAATACTAGACAGCTAAGCACTATATACTAAATATTTGACATGATTTTACACATATGACAAAATTGTGATGTTTGCGTTTAGTCGGTTCCACATGGGACCTTTAACCTAAAACAGATTAGAAATGATAAAAAATTTTCACTTTTATGTGAAGTAAAACAAAAAACTTTGTACACAAAGATTTTTACATCATATTGACAATAATATAGGATAATAGATTACTTGCACAGTATAGAATTAAAATTTATTGTTATGGTGTACCACATGGGTAGAAATTTTATACGTGGAATTGTCTCTTTTGGTTTGTAAGCCGTCATAAACAAACGAGTTCACTTTTCATCGCACTGATTTCTGGAGACAGTTTTTGTGCATTAGTGGAAAATTCACTAGTTAGGTAGTTTTTTCGTGGAGTGTGTGTTTTTAATTGGCATTCATTTACACTGGATGTCCATGTCTATATTATAACACTTACACTTTTCTTCGTAGGTTTGTTGACTGCATTACCTTGTTTGATTATTTACATATGGTAATGTGCAAGATACTATAAGTTGATAATACACTTGAATGATGTATGACATATAAAACTTACATCTAAGACATGGCTTTCTTTTTAACAGCTTGTTTTAATCTTCAATTTTTGTGAAAAAAATTTTATTTCATTGACAATGTACAAGGTATTAATAAAAACATTTAACATTATATGTAATGTGGACTTTATACCATAGCATCTCTTTTATTAACTATGATCTGTTAATCAGTTCTTAAATAACTAGGGAATGGGTAAATAAATCGACATAACCGCAGCACACAAGGAATAAGGGATAAGTGAGACTGCCATTAGGCATGTGTAAATGTTGATAATACAGAGAGTTGGACTCCTTTGACAAATGACACTTTGCTTCATGTAGAATTTATGCCCATGACTTACTGCCTTTATCTGAAAGCCTACACTGAAGTTATATGCTGTTACAAGATGCTGAATAAATTACTCCTGCTCCATTGATCCCTTGTAGGCCTAGACCTCAGTTTTTATAATAAATAAAATAAATTGTAATTTCACCAACTAAACCTGGGTAGTAATATCTGTAACTTTTGAAACGGCTTATACTCTGTAGTTTGAAATGGCAAAACTTAAGTATATTAAGTTATGCTCATAAACCTTGATTGGTTTAACTTCATTAAAAAAAAGTGTGTGTGCACGCACGTGTGCGTGCATGCGTGCACCAGGTAGGGTGGATGACAGATGCCTCGCACTGACTCATCTTGCTGTCTCACGCACGTGCCAACTCCAGCTTGCTGTCAGCATGCCCTGGTTGCGGGGTGGTCAGGCTGCCTTAGTGACGTCAAAGCGGCTCTCCCGTTGGCACACTTTACTCGATTTTCCCACAGATATTATGATTTCTGTAGCATAGAAAAATCTATTAATGACTGGGCCTAATTAAAATATATAAACTGTACCTGTTTCCCTGAAAGGTCTATGTCCTTGCTCTTGGCTTATTTACTTTCTATTTGATTTAACTTTAATTGGCATTCCCATATATAATACTGTACTTAGGCTCTGTGCCTTTCGAAACTTTTGTATGCACATTTTCATTCTGCTATATTATATGCTCAACACTTTCGTTTTAATTGTTTCGTTGTGATAGGTGTAGCGTGTGGTGTATTTAATAGTAACTGCCATGTGATGGTGTAGGACGTGTTGTGAAAACAAGAATGCACGCTGTGAAAATGCTTTGTTATCATGGCCTTGTAAAAGTGTGCTTCATCGCAGGCTTCCTGTTTGTGAGACGTTGATTGTGATGAAATTGCAACACTTCAAAGAAGGTCACGGCGCAGCGATGTTATGGCAATGGTGTTCAGCTGCACGGGGAGGGAGGGAGGAGGAAGTGTCATGCTTGTTTGTCTATCCTTGGGCCGGCTGTGCCCACGCTATCGTGCTGAGTGGAATGTATACGCGGCCTTGCTTCAATTTTCGTGTTTTGTAGGCAGCGCACGTGTTGTAAACTGTGTGTAATATGTCCTTCGCATAACTGTAATGTTTGTGTATGCCTGCGGCATTAATCTACTGTTTCTCAGAAATAATTTAAAGTACTGGTTGCTCACTTCAAGGGGACTGATATAATAACGAAATTGAAACTGTAACTCTTGACTTATTTACCATATTAATTTTAAAATATATCTCTCCTCAGGTCTCCTATGCTACACTTTACTTTATTTGAGGCTATTGTATCGGACACTAACACCACCTTGTATTTAATGTGTTAGCAAAAATTTGTGACATTTGGTAATCTGAAAATATACTCTTACTCTTCATTAGTGTTTATAACAAAAACATGGTGACCTGACATTTTATACACTTATACACTTCAATCTCCTTAATCTAATGATAATGTAAATGAAACATTCTTCATCCTGTCTTATATATCTACAGAATTATTACATGAACTTCCACAACGTATTATGGGGCCCTTGTTTGTTCCTTGTATTTGTAAGTTGCTATCCTGTAAAACAATATAATTTAATATTACTGACTTATTAGCGTGCTATAATAACGTATAAAGCCTCTTGGTCTAAAATTAATCTTTACTTCACCTCAATTTTGAATTTATGTGCACATATTACTAAATTCTTATACACTAATATGGCCACATACTACTTCGTGCTTAATAATGATATCTATTGCCTAACACATTTTGCACTTCTATTTCCTGTGGCTTTTTGTCTAGGCTGGGAGGGATATTTTCATGGCTGGTACTCTCCATCCTAGCAGTTGGTTTACTTGGATGCGACACTTGGGTTTGTTTTGTTTCCATACTCAGGCGAGAAACAATTATTTTCAGGTCCTACCCGATACGTCCGTTCATGAATAAACTCAATGGGTGGGTACTCTCTATAATGAACTACGTGTAGTATGCCAGCTGGCCAATGCCTGCACGACACTGACTTCGGTGGGTTATCTAGAGCTTCACGTGGTTGTACATAAACCTACCATACGCGTGTATAAAATTTGGGTTGTATGAAATTTACTTATTTTACCTTGAGTAGAACAATTTAACCCCTATTTGTATGTACTTGTAGACCTTTTAACGAACTAGGTTAGCCTTTGAGCCACCGAAATACACATTTGACTACTGTCTGTTAGTTCTTATTGGCCCGTATTTAGTGTAATTTTTGTTAGCATGCCCTGCACTCGCAGATGCTTCAAAAGATTTGCTGTAATACACCCAAATGGCTTTATGTGGTACTTATCCCATAACCTATAGAAAGAATTTATATTTGTAAATAATTTTCCATGGGCGGGAGGGGTTTCTGTCTTTTACAGATAAGGGAGGCGTTTTTCTGCCACTTAGGTAGGGTTTTGATATGGTGAGTCTAATTTTGTGGTTTTAGCTTGCTCAGCGTGTTTCTCCGGAACACATTATCATCACTGCCAGTTTGGTTCATATTGTGAAAATAGTGAGAGTGGGGTTGCGCACTGGTGTAAATTTATATCTAAAGCAAACTACGAAGAAAAGAAGTTCACAAACACTTCTAAAGCACACCAACACAATTGAAGTGTTTCCAGCTGGCAAAAAGGAACAGATGTCCTGACATGCAATTATGAATGGTTCATACATGCATTACAAACACACATACAAAGCAAAAGCAATTCTGCGGAAAAGGGAGGGCAAGAACATAGGTGCGCCATGGCAAGGTCCGCTGCACGCGATTATGCTGACTAGTGTACGTGGCTCGTACTGACCTACCGAAATTGATGTGCACCGCACATTGGCCTTGGCCACGGGAAGCTTACAGTTGTTCGCTTGCGTATGCTCGTATGCTGCGACATATACGTTGCGATGCAAGTGGATTCATTAGAAACTGATAAAGGCTAGACAGACTAATTAATTGTAATTTAAATACTGGAAAAGGGGAGTGCGCAATTCCTACGTGCATCTTGGATAGCGTGAGATGCTACCAAGTGTTTTTTGCTGCAAACGTCTAATTTAGCTGATGAATTTACGCGCGTGGTGGAGTTAACTGCTTGACAACGAGAGGGAAGGAAAGACAGTGCCTCCACCAGTGTAACACCCTGCCTACCTAAAAGTGTGACTATTCCTTTATTTATACTAATCTCTCCTAGTCACGATATCTCCAGTTAGGTAGACATGTACGTAAGGCAAACAAATACTAACAGCTATACAATGAAAGTAGGTAAGTCAACTACACACATTTACTACAATATTTTTAATATATGTCTATATAACAATTCTTTAACAGAATATTAAAATAAGAATATCGATACAATTACTTACTCTACGTACTCTGGAACTGACTAGATAATTAAGGGAACATAAATGATTAAAGTTATACAAGAAATGGTCGTATAATCATACTTACATAAACTGAAAGGTAAGTTAAATATATGAATATAATATTACAATTATACAAAGACACTAGCCTTGCCACGCTTACTAAGTTATACAAGTTCTCGAGAAAAGGATTGCCGCCCTATTGCTTGCCGAGGTTATGCTCACCAATGAAACAGCTGTGATGATCATAGATAGGCCAGAGCTCCCCAGACCCTTGACATCTACAATCAATGTTCGCTCCTGCACAGACGTGGACACACTTCCGCCGCTGGGGGCCTGCAGAGGATTCTATAGTCCATCCAACTTTAACTTAACATGTGTGGACTCCCAGCACCGCATCATCATAATTTTTTTGTGAAATTTATGAGTTGGAGGGAATAGTGTATACTGAAACTATTTTTGAGTTGCTTTGTGAATTTAACTTCTTACTCGCTACTAATGTTACTGCTTCCGAATGAGAACAAAAACTTTTATTCGCCACTTTGGCATTTTTCTACCTATCGCCACCATAAAATAGTGTATCAATGGTCAGTTTTCAAAAGAAATTTCCTTCCATACAAATATTTGTGAAAGTATTTAACTCCCAACAATAATGATCAGTGTGTCCCTTTTAATCTGGGAATAATTTTACTCCCTTGAAGTTAGTGGACTGGATGCAAACAAGACTGGCTTTTCCTAATTTTCTATAATATGACTTTATATAGCACCAATTCCATAAAGACAAGACTCAACAGGACAACACTAAGGTTAGTTCAGGGTCATAGCATAACAACACATTGTGAGCTATAATCATTCACTTAGATATTGTCAAAACTTCTTTATATGAGGGATGCCAAGACCAAGGAATATCTTTCATAGTCAACTCATACAAGGACCTCAAAATAAGGTTTGGCAAGAGCCCTGTATAAAAATTTATTATTCCTAAAAATGATCTAAGTTTTAAATCGGTTGGAGCAGGTGTTAAGAATGATCTAGGTTTATCCTTTAGTGGGATAGCCTAAGTAATCACCTGATGTAGCCAAATACGGGAATTTTTGCTTATTTAATTTTTGTAAAACTGCTGTCACCTTTTGTTTATATCATATTCCCTAATGCCAGACACCAGCAAATCATCCAAATAGCAAGTAACCATTTGCATATTACCCACAATCTGATCAATAACAGTTTGAAAAATAGCTGGTGCACGAGTGATACCATATGGAAGACACAAATTAATTAACTGTCAGCAAACTCTGATATTGTTCAGGCACCTCCAACTGCTCATAAGCATTTCTTAAGTCAAACAATGTAAACACTTTTCCCCCACCCAAGGCTGCAAACATATTGTACATAGTTAGAAAGGGGTAATGGTCTACACTAAGTGCCATATTAAAAATAACCTTAAGGTCAACACAGTAATCTCAACTGACCATTCTTGTTAGACTCTAATACAATTGGTAATGCCCAATCTGAATATTTAACATTGAATACTACATTTTGAACCTGTAATTGTTTTAACTCTCTTCCCACTTCCTCTCTTAATACACATGGCACACCATCAGCCTGATGAAATATTGGATTACAATTTTTCTTCAATTACTAGTATGGCTCGAAACCCTTAAATAGTTTGAGTAACATTGTTTGAAAAAAACCAATGGAAACACTGTACCAAATTTTAATAATTCTTCTTTCTTATTTACTACGTGATTTCCACTATGTATGAGTAGGATTTTCATCTTCAGACTTCACTACCTTACACCACTGTTGCCTCCAGGCTGGGAACAAGATATCCAACCAAGAAAGACCCAGTTATGGAACAAAACTGCTTTCCAGGTTAGAGCTACCGGCCAACAGCATCAAGCTACAAGGTTTTCAATTTCTGTCTTGGACTTTCACCATTATCTGCCCTGCTACCAACATAGGTTCCTTTGAAACTATCTTTAATTTCACCTACACTTCACAAATATTTTATGTGGAAAATTACTTCCCCAAGTTTCATAGGAAATAATTGATACACTTATACCTGTATCAGTTTATATCACCATTTAACTTTTGTAAGAGAACATCTCTCAGCTGAAAACATTAATGAAGTTTCCTCTATCTGTTCTGGAACATCCATTCAACTTCCTAAAATGTGAAATAGTTGTGCTTATATCCCTAATTGCCGCAGCTAGTAGAGAAAAATAGGTGCCAAAAGATACTATCCTAGAATGAATGTGTGTTATTATATTCATGTAAATGATTCCATTATAATACAGCCAGCCCAGCCCACCTTATCTGCGGACTTGCCATCAGCTTTTTCTCAGCGTTTTCAACCATTCACGGTTAATAAGTTAAAGAAAAATACTTAGAAATATCACCTTTGAAATTCCTTAGTACTTTAAATTCCCGTTCACCGAATGATGCACGACACAGCTTATTTAATTTCCTTTTGCCATGTTTGCATTGCTTGCTTGGCTTATGTATTTATGTCCATGGTGTTTCTGGCTAAACGTGTACATGCCATCACCATTTATAGTAAAGTTAAACAAGGTGAATATCTATGGAATCTTTGCTTCCATATTTACATTGAGTTGAGTGTTTATGTTAAACTTTGGGCAAGAAATAAACTTTTTATATTGTTTGTTTTCCTTTTTAAATATATGAGAATGTTTGTCAGGTTCCTTCAAATGTCTTTTTACCAAATATATCACTGTTTATTCTCCAAATAAAGCTGAAAATTTCAAAGGCCTGGTATATATAGATTGAACTTAGTTTTTGGAAGTAAAGATTGGTAAAATATTACAGGCATATGTTCGGAACAATTTAGTACTGTGGTTTTTCCCATACATGTTTATGATTTGTACTAGCACAAGTATAGTATTTGAGGGTGTAGAAAATTATTACACTGCCAAAAATTAGTCTGTTTATATGGTATATAACAATGTTACACAATTTACGTGGGTGTCTTGAATATTCATGGTTTTTGTACATCCGTGAGTGTTCTGGAAACCATTAACATGGATAAGACTATATTGTATAATTAGACAAAGAGGAAAAATTCTTAACGTTGCACTTCAGAGAAGATGGTATAGTTTTTCATACCAGTAATACAGTATTTCACAGCATTATATCAAGAAAGTATTTCTGCTGTGTAAACCACATTTTTCAAAGTTAAATATCAACTTTGGTAATAAATTATAATGTTAGCTTAATAGTAGTGTGTCATACAGTAAAGTTGAAAATCTTTAAAAGTGTTGTAACAAAAAAAAAAAATTTCTTTTCTTTTTTAATGTCTTTACATGGATTGAAAAAATTGGAAAACAGCACAATTATATTTTATACCTTTTGATATGGTTTACAAATGACTAAAGTTTGATGGCATGATAGTGTTCTGCATAATGAGTGTTATAGTCCATTCACGTTTACTTCTTACTTTTCTGAAGCGCTTTTAAATTTATACTTTCTTTCTATTCCTCTGCCTTATACAAACAGAGCTTAACCAAATCTAGAAACATATACAAGAGGGACTGCATTCTTGCATGCTCAGTCTAGTAATATTTTGCTCAAAAACTATTTCTTACCAGGCATTACCAACACACACATTTTCTGACTGTTTTTATTCATGTTAATTTTAAATGAAATGTTATAATTTATATATGAAAATAAATAAAAATTTAGCATAACCTAAAATAAGGTATTTTATTTTAATAGAAGTATAAAATGCTTGGTTTACATGACATATTTAGGAAAAAACCAAACAAAAAGGTGATTTTTCAAATGTTTAATTCAAAAAGTGTGAAGAAGCTGCGAATAGACTATAAAAAGAAACTCTATGAGCAGCTTGAAAAACAGGCCTCAGTGACTGTTCTGGCTGTATTGGATTTTCATGATGAATTGAAAATAAATGTCAAGATTCTACAAGAAACTCAGCAAGTCCCTCTCAGATATAGCAATATGTTGCAGGTAAATAAATAGCCAGCTATCTTGACCATTTTAATGTGATAGTAAGGTCATGGAGTCATTATTTTGTACACAAGAACATAATTTGCTGAAAGGTGTTTTATCTTAATTTTTCATCTGTGTGCATCATCCAAAGAGATGTAGCAGCCTTTATGCATTGCTCTGTACTATCACCATTATTGCTAAATGATTTTCAGAAGTAAAACTTAGCCACATAATCTATCTGCCTTTGACTGTTCATAAGTGGTGGCTCTGTTAGAACCAGTATAATGCCTGAACAGTATAGGTAGTCTCCAAATGGTGTCATATGATTATTGATGAGGGCTTTTTTCAGGTAGCAGTATATGAATTTATTATTTGCATATAGTGGCAAACGTAGGGCACTTTATAAACATATAATTATATAATTATATAGTTGTACACTGTTTACACTAGAAAAATAATGATTTTAATATCTATATCAGAATTGGTTTAATATTATTTTCAATTTTTCAAGGAATAGTATAAAAACAATGTAACATATGTGATACTTGAAAAAATGTGAGACACTTGGGTGGCTCTTAACATCAAGGTCTTGCGAGTCGATGAAGGTGAAGATAGGCAAGAATGGAGCAGTGCTGGGATGCAAGGGCAGGGGAAATGGGAGAACCCTGAGAAAACCTGATGGCCAGCAGCATTGTCCAGCACAATTCCCACATCCAAAAATCCAGGTGCGACTCCACCGGGAATCAATCTCTGTTTGCCTTGGTAGGAGATGAGTAGTCTGACCACAAATCCACCATGGTACTGCTACAAAAAGGCGATTGGTAAAACTGAAATATCGTATTGTTTCAACTACTCATAATACAATGATATATGCATTAAAAAAACTATAGTTACAAAATATTAAAAAGATAAAAAATATAATAAAAAGATCAGAAATAAACCTTAAAACTTATCTAAATTGTATTCTATATTGCAAGTTCTATCCAAAATGTTTTCTTAGAAAAAAAAGTTTATTTCTACATTAGACGCATCTTTATTATTGCAAATAAATCATGACACTGAAACGTAACTGTCATTGTATTGTTATAAGAAGCCAAATGAGCATATCAGAGTTTCTAAGGGATGGAGGTCTAAATAAAAATAAAAGAACAAAATCTGATTTTTAATTTATTCACGCAGCTGTTATTTTACAATATCAAATTGTCTATTTCCACTATTACTCTCTATATTTCTCAGCGAGTGCAATATTTAATGTTTATCTCAACTCTAATTAAAGTCCTCCCGAATATCTCTGTTTGGTTGTAGTAAATTAACTCACTTATCACTAACACATGTTCAGTGTGTCTGTTGCCATCATTTGAAAGGTTTTACACTTGGGCATCAAGTTCTGTAGTCCCACCTGCCAGTCGCACTCTGCACTACACCGATTCTTTCAGTCGTAGATTACACTCCCGCTGGTAATTTCCGTTGGCACTCATTGCTCTTCTGGTTCAGCGTTTATTGCTTAAGGTTGCACAATGGCCAAAAATCCCTACTCTCATAAACTGTCGGCTTGGACACCCGTTGCGCTTAAATATCAGTTACCCTGTTCTGGACAGTTTGCTGCACTCAGAGTCATGCTGAGAGAAACTAGCGCATTAAACCAGTATATTCCTACAGATAAATTCAGAAATTCAGTACACCCAAGGTCAGGAGCATGTTCATTGCAAAAGGCTTAAAACAGCAGCATGCGGCAGCTGGCCTTTGTAAGCTGGCCTTTGTTAATGCTGCCGGGATATTATATTACTACTATCTCTTCCACACAGTTCTTTGTTCTCTAACCCAGGTTAAGGGAAGTGATGCAAAGCAGAAAGCACATACCACTGTCCTTTCCTCAAACATGCCCCTTGTCCCAAACATTCTCTGCAACATCAGGAACTTCATAGTGTGTCAGTTGGTCGATGAGGACAACCTTAGGCTTAATTCAAGAGCTTTGACAACAAAAGACCACATAATTGATATTCTTCAGATTCCTGTAGAGGCCCTGCCAACATTTTTGTAGCTTTGGGCAGTACCCTTTTTGTCTCTGTGGGTTGTACAGCGACACCAGTTGTCCTTCTTGAAATACCTTGCCCAACATTCTCCTGTCTTACCACATTTTCATCCGGTCACGATTTATTCTGAGATGTTGTCGAGCCAAATCATAAATGCCAACAAGTCAGTTATGTAAATCGCTAGCATAATGAGGGGCTGCAGCTTCCTCATTTGTCAATCTGCTAAAAACAGGTCACTAGGGAGGTATAGCTGTCTTGCAAACAGCATCCTTGATGGTGTTACCCTTGTGGTTTCGTGAACTGCCGAACTGTAAGCAAGGAGAAATTATGGCACCTTTGAATCTCAATCTTTTTGGTTGTCTGCCACAAAGATCAATGTGCCTTTAAGCCTCTCGACCATTCCATCTGACTGAGTGTGCAAGACTGTAGTCCTAATCTTTTTCATTCCTAAAATCTTTGTTACCTCCTGAAACACAGCAGCTTCAAAGTTTCTTCCCTGGTTGGAATGGAACTCTAGTAGCACACCAAACCTTGAAATGACATGCTCTATGAGTGCATCTGTAACAGTATATACTTCTAGGTTCGTAGGGGCATAACCTCAGTCCACTTCGTAAAGTAACCTAACACGTAGATGATTACCTCTCTCTGTAACAGGCAAGGGACCCAGAATATCTACTGCCATGCTCTCGAATGGGGCACCAACCTTGTGTTTCTTGAGTTGACTCTGTCCCCTGGTCCTTGGACCACTTCCTCGCAGTGCCAGTGTTGCATGTTCAGCACCACTTCTCAATATCCTCCTGACAATGAAGCCTGTAGAATCTTAGTCTAATTCTGTCAAGGGTCATATTAACACCTGCATTCTGGAAGGACCAAATGTGCGTGTGTGTGTTTTCCTTCATTACTTTCCCAGATTCTGTTAAGTACACTATTTTTTAGTATGAGGAAATTCTACTGTGCCCAGTATGTTTTAACTGCTGTGCTTGGGTTAGTCATCTCTTCCCATTTTGGCAGACAGCCAGATTCTTTCCATTCTAGTAATGGATGGGAATTGGGATCATTTAGCTGATCTTTCCTAATACTCTCTTCACCCCAGGTAGGTGACCCATCACAACATACCGAACCTTGAATACTTGTCCTCTGTACCTTCAGTGATTCACCACTCTTTTCTTCCTGGTATTCACAATGATGACACAATGTCTCACATAGCCTCCGAGAAAGTGCATCTGCATTGCTGTCAAGGCATCCAGATCTGTGCTGTATTTCTGTCATATACTTGAAGATGCTGTTATCCACCCAGTTATTTGAACTTCAATGTTATGAAGCACTGTCTGTTCTTAGGATAAAATGTCTGCTATTAAGGCAGGAGTGGACATGTGAAATTACTACCTTCACCATTGCAAAAAGCTCCTCTGCTAGTAAGGCAGGAATTGACATGTGAAATTACTACCTTCACCATTGCAAAAAGCTCCCTGCATGTAAAACAGTTGTTTCTCTTAGGCTTGTGCAATACCTCACTGAAGTATTCTGATGGTATTTCTTTCCCATCCTGAATTTGAGATAACAACTCCAATGCCTACACTACTAGTATCAGTATCCAAAATGAATGCACCCATGTTTTTGTTAATCCCAGTACTGGTGGAGATATCAGAATTTCCTGTGACTTACTAAACACAACTTAACACTCACTGGTCCAATGAATTTTCCTTTTTGCCACAGTCAGTTCATGTAGTGACTTGGATATCATGGCAAACCCAGGTACAAATAGTCTGTAATAGGCACATAATCCCAGAAAACTCCGTACTTATTTTTCATTAGTTGTTGCCAATCAATTTTTTTTATCACTTTGGTCATCTTTGGGTCTCTTTCAATTCTGTGGGCCCACACTACGTCTCCCAAGAAATTAATTTCCTTTTGGAAAAGGTGGCCTTTTTTAGGAATTAGTGTCAAGTTAGCTGCAGACACTTTCTGGAATATGGTGGTGATAGGTGCTCTTCAGATGTCCTTCCTGTCACAATGTCATCTAGGTAAACCTGACAGATATCTAAAGGAAGGACTTCCAGGAGCAGGGGCATTACACAGCCCAAAAGGCATAACTTTTAACTGTTTTTTTTTCCCCCTTTCCCTTGGACACAAAATGCAGTCTTCTCTTGGTCATCTGGGTCCATCTCGCACTGCCAGTAACCACTCTTCATGTCTAAAGTAGAAAACCATTGAGAACCTGCTAGACTGTTTAGCGTGCCATCTATACTTGGAAGTTAATAAGAGTCATTCTTTGTTATATTATTAAACTGACTATAATCTACAATAAACCTCAGTTAACCATATTTAGTCTTAACAAGAATGATGGGGAGTGACTATGAACTAAGTGATGGTTCTCTTACATTTAGATCCTTCATTTCCTTCAGAATTCCCTCAACTGCCTCATCCTCATGTGAAGCTATTGGCAGTCGCCTTAGTGGCTGTTTTATGGGGCCTGTCATCTCCTGTATCAATGTGGTGGCAGGTCACATTATTCCTTCCATGGTCATTTGGTCCGTACGAGAAGGCATCTATATTTCTCTGCTGTAACTCAGAGACTGCATTCTCCTGTCTCCAGTTAAAATTTTCTCTTATTCTTACTACAGCAGTTCTTCCAGTACTTCTGGTAAAGGGCATTCTATTTTACTTAAGAATTTCCTGGAACATTTGTAGTACTTGTTTGGCCTGCTTGCAAACACCTATTACAGCCCCCTCCTCAAGATCTATAGCACTATTAGACAAGTTAATCATTCTAACATGTAAACTGTCAAGTTGGAGAGATTAAGTCCTTGGTATAATGACACTGCCTGGCAGGATGCCAACCCTCTCTACTGGCTCAATTAGACCCAAATGTTGGACAAATTTTCTTTGACATCTGCCTTTAGTAACAATTTCACTAGAAACTGGCACCACAGTGGGTTGATAAGACTACTGGTCAGCTAATTGGAGGCAATAAATCATGCCATGTTGACACCACCAACTCTGCACTGCCTATCCGTAGCACATTAAGTCAAATATTGATACAGCACCTTAGCCTTGGTAGTACATTAAGCCCCAGAATACATTCATCCTCTATTTCTGATATATATATATGTATAATGCTCTAGGTAAGGTCACTAATCAAGTTCACTTTTCTATTACTTGTAATTGGTATGGTCTTAGGTGTTAGGTTTGCAAATATATGGCATCGTTCCATATTGTTGCCGGGTGATCTCTGGGAGGAAGGTACAAGGATGTCTTGTCTAACTACTCGCTGATGTTATGGACCACAGTGTCAAATACTATCTGGCAAGGAACATAATTCAATCTCACCTTCACCGGTATGCCATCCAAATCCTGTTTCACCGAACATATATGTAAGAACATTTGGGCCTTCCCTCTAGCAGTCACCAACCTTTGACCCCCCAAGATTAGTGTTCACATGTTTTCAGTATGAGCTGTATTCTTACCTGCTTCTCGCTGCCTCTTTTCCGGTTGCTACTTCTGTTGCTGCTATTGCTGTTGTGGGTAGTAGGCTCTCAGATGCCTCAGCTTTCCACATGACCAACACGCTAGCAGTTTGGGTGGGGGGCATCGACACACTGGAGCATATACCCTGGAAGCGATGTCCTTCACTGCCATCTGCAACTCATTCAGTGTCTTTATTATTCTGTCTTTCTCATCTTTGTTCTGCATCACTGTGTATACCAGACGTCGGGGTGTGGCCCCCTATCTTGCAGAATCCACCTCCAGTGCTTGGGCCAGGGCGGACCTGCATGTTGTGGGGTGAAGCTAGACCTATCGCTTGCTCTATATCTGTTTCAGCGATGGCATCGATGAAGAAGCCACCTGCGATGTTTCGCACTGCCTCAACGCTCTTCCATAGATAGTTGTGACAGCTGCACAATGTTTTGCCATAGCTTCAGCAGTGGCTCCCCTGGTCACTGGGTGCTGCATCACAACCATGCATGGTGGGCATGTTGGTGGTACTCGTCACCGAAATATAACTCTAATGACGACCCCAGTGTGGGGTAGTCCTATCGATGTTGCTCTGGCATAGCGTGTAGAATGCTCAGTGCAGGGCCTCTCAGTACAGCCACAATGTAGTTAGCCTACTGCTTGACTGATCAGCTATTCAGGCTGATGATTATTTCAAAATGGTGTTGGTACTCCCACCAAGAAGTCTGACCATCATAAGGGGTAGGCTTAATTGAGACCCCTTTCCCCACTCCTGGCTCTCCTCCGAAGTTGCTGTATTGGTATACATCTTGTACTGCTTCCCCACTTTTCGTGGTTGTAAGTGTAGTTATAGTACTCCTTTGCTAAATAAATTCCTGCTCCTCCTCCTTCAATACACTCATTTCCTGTTCATTTCATACTCGACACTGTTCATCCTTTAATTTTCACTGTCTGTTCTTTAATTCACACTGGTTACTTTTTCATTTGGATTGTCAATTTTCTTGCCCACAGTCAACACTCATATTCACTAACTCGCTAATGCCTTCTATTTTCCATACTACATTTTCATTTGCAGTGTATGTTTTTCTGTAATATTTTCATTTAGAGAGTAAATTTTTTATATCTATTAATTCATTCACATTAGTCTGCTGGC
Source organism: Dryococelus australis (assembly GCA_029891345.1). Taxonomy (NCBI): domain Eukaryota; kingdom Metazoa; phylum Arthropoda; class Insecta; order Phasmatodea; family Phasmatidae; genus Dryococelus; species Dryococelus australis. Next base: position 234,346,656 of record CM057009.1, on the reverse strand, counting down.
TCTGTTACAAATTTGGGTATTTACAGTTTTATTTACGCTTTTAACTTTATTGTTTACGTCTTCTTTCAAGCTATTTACACTAACCATCTGGCTACGTAGCCCCTCAATTAATATATGCATTGCTTCTAGTTCTGGAGACATTTTACTAGTTAACATTTATTGCAAGATTGTGCAAATGTCTTAATTCAGCTGCATACACTTATTACAATAGATTAGATTTATTAATTTCTACCCTATTGTCTAACTTGATTTACAATTGATTTATTAATAATAATAGCCTCTATCCCACTTCTTACACCAGTGTTACTAGATGCCAGAGGGGTTTATTTGTGTTTGAGAGGAATGGAGGTCTTAAAAAAAAATAAAAGAACTTAATTGTATTTTTAATTTATTCATATAGCTATTATTTGCAATGTTACATTAGCTGTCTCTACTATTACTGTTATTTCTCAGTGGACACAATATTTAATGTCTATCTCAACTCTAATCAAGTACTTCTTAATGTCTGTTTGGTTATAGTCAATTCAATCTCATCATTAACACATCTTCAGTTTGTCTGTTGCCATCATTTGAAATGTCGTACACTCATGCATCCAGTTCAATAGTTCCACCTGCTAGTCACACTTTTCACTGAATCAGTGCTCGCAGTTGCAGATTTTACTTCCGATGGTCACTTCTGTCTCCACTCATTTTTCTGGCTAGTCGTCTATCCTGTTGCTGCTATTGCTGTTGTGGGAAGTATCACTTAAAGTCACACACTGGCCCAAACTCTCTACACTCATAAATTGTAGGCTCGGAGGCTCATTGCACTTAAATATCGGTCACCATGATCTGGAAGTTTGCCACATTAGAGTCATGCTGAGAGAAACTAGGGCTTTAAACCAGAATATTACTACAGATTAATGCAGAAATTCAGTACACCCAAGATTGAGAGTGCATGTTGCAAAAGACTTATCGTGGCGGCACATGGCAGTTGGCCTTTGTAAACATCACTAGCATATCATATTACTACTATCTCCTACACACATTCCTTCATTCTCTTGCATGGGTCAAGGGAAGTGATGCAAAGGAGCAAGCAAGTAACATTATATTGAATGAACTGTGATGTTAAGAGCCATCCAAATCTGTTCGCATACTTGCGTATGAACAGTGGCTCTATGAGAAACAATCATTTGAAACTATTGGGAGTGGACAAGGTGTATTAATGGAAAAGTGATTCTATAGAGTGTACATATACATGAGTGCCCACACAAATATATTATTTTAAAAGTTAGTGGCACTTTCCATAGATGTTGTACATGTGAGAATTGCAGTTGAAAATTACAAATTGTATTGCCTGAATATGTTTGGATCATTAGTTTGGACATGTTTGTTATTACTGTGTTTGTGTTTTGTTGGAAGTATGAAAATATCCAAGAAATTTATGCAATAAAGTGTTGCATTTTGCATAGTATTGTTATGCAGTATTTTATGAAATTTGATAAGATGCAGGAAATGAATTATTGTATTTGTGCAGGTTCCAGGAGTATGGACCATTACAAATATAAGAACTTAAGACCGAAAAAAATTGGCATTAGGGAAAATAAAATATGGAACATGAAATATGGGATGTTGGGTTTTTCTACATTGTAGAAATATAATACGGATGTAAACGTTTAAAATGGATAAACCATATTCAGAGGTAAAAAATCTGTCATTTACTGTCATTCATGTTTTTTTTTTTTTTTTTTTCAGGTTTGTTATGAAGGTGATCCAGAAGGTGCATTAATTACTTTTTCAAGTCATGCAGAAGCAAATGCAGCATACAGAAGTACAGAAGCTGTTTTAAACAATCGTTTTATTAAAGTTTTTTGGTACAATCCAGAAGCAAGTGATGGGAGTAATAGTGGAAACAGAAATAATTTACAAACAACTGAGGTAAGAATTGAAATTCCTATCACACAATATCTAAATTTAATTTTGTATTAAATTTTTGCGTTGCAAATGTGTCATATTATTTTATGGATCTGAAACATTGTAATTTATAAGTATTTCTGATCATTTCATTGATGTATTTTTCTTCCTATTTTTAAACTTATTTAGAGTTGTCATATGTTTCAAATTCAAACTGAAGGTATCTGCAACACATCAAGATAATATAACAGATTTTTGAAGTGTTTGTTTTAGTGTTCCAGGAGAAGTTAAGCATTCTTTAATGTACAGTATTTTGCCAAACTTTTGTGCACAAAACAGTACGGTTTATTTTGAATTCTTAGTGAAGTTTTATAACATTGTAAATGCATTTTCATACAATTTTTGCCTTTTATTTTGATGGAAAAGCATCTTAAACATTTACCATCACAAAATAATACCTACCTTCAAAAATCTATTTAGTATTATATAACATATATATCTGACAGCATTACAATTTTTTTTTATGTTATGCAATGCCATAGATTGATGCAGTATGTAGGTCACACAGTGGTATTCACACTTCATACTACATAAATGCACTGAAGTGAAATTACAATATGTCATTGTGTTTTGTTTCCTTTGTGCCACCAAGTAAACAATGCTTGTAGTGACAGTTTGTTCATTATAACTGAATGCCCTATTTTTATACTTTGTTCACAGTTGCTTGAAATTGGGTTTGTTGCAATTAGCGTAAAATTAGTAAACACATGGGAAAAAGGGATTCATAGATTTACAGGTAATAAAATTGAATGTTTGAGTTATGATCAGTTTCAAAATGTGGTGAGATGTACTGCTGAAAACTTCGGCTAAGGCCACACGTGTGTGATTTCACGCTGTGTGGCAATGTGAAATCATGCAAGAAATATGGACCACAGCAATTGTAATGAGACCAGCCAGACGCAGGATGAATTCCTGCAGACAAAAGGTGCGGGAGGCACGTCTTCAAGGTCGCCCGTCCAAGAACGTGCCACGTTCCATTTCTTGGGCGGGATTTCTTGTGTGCGTGCCATTGTTGTCTGGCCACGCGTGTGGGAAAACACGCCGTGCACGTATCCAGCCTTTATTGTAGTGTAAACATAGAACCATTATTGTGTACCGAGTGATGTTATATACAAAATGAAATTAGATATTGAAGTTATCATTTTGGAGTTGCAAAACACCCTTGGTACAAGAAACGAGGAATATAAAATCAGAGATAAGAAGAGAGATTCTTGAATGTCGGTATCTGCGGCTGTAGTGGGAGAAACGTGTGCCGAGTTAGACGCAAAAAACAAACCCATATGTGGTTAAGTACTAGTAGTACAAACTTTAATACTGTAGCATTTATTCGTAAATAAGGCATATTATGCATTCCTATTCACCATCTACAACAAAAACACCTTTTTCGCTTAGCTCTATACTTGTATCAGCAATCTTGATCCTTCATCAGAGAAACCTATCTTCACCTTCTACCCATGAAATCATTTAATCATCTCCCATTGAAAGTAATGGGGGATCCAATGACAACTCTTTCATGTCATTGTTTACTTTAGAGGTTTCGTTATCATACGTTTTTATTGTACTTTCATGTCTGTTTTGTTTGATGTCGTTACATATTGGCAATGTTAGTTAACATTTGGCACAGTAAATCATACCTTAATGTTACTGCGAGTTTTTCTTCTGCACTAACACATTCCTTCATTGCTGTGTTGTTTTTTTATGATTTTTTTTTTGTGGATTTCCAAAATTAATTTGAATACCCTTTGAACATGAATAACGGAGCAACTATTAAAGACATTCTGATGGGACTACTTTTTTTTTATGATATAAGGACAAGGTTTGGTTTGTGGGAATGCTAATCCCAGTTACAAATGTGCAAAATGTCTGCCATAACCAGCAAGACATTGTCTGCAATGCTGTAGAACAGAATGACAAACATTAGCTATGGTTTCCATGGGTGTGGATTCCCAGGCAATAACAATTGCATCCGTATGGCATTCATTGTCAATGGCTGTGTGGAATATACAGTATTCTTCCAGAGTTTGCCACAGATAAAAATCTAATGGCATTAAATCTGGCTATCTGGGTGAATAATTGACACTTTCTCATCAGCTTAGCCACCTACAAACAAATGTTTCATCCAGGAGTGCCTGTACATCTCAATGATAATGTGATGGTGCACTGTCCTGCTGGAAGAAAGCATTTGTCACCTGGGTAAAGGTGGTGAACATACGGCACAATGTTTTCCTGCAACAGTGTTCAGTAACTTTTACTTATTCATCATTGGGATTAGGGCTTCCACTTTACTTGGTTTAAAATGCAATAGACACTTGATTTACTGACACCTGACTGACACACATCTTGCCATACAGACTTCAACTTTCCGGGAGGATTTGTAAATGTGTACAATGAAGCCCCCCAAACTTTCTTTGAAATTGGCATTTGCTTCCTGCCACACCATATTTTCTTCATATCGCACACAGTCCCATCCCTCTCGACTTGTCAGATGACCATGTAATTGTTAAATGTGATGGAGTTGCAGTAATGAATTCCACCCTGCATTGTCTCTGCACCTTAATCTTGTTCTCACATTTCCAATAGCACTTAAAAATCTGCCTACATTTCTCGAGCGAAGACATTGTTACCTTTGTTATTTCCTCTACAAGTGTAGTGCTGCTGCTCTTGGCTGCAAATGGAACTGACAATGGTAGAATGGCTACACACGGTTCCATACATCCACCATTGTCTACATAATGTCAAATATATGAAGTTACATAAAAAATGTGAAGGTGATCTGTGTGACTGAAGTCGTTAAAGTTCCTTAAAATTACAATTTTCTGTGTTTGAATCACAGGTAAAGTATGAATGTGTATTATTTTTTAATTATAGTTTAGGCTATTGTAATATTCAGGGTAACCTCTAGTCTTCTTGTCTAAAATGTAGATTTTAAAAAGTGGTAATTAGAAAATTCAATGGAAATTTCTGGAATGCCATTGGCATACCTGTGGTTACATGGCATGCGTTTATGGGGAAAGGACCAAGGGTATGGAGAAAAAGGCGGGAGTAGGTTAAGGTTTGATTGTAAACTCATCTATACCTGGGGATGGGAGACGCTGACTATAATCCAGTGATGATTATTTCCCAAATTCTCTGAAGTCTTGCTTAAATTATACTTTTAGGCTATTCCTCTATCTTACGCAAGCAAAGCTTAACCAAGTCTAGAAAATAACACAAATAGGACATTGCACTGCATTCGTGCACAACTCAGTTTAATAATATTTTCCATAAGAACTATTTCTTATTAGGCATTACCAACACACATATTTTCTTTTCTCTGGATTTATTCGTATTAATTAAAATTGAAATATTATAATTTATAGAGAAAATATAAGCAAAAGTTTACTTTAACCACAAATAATTCTTATGTTAACAATAATATAAGGAGATTGTGATACATGACATATTTGGGAAACAACCACCAATGCCATGTGTGAGGAAATTTTTCAAAGGTCTGATTCCAAAAGTGTGAAGAAACTGAGAGTAGACTATACAAGGTCAAAACTGGGATGTAAATCTCATCCATCCCTGAAGCTTCTCTCTTGTTAACGGACCTGGACCTCTTGTCAAAGCCATTCTATGGAAACGCCATTTATAGGGTCTTTTGGATTGAACACAGCTTACAAATTCCATTAGAGTGACATAACACAGTGCGCACAGGCAGTTAGACCACCAATGAAACCACCACTGACCATAGCTCTGAAGGAATGTGGTCATGTATCCTCAAATGCATCCAACAGTCAAACAACCATTTTATCAATAGCCACTTGCTGGGGGTACATTGTTTAACCCAGCTGGGATGTGTCAGCTTGTGGCATGTGACCATTGATGAAAAACTGGTAATTCTATTTTGATTATCCAGGGGTAAGAGAAAAACCTCCAGTACTTCTCTATCTAGCCAAATAGTCATTGGGATGAATGCAGCAGGTTACTCAGTTCCACAAAGATCATGGTAAATGATAAATCATTCCCTTTACTAATCACAAGCAAAGCACCACTCAGCCAAGATTTTGTAATACAGATGAACTCACAATTTATTTGGGGCAAGTTATAAAACCATCTGGTTTAGAACACCTGCAGAAACTTCCTCAGCGGGCTGTGTCAACAGCAAATTTGTGCACTTAGTGACCTAACTCAAGGTAATAACTAAGCAGCAAGTGCAAGGTAGCACCAGTTCTCACCCTCATCTACTTTTGTAGAGCTGAGCAAATGTCAAAGATTGAAGTAGAGGGCACCCAGCCACTTCCTTTACAAACAGAATTAAACAGGTAGTGAACGGGTGAAAGTCAAGTGCCATTCTACTGCTAGACCATTAAATACCAACCTTAGCTGCTCACCATTGGTGGTCTTCCCTGGATGGGTCCAAATCCCAACGTATGCCATCTTCAACAATACACACATTACTTGAGCTGCTTAATGAGGGGTTTGTCCAATATATCTCATTGTAGTTTTCTAGGCCATAATAATATCAATAACCTATTGTAGAGACCTGATAATTTAATGATCGTGAAAATGTGAAAAATGTGAATTTCCATGTAAAACATGAATAATTGTTTTTCTTTTTTGCAGTATAAGTTAGTTTGCAAAATGCTTACAATTGTGATTTATTTTCACAAATTTGTATTGTTTTCATATCGCATATCTTTCAGTTTCAGAAATTTAATGTGCTTTTGTTGATTTGAATGTCAAAATTGAGCCGGTAGATAGCAAACATATATTTCCTTTTCATGACATCTCTTTAAGGCAATAAATAATATAAGTTCAAGTGATTTGTCACTTTTAGTAAACAATTTTATACACAGCACTGCACAATTTAAATTGTCCATTAGGAAACTGCTGATGTAGTCTTCACATCTAAAGTATACCTTTTAATCTATGAAAGCAGCTAACGCAAAACAGTTTGTTTACATAGGAGGCATAGTCAGTTATACAGATATTTATTAATTTTCATGAACAGGAGATTGAGAAGTGTTCATATACATTTACTAACCTAGAATTGAATTGTCGTGTATTTGAACCCTGCATTCTTCCAACTAAGTTAGTTTTGTAGCAGATAGCCTCAGTTTCTGTGTGCAGTAAATTATATTTGTTTGAATTGCCTAAAAATATACTAAATGCAAGACAGCAGGCAGAAGACTTTCATAGTGATGATTTCAATGTGCCTAGCTCATCACCATTGATATGTAAATATTGTAACTTAACAATGAGAGCCAAGATGGTATTAAAATATGTCAAAAGAAAAAAAAACACATTGGGCAAGCAAATTATTGTTATTACCGCAACGTAAAAATAATACAGACTTATGTTGAAAGTTTTAATAGTACACAACAGAGGTATTTTTCTCTTTTATTGTTTGTATTAGGCAATTTTTTTATTTAAAAAAATTGCTCTTCAAAAAAAATTTTAAAATGTTTCTACAGTGCTTTCATCATGCAATGAGAGAAGTGTATGCCCTTGCCAGTGCAATGTGACTTGTCAGAGTACAAAATCTGAAGGAATAAAATGTGAAATTTTTTTCCAATGCCTCTCAAATACTTGGCCATGTATATCTGTGTTAAGTCGTACTTATGACTACTGTGGGATACTTACACTCATTTTATAACTATTTCTTTAACTTTCTATAAATTATACAAAAAATAAAAGCCAATATATTTTTTCCCCAGTTTTTAGTGAAATAAGGATGGTTTTTTAGTACAAATACAATATCACTTTTCACCAATAATAACGCAGCTTTTCAATAAAATTACCACCTTTTGCAGGTGTTGACCTATTGTCTAGTACATATCCACATGAAACACAAAATTGTGTGCTTCGTAGGTTTGGTTGTTTATTTCTGAAGAGTGTGTTGCCATAGGTTTTTTCTGAACACAGTGTTCTGTAGCATTTTCACTGACTATTCTTAAAAAACTGGAACTACTTTGACATGTGATATATGTAATGAGTTGATGCTTGCCTGTTATAGATTGAACACCATAGTTTGATATTATCATGATTGTAATATTGCTGGGGTTTTTCATTAACCATGAGGGGCCGCAGTGGCTGAGCGGTTAGCCTGCTCACCTCCTACGAAGACAAACAGGGTTAAATCCCCAGCTGGATCACTCCCGGATTTTTCGATGTGGGAATCGTACCGGATGATGCAGCTGGTCGACTGGTTTTCTTGGGATTTCCTGGGCCCCCTGCCCTTTCATTCCACTGCTGCTCCTTACTCACCTCAATCACCCTCATTGGCTTTCAAGACCTCGCTCTCAAGAGCAACTAAATCTTTTCACTCACTCACTCAATAACTCACTCTTAGATTTATACTGGTATGCAGACCATTTTGAGAAAGTAACTAACTATATTTGGTCATTTTTTTACAGCCTAAGCCATCGTCTGATAGTCCACCCCGTCCATCAGTAAAAGAACGTCTTGGTATCCCAAATGATTCTAATCTGCAACCTAGAATTTCACAGGTACCAATGGAAAAGGTAAACTTAACTGTTAATTTAAGTCTCTTTGTTTTGCTTGGAAAGCAAAAATGGTAACAAGAAATTTCAACTCCTTTTTTTGCCTTGTTTCAGAATCACACATTGTGTGTGTGCATGCGCATACATGCATCTGTATAAGTGATATATAGCAAATTTTTTAAAACCAGAATTTAGTACTGCTCTTCCATTGCCTTGTCAGGAAGTTTATATTGTAGTGTTTTCATTTTTCTGTAGCTTGCCTATTCGTGATTCAGCAACATCATGGATACACATAGTAAACAAATATAAAATTTTTCTCTCAAATATACATATTTATAATATCAGAATGATATATTACTAATACTTTTAATATTTTGTTTAAATATCATCTCTATTTTTTTTTTTGTGAAAAGCCATCAGAAATTGAATTTTCACTTGACAAAAAGTAAGTTGTCTCCAATGTTAAAAATTTTTGTAATTGGTTGGTGACAAAGGTGGTCACAGATACATTTCTGTGATGTCATTTTATTGTGAAGACACTTGCTTATTAATATAAATTAATGTTTTGTATAAATATCCTCTGATTTTTCGGCGAGAGGCCTCCAAACATTGAACTTTTCACAAAGTCTCAAATATTAACATTTTTGTAATTGATTGGTGACAAAGGAGGTTGCACTTATGTTTATATGGTATAATTTTCTATTAAAATATTGGCTTTATTTAACTCCAGCCTTTACAATTAAAACATGTCATGCTCAGGTCAGCTCATGGCATAGACAACTGTATAATGGCGTTGCTGGCCACTTTGTCACACATAAAACCAATACTGCCAACCTCCGACAGCTCCCTTCTTGTTATTTTTTTTTACCAGTACAAGTTATACAAACTGAATAGAGAGTAACATAAAACATCCTAATATACAAACTGAGAAAGCACAAACAAACATCAACTACTGAACAACTAACTTAAACTGTAATATAAAACATCAGACCTAATCAGATTGGTAAGCTAGTGCTTTTATCTCCCAGACCATAACCGGACAGTTCGGTAATTATTATGCTCTGGACGTTGAACCAATAGGGTGGAGTAAGAAGTATGCTTAAGTTGGTGCTCTTGTGAACTATCAGTAATAGACCTTTCTTGGTCCATAGATTGGGCACTAACCCCACCTGGTACAGGGTCTGTAACATTGATCTCTGTATGAGATTCAGCTGTGCCATCTACGTCAACATACCCCTCAGCCCATGGTGTATTTGTGGGTGCTTTATAAACATCAAGCCTATTCCTTTCAAGCCTACTTATGTTGGCAAACTCTATCACAATAGACGTTGGCAGATTACTATCACCTACAACACAGCCTGGAAGCATTTCATCATCAGGCTATCATACAAAAACATTAGTTTCAATGGGATAATCATCATGCATTGGTTTGCTAATTTTATCATGGTACAGTTTGTAAGCTTATTGTTTATTCTGTAAATGAGTTCTAACCTCAACCAAGTCTTTTTCAGGCTGCTGGTTATTGTAGAATGACTTTTTATTGGGAAGAAATTCATTAATTAATCTTCCCATCATCCACTCATGTGGGGACTTAGAAATTGTAGAGTCTATGGGAGAATTTCTCAACTCCATAAGAGAGATATACAAATCCTTTGAATCATACAGCGTCTTAGCCATAATCCGTTTAACTGTCTGAATATGCCTTTCCACCATCCCATTCGACCTTGGGATATATGGGCTAGCTGTAACATGCCTAAAATTCCACTTACTTGCGAATTCCTTAAATTTGTATGAGCTGAACTGTGGACCATAATCACTATGTACCTTCTCTGGAATGCCAAACCTGGTAAATACTGATCAGTACTTCAATAGTGGTCTCACTACTCTGATCCTGTAGAGGTACTAACTCAACATATTTACTGAAGTAGTCAACAAGTAAGTAATCCATACCCTGAAAATTAAACATATCTGTACCCACTGTGTGCCAGGGTAGTTCGGGAATCTCTCGTAGCAATAATGGCTCACCAGTATGCTTACGTTGAAACTTTAGGCATGTGACACTGTTAGAGATCATGTCTGCGATTTCTTTGTTCATGTGAGGCCAAAACAAACCTCACGTACACTGTTTTTACATTTTTCTAAGCCCATTTGGCTATAATGAATCAAATTAAGCATTTCCTTCCTTAATATTTTAGGGACCACGACATGTGTGTTTCGGAACAATAAATCATTAGTTATAAATAGACCATCCCTAAATGAATAATAAACTTTTATACTGTCCGGCACCTCGTCTATGTTTGGCCACCTTTGTGTTACATATTGTTTAACCAATGTCAAGTAATTATCTTTAGTGTTTCTTCCTTGAACAACTGAAACTTGGCTTCTGAAATTGACAGACCCTCTACAACAAGACACGTATGAAGATCGTCAGTATCAATTTGGTCATTTTTCACATTTTCTGGAACAGTAGACCTAGAAAGGGCATCTGCGATACATTATTTTTTATCAGGTGTGTACTTTATGATAATATCAAATGATTGTAAACGCAATTTCAGTATCTGTAGACGCAAAGGTGTTTCATTCAAGGGTTTCTTGAATATGTATTCCAGTGGCTTATGATCACTTTCTACTGTTACAGTCTTCCCATAGATGTATTGAGAAAATATTTCACACCCAAATACCACTGCCAACAATTCTTTTTCTATCTGAGCCCAATTTTTTTTATTTTCAGTTAATGACTTGTAAGCATATGCCACTGGAAGGCCACATTACAGTAGTACAGCACCCATAGCTTTACTGCTACTGTCTACTGAGACTACAACCGGCTTCTCAACATCATAAAACTGTAGAATTGGTGCCCTAGACAAGTTTTGCTTTAAGTTTTTAAAATCCCTTATGTGATTTTCACCCAATTCAAAAGTCACTCCATTTTTCAACAAACTTCTCAACGACTGTGTGGATTGTGAGAGAAATGGGATGAACATGGCAATATAAGTAACAACCCCCAATAACGTTTGTAACTCTTTTTTGTTAATGGGAGCTTGCATATCCAGCACAGCCTTCACCTTGTTATGCCCTCACCAGACAAAATATGACCAACATATTTTACTTCTGTACTTCCAAATTGGCATTTTTGCAAATTAAACCTAACCTTGCATTTTTGTGCCCTTTCAAGAACAGCCTTAAACCTCTCATTATGTTGTTTCTCATCTACACCCCATACGACGACATAAACATATATTTCCACCCCTGATAAATCCTGAAAAATTTGTGAAAAACACCTCTGAAATATTTTATGAGCTGATGTTAGGCCATGGGGTACCCTTTTGTAGCAATACCTCCCAAACTGACCAGCATTAAACGTTGTCAATAATTGGCTTTCCTTAGAAATCTTAATAGCATAAAAACCCTTGTTGCCACCTATGCAGAAAATAACTTGGCTTTAGGCATTCTTGTTACTAATTCCTCAAATGTGAACACTTGAACCTTTCCCTCATAACACAGTCATTGAGATACTTAGGATCCAAACACAACCTTAACGACTTATATGGTTTCTGTACAATCATTAAAGAGCTCACCCATTCATGGGCTCTGTGACCTTCCTAATCACACCTATCTTCTCCATTTTGTCCAATTCTATCTTTACCCTTTCCTGCAATTTGAATGGAATTTTTCTGGGTGGTTCTGCAACTGGAATGCTATGATCCTTCAACTTAATAATGTACACATTATCCAATTCTTCAATTCCTTGGAACAAGTGGAGATACTGACATGTCACTGAGTTTGATTGTCTTACATTTACTCCAACCCTTGACAACAAATTAATTTTGACAATAGTTGGCAACCCTAGAATGCATGTTGCTTTTATATCAACAACTACAAATGTAATAGTATATTCTGAACCTTTAACTATTGCTTTAGTTGTCATTTCAACAATTGCATCAATATAGCCATCATTATAATTTAACAATTATCTTGCATAGGAACAATATCTAGTTGTAATAAAATACAGATCTCCTTAGTTATAATGTTCACTTGAGCACCAGTGTCTAATTTAAAAGGTACATCACAAGTATTCACCTGCTCCCACCACTCCAACTTTTTGTGAAGGGTTAGTAATGACTCAATTAGAAATGTATCATCGTCATAAAACACTACTTCGCCACACTTCTGTGAATTTAAACACTTACACTGAAAATGATTGTCCTTACCACATTTATGACACTGTTTACGATACGCTGGGCACTTGTCCCATAAGTGCATCTTACCACTCTTACCACATGCCTTACACTGTGACTGACTACCACAATCACCTGTCGTCTTGAAACTTGAGTTGTTTCTTTGGAATCCCTTAACATAATTTCGTACACCCCTTCCTGTAAAACTCAAATGATGTACTTGGTAATCTTGTGAACAACTCGTTGCTTGGCCGAGGTCTTCTGTACTCCAAAAACTTCTCTTGCCTTTAAGTTGCCTCATCTGGATGTCAGCTAACTCTGCAGCACTGCTAATATTAATGCATTTAAGCAAGTCCAAGTTAGGCTCCCGCAGCAATCTGTCCTTAACTCGTACACCCCTTAGGCTGGCATGTAATACGATTCCGAATCAAACTGTCCCGCAAGTTACCAAACTTGCAATCAGCACTTAATTTCAGTAATTTGATTACAAACATATCCAAACTTTCCCCTTCTTGCTGTACAAGTCTAAAGAAAACATAACTGTCTCATTAGCGGTTTGAATGAAGTGCTGCTCCAAAATGTCCAATATTTTAACATAGTCATGACTATCTTCTTCACTCAGGGAAGATGTACTATACATTTCCAATGTCTCGCTGCCAGTGGTGTGTAATAAAATGGCTACATTTGTTTCAGCTTTAATTGTAGTATTAGTAGAGAGTTCCGAAGTCAGGAAATAAATCTCAAATCTCTGCTGCCACTTCCTGAAACTATCTGCAGCATTTCCTTGCAAAGACAATCCTTCTGGTGGTTTAATCACATTCGTGTTTCCAAATAAACTGCACAGCAGATAACTAACCTGAATGACAGTCACTGCCAATAACACATATTCATCCAATACATAGGTCTTCAATCCGACTACGCCATGTCACGTTTTATAAATAATAAAAGCTATCCTATTAAAATATTGGCTTTATTTAACTCAAGCCTTTACAATTAAAACAGGTCATGCTCAGGTCAGCTCATGGCATAGACCACTGTATAATGCAGTTGCTGGCCACTTTGTTACATGTAAAACCAATACTGCCAACCTCTGACATTAATGTTTACTAATATTAATTAATGTTTCATTCAAATAACCTGTAGTTTTTCTGAAAAAGGCTATCAAAACTTGAATTTCCACTTGCCAAAAAGTATGCTGTATACCCAATGTTTTTATAGTTTATCTAATTGATTGGCAACAAAGGAGGTTGAATATATCTTTCTGTATTATCCTTATACTCTTAAGATGCATGCTTATTAATATAAATTAAGTTTTAGTTGAAATGACTTTTTTTTTTTTTTCACAAAATGCAATAAATTATAACTTGGAATTTCTGATCAGGAAAAAATAATTAGTCTCCAGCGTAACAGTTTTTGTAATTTATTGACAATAAGGGAGGTTACACATACCTTTCTGTGATATTCTAATCGGAAGACGTCTGTTTATTAATATAAACTAAGATTTTGGTGTGAAATATCCTCTGTTTTTTTTTTTTTTTTTTTTTTTTTTTTTTTTTTTCAAAAGCCATCAAAAATTTAATTTTCACTTGCTGAAAGTACTCTGTATCCAGTGTTAGTGTTTATTGAATTGTTTGGGGACAAGGGAGGTCGTAGGTCTGTGAAATAATTTTATTCTGAAGACATCTGACTCCTGAATTAAATTTATAATCCATGAATAATCATGTTAATATAAAGCAGAGATGATTGAACATAGACTTACAATACTTGGTGAATCCTCACGCCACTCTATGTTTTTAACATTTTAGAAGACAAGGAGATGCGGAGTACACATCTCTTGGATATAATTTTTTTCAGAATGTGCCCACCTATTAAGTTAAATTTATATATGCAGTTTAAAATATGTCTCATTTTGCGCTAGATATAATTTAACATGGACTTACAATGCTTGTTTAAGCCTTTCACCGCTATGTTTTTAACATTTTGGATGACAAGGGGAGGCCAAGAATACGCCTCTCAGGTATCATTTATATTTATGTTTGAAATGTGTAATTTTTGTGCAACAGACAATTGAACACGGGCATCATGGGAAAAAATACAAATTTTGACGTATATATCTTTTAAACCACCCAAGCTCTGAATTATGCATACTGCTTATTCAACCGTTGTCATGCAAACTGTTGAGTCACACATGTAGTGCTGCGGGGCTAGGTGACAACTTAATAAAGGGTGGCTGGAGGGGGGGGGGGGGATAAATTCATGCTCTCAGGGTTAGCTGTTATTTATAGGTAGTCTATCTCTCTCAGTATGAGTACAGCTATGGCAGGAAGAAGGAGAGAGCAATTATCTAGAGAGTTGGGGAATTGGTTTATAAAAAGAGTATGAAAAGAGTTTTGAAAATGAGGACTCTCATTTTGTTGAAAGGGTTGCAGCTCCAGCATACACTGCTAATTAAAAAAGGAGCTGAGCTCCATGTAAAACTCCAAATAAAAGGAATGCACTACATGGAGCATTCCTTCCGGCCACTGGTTGCCTGCCTGGCGGACAGTAACACTTCTCTGCAAAATCAGACATGTAATTTTTACTCGAAAAGGGTGAGAGTTTGACTGTTTTCCTAAAATACATTTAAGTTGCTAATTTAGCTGGCATTTCATTTTCTGTAGTCAAAAGTAGGTATTTTTTCTTGTAACATACTTTTTGTGCAGAAATAAGGGTGTTAACACCCCCTTTCACCATGGTAAGAGTGGGTTACATGTACACAACATTCACAAATGTCTTAGCAAGACTTGGGGTGCAGGAAACTTTTTAGATTGGACCAGCAAGACTATTTAAGCTGTAACAAGCCTACAAGCTGATAGTTTATATAGTTTAGAGGATTGTACTACTTTAAGCACCAGGTGTGAGAAGACAGCAAAGCAATGAGCCAGCAAAGTGAATAATGGCAACTGCAGTAATAGTGGAGATAGGTAGTTTACTTTTGTAAATAATAGCTGTGTTAATAAATTAAAAATCAAATGTAGTTCTTTTATTTTTATGAAGACTTTGACTTCTAGTGGGGATTGACAGAATGAAGCCCAAGTCCAGGCATGCCGATTCAGTGATATACAGGATGGTCACAGAGTTTCGACGTGAGTTGTAACGTCCGATGGGTGCCAGCTAACCAACGAGGGGTATCCGCTCGCGTTAATACGAGACTCTTTAGGTAGGCCATGGTCGGAAAGCTAGTGCTTAAAGTAACCTTGTGTCCCTGGCATCTGAATACGATGGATTGTGAGAATGGCGTAATTTTGCATAAACTGAATATTTAACACACAAGCTGGGATATTCTGGTTTCCCAACACATCTTATTAAACACTGAGATACATCTTTAAACCAATACACATACACACTGCTAAAAGAAACTTACGAGGTCATAAACACGTGGCAGGTTTTTGGTGGAAAAAAGGTCCGTCGACCTTAAATTTTGTCAACAGGCGAGAATAAAAGTACATAAATATTTACGTTGAATAAAGTTGCTGGTTATTCAAAATTGACGATGCGATGGTACAGGATTGACATTTACTGTACAATTTTAATAAATAATTTGAATCAATTGTGTTTTGCATAGTTTGAATGGTGTGTGTCACACTATGTGCAGCAACATAAACAATTACACATTTTAAGGGTTAGCAATAATAAAATGGCTCATTGCCAGTCCTTAATTTCCCTTATTTTTGTGAACCTGAGACACTTTTGCAAAAAGATAAAGGATTGCAGAGATTCACGTGCCCATATGGTCTGCATTTGGCACCTTTACTGTGACGTGACATGAGTTTAATTTGGATTGTGCCACATTAATTTGCGGGGCTATCATTCATTGTGGGGCTGATTTTGATAGCTATAACACTTCACTTATCACACGTTATGAAAAGTTACACCTTGTGGCATGAAAATATGCTACACTGATTCACTTTCCTGTCGGGCTGGTGTTGGCCTCTGGCAGTGCGTCGTGTGGCCAGCCCTCTGCTGCTGGTTATTTCTTACCTTGACCGCTAGATAGTGTGCATGGGTCGACAAGGGTTGGACTGCTAACCACAGGTGACGTCAACCTCCTTCCTTCATGAACTCTGATACGCCCATGGCATCTTGCAACATTGGGTATATTTCTTAAATTAATGAGCAACTAAAGCCACTGTTCCCTTCAAGAACAAGCACTTCATGGTAGCCTGTCAACACTTTCTCAAAGTCCAGCTGCGATAACTGCAATAACTTAGAAAAGCATTTTTAAATGCCATCACCTTCAAGAGAGTGTACTCTTTGTAGTATAGATGAAGCCTATTTACTGCAAGTTCTGTAAATTTCATTTCAATCAAATTTCATAAAGCAGGTCTTGTTTGTGGCTTAATTGTTTTCATTGAATGCCAAAATATGTAGGGATGGGCTGATGCCACATTTTGCCAATACAAAAGATACTGATTCTCAACTGCAGATGCAGTGAATTATAGTGTTACCAGTACCAGTTTTAATGAGCACAATCATAATTCCCAAGTCCCAATATTTGTAACTACTTTTTATTACTTAAATTTAAGTTTTCAGTCTTGTGAACACGTCAATCACGTTGCACTAGGTGTCTAGAGCATAGAAATGAAATATAACACTAATTTTAATAATAAATGATATAATAGGCAATTTAACTGGGCAAATAAGTGACTTAACAGTTAATGAAAAAAAAAACTGTTACCAGACAAAACAGCATTCATTACAAACTGAGTTCATTAAAGTTAATCTTCAAAACTTCAGACAATCTGATGCGGACTTGGAGTTTAGATCTGAGAAATACCTTACATAACCTCAACATGCATGTTTTTTTTTAAACCAACATCCTAAAAGCATCATTAAAAAGAAATTATTGAAATCAATTTAATATTAAATATTCACTTGAAATTGAGCAAAAATATTTCTATTTATATTAATATTTTCGCTTAGTAATCCTTTTTCGGCCGAGCCATACTCATTCCCTTGGTTAAAATGACAACTGTTATATTTGTGACAATTCTGGACAAAAGTTACTAAGCGATTTTTATTCAGGCCTTTCACACACTAACCAAACCAGCAGTTTCCAATAAGAACTATGCCCATCAAAATCTAATGTAACTTATTTGCTTTCACTTTCCATTTTCAATAACAAAAGTTTCAAAGAATATGTGATTGGTTTTCATTGCTGCCAACCTACGAGTGCAGTAAATGCATAAGAAGAATAAGAATACAGGTTGCTTTCTAATTGTAGCCAATCTACGGATGCAGTAAACACATTAAAAACGTAAGAATAAAATAAAACAAAAAACTCTTGCAGGATGTAAACAATACTATCGATAGCACCAGTTCTCAATTAACTGCGTTTATTTTTGCATTCATGTAGTGTCCAAAAACAAATAGTGTACACAATCTTTGGCGAATGTACCAACATGAAATACTGTAAAATGTAAACAACTCATTGAAAAACAATAGTTCCGATTATATTTTGGGTTTCGGAGAGAATATCTGATTGATGGCTGCTGTAAATGATTGCTTTACGAGATGTAGCATGTCTGGTTATTTAACATTGTGTTAAATAAATTAGTGCTACTAATCAGTGAATAATAATCGGCAAATAATGTTAAGATGCTGCCGATGCAGATGGTAGTAATATCAACCGGTTAATCGGTATCGGCCAATTCCTAATATAATGTTTAAAAAATATGACTAAATATAGTTAAACTTACCCAATGTGACTGTATTTGAAGCTGTTGCCACATTATAGTGATCCAAATTGGGTTATGTAATCTCTTTGGGAATAGCCACATTTGTTTACATTTTTTTTTTTTTTTTTATATTTTGTTTTTGAACGTAATCCTTTACAACTATTAACAGTTCTATAACAAGGTTGACTTAATTTTGAGGACATTCTAAAATTTCAACGGGTACCCACAATCACATTACTTTAGAATTTTACATGACCTGAACACTAGCATTAATTTTTTGAGTTACTTGTGTATTTACTTCACACTAAAAGAACAGAATGTTTGTGTATAGGTAGGTAATGGCTTAACGTCTCGTCGACAGCGAAATCATTAGAGATGGTACAAGTTGCACAGGGAAGAGGGATTGGGGAAGGATTGGGAAGGAGTTGGCCATGGCTGTTGTTAGGGACCCATCCCAGCATTCGCCTGGAGTGATTTCGGAAAACCATGGAAAACCGAAATCAGGATGGCTAGACCGGGAATCGAACTCTGGTCTTCCCGAATCCGAGTCAGTGAGTTACCACTGCGCCACGTTGCTCGGTCAGATTGAATGTTCAAATTATGTTGAAACAGGGACGTCTCATATGACAAAGTTCGGAGCACTCCCACTCATGCATCATCAAAAGGATGAAATAAATATTACTTGAACACAGAACTGACTTTTTGGTAGAAACTACAGTGCTGTCCAAGAAGTGGAATCATGGTACAAATGACCACATCATGAATCATGCTCTTCGCATCTCAGAAAGGGGTGTATGCAAAGACTACGAGGTTACTTCATTACTTGTATTCGGGCACCGCCAAAACAGTGTATGAAAAAAGTACTCCATCAGAAAGGATGTAAAAACAATCATTAGCAATACAAAATTAGGCTACATGCTATGTGGTGAAATTGGAGAAGCGAAAAACTGGAAAACCGAAAAACCTTGAACGAAAAACTGTACATAGTAAGGCGTGCTCAGAAATCCATAGTCTCGTACGGCTAATAAGTACATTACTTGAACGTTAAGAAATTGTTATAATTACTCACAATGACTTTTTGATATTGCTAAATGCAATTAATGTTTGTACATTATTTTTTACATAAATAATTAATAAACATTAAAAAATTACATTTTTAAATAAAAACATACAAACCTTTATGAATTACTAATACAAACAGTACAAGTTTTTTTAGCTGATAACGTATGTTTTATAACTTCAAATTGAATAAACAAATTAATTCAGTATAACTAGAGCATGTTTAAAACAGAAAAAAAGCTGTTTACGTAAAATACCAGTCAATTAAAAACGTAATTTATATAATTATAATTAAATGAAATTAGTGCCAACATAACAGGCACATACACCCCCCCCCCCCCCCCTTTTTTTTTCCCCCTGAAACCAGGACACATATGCAAAGGTGTTGCAAGAGCAAAAGTTACAAATGCAAAATTACCACACAAAACCAATATACATAAAAATTTACATGAAAACACAGCACGACAACAAACTTACATTAAGATGAGGAGATGCCACTAGAAACAACTGGCAAAGGAATTACAACTGCATGCTGTTGACTAGAAGGTTGAATGGGGAGAGAGGATCACGTATAATTGCACAAAACTTGTATTTCAATTTTAAAAAAATAGCAAACACTATGCAAAATACCACAAGAGAAGATAGACTTATGGAAGTTATATTCATGTGTTTAGGATGTGTGGAAGGATGGGGCTGAATAAGTTGCAAAACATCACAGGAATTGGTGCCATGGGGCTGGGAAGCTAGAAGGGAATCAAATCTTTGAAAGGGGAATCATTAGGATAAAGATTAGATAATTTTGGAATTTGGAATGATGTGTAGTTTGAAATGATTTTAGGATAGTGTACTACAGGAATAGACTCATTGAAATGAATGGCAGAGTTAACTTGCCCAAAGTCTTAAAATAAGGGCTGACAACGTCGCAGTGTGAAGCATTGCTGATAAAACCACTTCCAGACAATGGGAGTTTGAAGGGAGGTTGTGACTTTAACGTAGTTTTACATATGAAGGTTACATCAATGGGAAATTTGGTATCCAATGGCCAGAGAGAGCGAGTTTTTTGTAGGAAGGGTAAATCAAGAGATAAAAAAGATTTTTCACAAAAGTCAAGGTGAGGTTAACCAGAGAACAAATTTAATTCACATTTATTAATATTTGCATCAAAGAATGGGAAGTCACAAGAACAAATGATAATATCATAAGTTATTTATTGAGACAACAGATTAGCAGGAATGGGAGCAAACAGTTTTCTATATTTCAAATAACAATCGGAAAGTTTGAAACTTTAAATAACAAATGTCTATGTTGGGAACAAGTGCTGGAAAAGCAAAAACTCAATGACTTTGAAATACACCCTTGCTTGCTAAGGGAACATTTACTGCAAAATTGAGTGAAGCATTATAAATAATAGCCTGTACTGAACTGAAGCCATAGTAAGTAATAAGGTTATCAAAAGTTACTGGTGCAATCATGTGTAAAGGGAGAGTAATTAAGTGTTGGATCTGGTTTAGAATATCAATGAAGCCCTTGGAATTTAGAAGAGTGGAGCTTAAAATGTCATGGATACTGGTCTCGATGGCATGCTTAATGCATTATATATTTCTGGATTTAAATTAGGGCTGAGCTGATACCAAATTTTGCAGATACTCATAGTTACCGATACTGGCTACACAGATACTCCAGATACCAGTACCAATAGTTTACTAAAGTAGTCTTTATTTTCAGACATATACACAAGAAACCATGTCTGCACTTATTTAGCTTATAAAAAAAGAAATTTTATTAACAGCTTTCTTTCCTAAACGTGCAAAAGTCACATATTACAATCAGTCAATTACCACAAAGAATTTCAAATAAAAAATTTCATTAATTATACCCAGAAAATTTTAATTAGGGCTAGACCACCGATGCCACTTTTTACAAATTCTACCAATACCTATTCTTGTTAGCCAATACTGCAGATACTCTATACCGATACCCACATTAGAAGAGACTTTATGTTATAAAAGCATATGTGAATTCTTTTATGTTTTATTACTAAAATTTATTGTATACAGCCAAGAACACTTAAAACAATGAACTGAAAGTCTTCTAGCACTAAAAGTATTTTGAAAAGCCGATGGACATCTGTGTTAAAGTCAGTGTCACACTATGTACTATTTTATAAATGCTTTAAGTAAACATACAAATTATTGGTAAATTAATTTCACATAAATTCTTAAAAATTGGCGAATAAAAGCGGCACTCAAAGAATACTTTAGTATGTTTTAAACTTATCACATAGAAAATATTAAATCTACAAGGTTGTGTACAATGTTTATGTTTAGAAAATTAATATTAATATGTAAATTTTTTAAATTCAACACACCCTTATTTTACTGAGAGTAAAATTGAAGCACTTTCAGTTGCCAAGTAATTAATGTCAGATTTAATATTGCTTTTAAAAGATTTTAAATAATAAAATGACAATTTGGATCAGCTGTGCGACCCCTGCAAAGTTGGTAATTCGGCGACCCGCATCACAAGCTGTAGATGATTATCTCTTGAAGCGCCTGTCCCAGCAGGTAGCCACAGTAGGTTGGGATAGACATATATATATCTCCCCCCTCTCTCCCCTCCCCTCTCCAGAGATGATTATCTCGCAGCAGGGCATCTTTTCCCGACCGACCGTTCTTTCCGGTTGTTAAGTGACAGCCTGTCAGTTTAGTTCTTGGAATAAGAAATGCACAACTGCTGTCTCAAAACAGCAGCAGTTGAGCCTGTCTTACTCCAGCATTGTCACCCTATCATCCTAAGCTAAAAAGTAAATAGGCTAATTTCATGGGATATCGCACATTTGTCCGTATTTCGGCGTAATTTCGTTTTATCGTGATTTACCACAAAATTGTGCCTCTAATAGTTGCTGTTCTCCAGACATTGTTTCTAATGCTATACTGTAATATTTTGTTATGTTACAATGTTCCTCAATCCTTTTGTTTGCATGGTCAGCTTAAGAGTGTAATATAGTAACTTCTCAAAATATTACAGTATAGTACAACTAGAACAGTGCTTTACCTTATTATTTTAACACAACATTTAGTAATGTCATAGTATTGCATTTTAAATTCTTCTTGCATTACAGCAATATCTTAAAACGTGATAGTATTACTCTATGGCAGAAGCTCTTTGTAAGGAAATATTTTATTGTCATTAAACATTTCATTCCAGTGTTGACTGTTGATATTTGCCACTTTCATAGCATTGTGTATGTCAAAATTGTTTGTTTGGAATACCATGATGTGACTGATGAAAGAACGAAAAGTTTACGTTGTACACTTTAAACGTATTTAATGTTAAGTAAATAAGCCATGGAAACCGATGACTCACAATTTATAAGTAAGGGAAGAGGATTGTTCAGCGGGCTAAGGTAATAACATTGAGTAGGTTAATTTTTACTGACTAATCTATTAAGGTTTGACAAATGTTTTTAATGAGTATAAGAACAATGTAACATTATAGAAGTACAATGTACCAGTCAACAAGGTGTTTAAGTAAAAAATATAGGTTAAGACCTATTACTAAGTGATAATAGAAAACATATTTATATTGTTGTAATAAGTCAATAAATATATTAACATAGGTCAGCATTAAAAAACTCATCTAATTAGTAGGAGTGTTACTTAAGAAAATTGTTAAATTACTTTTTTAATAATTTGTTGTTAATGTGACAAAAGATTTTTGTATGTATCAACCAAGTTGTTTTATTTTAGTATCACAAAGTAAATTAATTCATCATCCAACCTATTATACTTTCAGAGGCAGTCAAATTAAAAACTTTAAACTAACATAGGAGTACACAATTCGAACTACAAATTTTTCTGTTATATAAGGAATCTAACCTTTCTCACAGGAGCCTTTATTCAGTTCATGTACACTTACTGAATGTTTTATATTTATATTCTCAGATAAAATAATATATATTAAATGGTATTCACTTAAAATAAATAGTATACAACTAGAGCTTGATGTAAATGATTGAGGTTTTATTAAATTATTTTAAAGCTATATCAATTACTGCTTGTATTTTGTAAAATTAACTAATTTAATCTCTTGTGCTGAATGTTTAATAGACAGGAAAGTATAAAAAGTCTGGTAATTATGAAGTATTCAGGCATTATCATAAGTTGAACTGCCAATATTGAATATGTTGCATCTACTTGACATTAATGATTATGCAAGACTGTCATCACAGAGATACACAGCTGCTTTTATAGCTGAGATATCTTGGAGTGGAGTGGAGTGATTTGGGCAGCTCTTAACATTGAGGTCTCGAGAGCCTATGAGGGTGAAACGAGATGAGTATGGAGCAACACTGGAGTGAAGGGATGGGGGAAATGGGAGATCCCCAAGAAAACCTGCTGACCAGTGGCATCATCTGGCATGATTCCCACATGCGAAAATCTGGGAGCTACACCACTGGGAATTGAACGCAGTTAGCATAGGTGGAAGGAAAGTAGTCTAACCACTATACCACTGCAGCCTCCTGAGATGTCCTGGCCCCAAAAGTTCTGCACTCCTCAAATCTTGCCAATGGAAGAGGTGACCAGAGAATTGGCATAGTGGTTCACAAATCATTGACTCTTCTGGCAAGCCGAAATGTCTTAAACCCCGTAGGCGAGAAGTTTCAGGTGTGGCAGCTCCCTCCTGTTCATTGGGTAGGAATCATGCAATTTTTGTAAGAGGCAACTACTGGGCTCGTCCAGGGGAAGGAGTAGGGGCGACAGTTTATTCCACATATTTCTGTATATAAAAATTAACCAATATGTAATATTTTCATATTGCTGCAGAGTCCATGAAAGACAAATCCTTAAGTGCATAATTGGCACTTTTACGTCTTTGGACTCTATATAACTCAAGCATTTTTCAAGAGAACTTTTCAGATGCACCTTTGACACCTTTCCTCTACAACAGTTTTTCATTGTTCCTTAGAACTTGATAGAAAATTCACTCACATTAGAGACCATGAAAAAAAAATTTTCTCTGTGACAAAACTTGTCATAGAGGACAGTTTTATATTTTAAACGTAAGTGTTCCATATTTTTACAACTGATTCTAGAAATAAGGACTGGTTCTCCTCTTCACATTTAGTTAACCAAAACTCTTTTTCATTTTTGACCCAATGCACAAGTAGTTCTGAATTGTTTGTAAGATAAATTGTAAATGTATTTCAAAAGAAATTGGATACGTGGCAACTTTGTTGACAGAGTACTTGGAGAGTATAGTGGACTGTATGTTTTGGAATGTGTACAGTATAAACTTGCTGCACACATACAAAATACTGCTACGCACTCGCTGCTTTGTTTCGTGCAAGTGAGTGGAAGTGAAGGACAGAGCAGTTATGTGATAGCTGTGGCGGCAAGTCAATGGAATGTTTTTAATTACAGGAGAATGATAAACCAAGGCGCGCATATCTGTTACGCAAAGCATCCTGCCGTGTATACCTCTGCATGGCGCACTGATATCCATTTTGCTGCGTGTACTGCTGGCCTGGCCTTGGTTGTATTGAATTTCTGCATTTATCTGAAGAATTTTCAAGTTATTTACTGCCCTAGCTTCAACTATGACTCGAGGTATGTCAAATTTTCAAGGTCAAGGCCAGCAGAGTATAAATAGTGTGACGAACCTCTGGGCCGGGGAGTTGTTGAATGGATGAGTGGCTGAGTTTCAGCGAGAGACGATGAGCAGCGAGAGAAGTGATCAGCAGAAGGGAAATCTGTGACTATGAGTATGAAGCAATGAACAGTGCAGCTGGCAGGCTGGACTATTGGACTCAATGCGTGGGTGAAAACCATTACAAATGATGGTAACAAAAGACTGAACGTGTGTTAATTATGAGTATGAGTTAATAGACTGTAGTGAAACAGCGACAATGAGGAGGACATTAATTGGATTTGAAATAGACATAAAATATTGTACTCGCTGAGAAATAAAAGAGTAAGAGTGGAGATAGAAAATTTTATGCTGTAAATAGTAGCTGTGTGAATAAATTAGAAATCAAATTTAGTTATTTTATTTTTATTAAGTTATTCATCCATCATGAGCTAGAATGCCCCTCAGGCATCTTGTAACAATGCTGTACCACTTTGCCCATTATACAGGGTGGCCTACATAAAATTTTCACTTTTTATAGTGCGTTAAATATTTCAGATATGCACAAAACAACACGTACATGTTTAATTACATTGTAGGAGACATCTTATACACGTAATAAAATTGTTCTAAGTTACATATTTTGAAGATATGCATGTCAACATTTGTTTGGTAAATAGGAACCAACTATGTTTTTTATTTCACGCATTGCACTTACTCTGTCTAATAACAACTGACTACTTTAATTACTGTTTGAATGTCCCCAGTAAGAGTACAAAAATTAACAGTAGTTGACCAAGGATCTAACAGAGGGAGCCAAATTCTGGTTCAGTGTTTCTGGAGTTATTGCAGCACATTCAGCGGTAATACTGTTTTTCATGTTGTTCACTGTTGTTGGAACCTGATGATACACCATATTTTTCAAATTTCCACAGAAAAAACAACCAAACGAGATGAGGTCAGGCAATCGCACTGGATATCTCTGAACAAGACTAACTTGCAGTATCGATCGTTGTGAGAATTGTAGGTTTAGTGCATTTCTTCCTTTATTACATTATGAGCACGGCATCCATCATACTGATACATTATTTGATGCAAATTCAGCGATAGATCTTCCATCGGTACAGCTAAGGTACATCTCAAGAATCGCCTGTACTTTCGCCCACTAAGTTTGCCGTCAATGAAATACGATCCAATGATGTGTGATCCTACGGTACCACACCATACATTGACACTCCACTGACATTGATGTTCCACCTGACAAAGCCAATGTGAGATTTCCATTGTCCAGTAATGCATATTGTGTTTCTTTACATTCCCATGATTTGTAAATGTGGCTTCATCGGTAAACAGTACCGTACTCATAAAGTCATGGCTTGCTGCAGAACCCAGACTATGTTAAAAAAGTCATCGCCGTGAAGCTCTTGATGTAGTGAGATGACTGTGGAATGGCTGGTAATTATGCCTGTGAAGAATGTGCAACACACTGGTTCGTCTGGTGCCAAATTGTCTTTCCATTTCACGAGAACTGGCATGAGGATTTAGCTGCTAGAACAGCTAGTTCTACTGCTTCATTTGTCATTCTCTTGCATCGAACCCGCTTTTGTGGTGACATACTTCCAGTCTTGTGAAGTTTTATAACAATAGCAGTGAAGGTAGGACGCATTGGATTATGACTATCAGGGAAATGTTTGGCATACAACTGTTCAGCTCATGTGGCATTTTGACAACATTCTCTGTAAATTAATAACATGTCAACCATTTCTTCATTTGTGAAAACCATTTCAAATGCCTAGAAATGATCAACAGTTTTAAATTAATTTCATGTTCAAAACATTGGTACCAATTACTGTACAGTACATACCTCGACACCTGTACTGTAACATACCTCGACACAGGTCAACCTTCTACGTAGAGAGCCATTCTCACACAAGTCACAAATGTCTTATAGTTCTGTTTTCCAATACAGCACTGAAGGAATAAGGGTTGTTTTGGGTAGTGTACTATGGGTGTGTTCGACCTTCAATTTGTCGACATTTTGAACAAGACATAAGGACGGTTGCATCTGACATTGCTTATGGTTACTCGTACCAATAACATTCAGTCAGGCAGTAATCAGTTGTTATTAGACAGAGCTAATGCAACATGTGCAATACAAAACATATTTGGTTCCCATTTACGAAAAGAATGTTGACTCTCGTATCTTGAAAATATGTAATTGACAAAAAATACATTATGTGTATCAGATGTCCCTTTCAATGTAATTTAACCTGTACATGTTGTTTTGTGCATATCTGAAATATTTAATACACTATCGGGGGTGAAAGTTTTAAGTGGGCCATCTTGTATAGTGGTACTAGTTTTGTTGCTTAAAAATGCCTCACAGGTAAGAGGCTTTTACATTAGTAAAGAGTGATTAGTAGAAAAAAAGATAAACTCTTATTTAGTTTAACAGCATATGATTTTTGATGTTGTAATGGCTCCAGGTGGTATTAAAAAAGTGAAAATGTCTGCCCACATACATATTGTGCAACCTAACATGGTCGCCAAGGTGATTTCTCCAGGCCAACATTATCATCAGATATATTATCCATTGAGTGTGGGACAAGATTTGATGTCTAGTCTGGTCTCTAAAACCAACTGCAAACTTTGTCTAACTGCACCATCAGGTGAAATGAGCATAAAACTTAATTTCACAGGGTTATAGTCATCACATGTACTGTTGTTTCCAAATAAGAGTTGTGGCCTGCGTGGTTGCTAGAGGAAAGCATGTTGAGTACTAAGCATGTCTTTTGACATACATTAGACTCTAAACAAGAATATGATTGTGCAATTAATTGCTCAAAATATATGACAATAAAGTGTACATGCTAAATGTTCATATTCTGGGACAAGGCCATTATGGTGTTCTTTTTAATTTTCCAGTTGTGTTTGAGAGAGATGTATTTTTCGTACACATATATAACCATTTACAAAAAATATGTGAACATAACAGTCGTATTTATGCTGTATATATGTTTATACCTGTAACAATAGTTAATAAATTGTAAAACAAACTTTTTGGTACTATTAAACATTGTAATATGTAATTGATATTACTCATAAAAATTATAGTGTTCTGTCCTGTCAACTTTCCAAACATATTAAAAACTAATTTTATGGAAAACTGCATTAGGCCAAGACCCAAATGATCATGCATTTTCACTGTTTCCCAGAACTTTGTTAGTTACATATATAATCTTGTTTACCAGTGTTCATTTTTATTATATTTCCATCAATAGATTGTAGGCAAATATACTTTATGTTTATAAATTTCTTTTAGGTTGTAATGAAAGGCAACAACATTACGAAAACTGTCTACATCCCAACTGCAGTAAGAAAACCAACTGTTACTTCTATTTCAGTACCTTCAGTGGAGCTTAAAGTTTCTGTGAGTTCACTTTAATAAATACATTTTTTATATCTGTGGAATGGTATGTATAATGTTTTTTTATTTTGTTAGTAAGGGCCTGTTAAATAAATTTGGCAGAAAAAGTAGATTTGATGTCAGAAAAAGTAGATTTGATGTTTTCTGTACTCATTTTCAGATTGTGTAGTTTTATAGATATTGAATTGTAGGATAACTGGCCACCAAGTTTTAAAAATTTTTCACAAAATGTACATCCAACTTTGTCATGACTAGCTTCAAGATATTCGCACGACAGTATTTTCCATGTTGTTAGTTTTTGGCTAATTTGCATTTATTATTACAAACACATTGTTTATTTAAGTTGTAGTTTTTTTGAAAGCTACATAGATTGAAATTTTTTTTTTCCCCCAAATAATTTTGTGTCTGTCCACTTTCATAACATTGGCAGATTATGCATCAGCAACCATTGCAGTGTTGGTTTGATGGAGTGTTTTATATAAGGTTCTTGGATACCTAAAGGACTAAAATGAGAAGGAATCTTTCACTTGACAGCAAAGTAGTAGTCCTTCAACACAATTATTAGTATTTTATTACAGGTAAAGAGGTAAAGAAAACTATAGCCTTATAAAGGATAATATGTATAACGGTTTAAAATAATTAGTACAAAAAATTATTTTTCTAAGTAGACTTGTTTATATTAAAATTGGAGGTAAACATAATGCACAAAAAAAATTATTTTCAAATTAGTAAGTTAATGGTTTTGAGTCTCTTTTGTCATAATGTACCTTGCGTATGGCTGAATTTCAAGATCATGATGATATTGGTTGCAAGTTTTCATTGGAGAAGTTTGATTAGTAATTTAATTTAGTTTTTCTGGTGAAATTTTAAAAATATCTTTTCACGCACATAAGTTGAAAATGTATTGCGACTTACGTGCTTCTATTTTGTGCATAAATATACAGAAGGGGCAATAGTTAAGCCCATATAAGCAAATTATGTTATTTACGGGATCATTGGATTCCATTATTCATGCAGTAGCAAAATACACTATCAACCAAAAAGTAATTGGGCACCTGTCCACAATGTTTGCTCGGTGGTTGTCACCCCATTATAATCTCGTAGGGCCACCTCTTGCAGCTATAACAGCAGCCACCCTGTCTGGCATGCTCTCTACAAGTGTTTGTAGGACATCTATGGAGATTTGTCGCCATTCCTCTTGCAACCATTCCACGAGTTGAGCAATGGATTTTGGCCACGCCTGACGAGTCCTCACTCTGCGATCCTATTCGTCCTAAAAATGTTCTGTAGAGTTGAGGTCGGGACTTTGGGTGGGCCAGTCCAATCTGCGAACAATGTTGTCATCATACCACTGCATAGTAGCCCTTGAAACACGGCACCTGGCATTGTCATCCTGGAAGTAACATGGGTCCATTCTGTAAAAACGCCACAATGTTGGCAGCATTTCATTATCCAGAATGTTACAATAGGCCTCTGTGTTCATGCTACCATGGACAAACACCTGCGGTCCTACGCCGAAGGCCGTGAAACAGCCCCACACCATCACTCCACCACCACTGAATTTCCTAGTTGGCACTATGCACTCTGGTAGAAGCCGTTCCCCGGGTAGATGCCACACGCATACACATTCATTGGACCGGAATAATGTAAACCTCGACTCATCACTCCACAGAACCAATTTCTACTGCTCCAGTGTCAAGTTGTGACGGTCCAAACACCACCTGAGTCGCTGAGCTTTATTTCTTGTCATGATATGGGGCTTATGTGCAGCTGCTCTTCCGAAATATCCAAGTGGGTCGGCCTCTGTACGCAATGTTCCAATCGAAACCAATACTCCTCTTGCTGCATGAAACTCCTGTTGGATAGTAGCCATATGTTATGCCCTATTTTTGACAATTTCTCGTTTTAGAGTTCTGCAATTTCTGTCGGTCAAGATTGAAGATCGTCCAGAATGTGCAGCATTGGCACAATGCCTATCAACCTTCCACTTATGCAGGACGAATGCTACTGTTTATTTGGGCCTGTTTACCTTCTGTGCAATCGCCCGGCTAGACAGCCCACTAAGATAGCAGCCCACAATCACGCACTTATCAAAGTCTGATAGCTCTGTACCTCGTGCCACCTCCTTGTCGACTGGTTCTACACCGGCCTGCAGCGTATGACGGCCACACAAGTCAACTGATGTACTGAATTACCTATCTTCACGTGTGCCCAAATAACTTTTTGGTCGATATTGTATTTGCCACATAGCTTACTCATAAATAATGCATTGAAGAGCCATTGCTTTGTAAAGATATCAGTTTCCATAACATTGTAGTTTCTGCCTGTTGTTACACATCATGAGAAGGATGACCCAGTAACAACAAAATATCCATCTTCTTTGGCACCATCCTGTTGTGGGATTATTATCTACTCTGGTATTTCACGTCTCCATGTAGGTGGAGGCACCAACTTCACTGGGCCTGCTGTTGGACACTCATCTGACATCAAGCTTTTCTGTACAACATCTGTCTTTAGGGTGGAATCCTGTCACTTGTAGTTGTCCTTAGTAGTTTAAATTCTAAACTGCCAGGTATCTGAGTTGTCCTCAGAATGTTCTACCAAGCACTGTCTTTATTCTAATGATAATGTCAGATTAATGATGGTGGTGGTGGTGGTCGTCATCGTCCCAGTGAAAACTTATATAAAAGTATATCTTATACAATTATAAAACCGTGAATAAAGAAAACTGTTAGTACACATTTGCAGCATCAAAGTGCATTGTATCAATACTTGTGTTGACATTTATGTCAGTGTAGTGATCGTTGATTATCCATGATTGGCTGTATCCACTTAATAGTTCTCCCCATGTGGTAATTATGCACTTGCTATAACATATTGTAGTAGCCCCTTTTCCTTAACTCTTAATATCTCGTATCTCTCTTAATCTTTTCGCTTTTCGTCACAACACTTAGGATTGGGGCCTACTGGGGGTTGGTAGCTACAGGCGGCTATTCAATAAATGAGATTCTTTCTACTACACACATTTATTATAACCACCTTAAACTCAAATAGAACAATACATTTATCTTCATGTAGAACAATAACCTCAATCACTTTACTTCTATAATCTCTCGCAATGCATAAAGCTATATGATTCTGTCCCTAGCCTTGCCAGAATATAATTCAGTTAAAGGAATTATTAATGGTGCCTCAATATCTAGGATGACACCTAACCGCCAAGCCGGATTTATGCTCACCAGATATTGTAGAACAGTTGTGTGCAGTATGGCCTGGTGCTCCTCCAGACCCTAGTGTAAAGTTTCCCTTGTCTTCGTGCCACTCTGGCACACACGTCGTTGCTTCTCAATCATTCTCTTGGCTCTGGGGGGTGGGGGTACAGCGCTCTGAGCTTTTATAGCCGAACGTCATTAGGTTGATCAGAGTTTGTTGTACAAACAGGGGCTCGAAGGATTTGTGTGTAATACTCGCCAGTCACAATTTTTTTTTTTTACATATGAGGGGACTTTATGGGTGCAAACTGATATACATGGGTGCCAGCTGCTGTACCTAATGCCATTATACAGGATGAATTAGCACCTCTACTACAAACTTCATGAGGATGTTCCTTGCAAAATGCCACTTAGAAAATATGTGACAACAAATACCAGGAAACCACTCCTAGAGACAGGAAACCCTTGTGAAGATGGGGTTGAAATAATTAATTTTATTTCATTACGCTAAAACTATCTGATAATAAGGGATGATTATATGCATGTCAAACAATTCAATGTCTTTAATACACAAATACAATTGTTGGCGTACCGCATTCCCTAGATGGTAAAATAGGCATTGCCATTCATTTTAATGATGAAAAAGGGGTCTTCGTTAATTATTACATAAAGTGTGATCATGGGTTATGAATTAAGATGGCAAGACGTAAGAAAGATTCCTGTGGGGGAGGAAGCCCCCAACGAATGGTATATGAGAAATACAATGTAAAAAATAAAATATGCCGCATTATGCATTCCAGGTTGACTAAATGGTTGATACCAACTGGCAATTACAGCTGTAACAGTAACATTTTGGTTTAGCACCTATTTTGTTGTATTGTTTGATATATTTAATTAAATGGGTTTATTAATTATTTCATTTGTTTAAGTTAATTTAATGTTTATTTATTTAATTATTCCATGAACTAGTTATTTATGTTTGGTCTGCTGACGAGTCTTTGGAACATTGTGCACCCCCTCCCCCTTTTCACATCCTGTTTTTTGCTGAGCACTGATTCCAATTGCACACCTCATGACGTGGCCTGCCTTGACTGCACAGTGCATCTCTGTATGCTTAATGTGTGTGCAATCGAAAGAACACACCAGTGAGAATGGTAGATTGTGCGTTTCCTCAGCTGTCCGGCATGATAATCTGTTAAGGCGAGGTTAGAGGAAACTGTCAACGGGCTCTCTGCATGTACGAACAGCGGTTTCCACACAGACATCACCCGCACCATGCAGTGTTCGCTCTACTGCATCAGCGCTGTTGTGGCATGGGGTCTCTTCATCCCCGGCACACTGGTGCAGGATGGCGCAACATGAAAACACTGGCATTTGATGCTGAAGTGATTTAGAGAGTTGTCAACGAGCCCTCAACAAGCACACGTGCCATTGCCAGTGCTATGGGTACAAGTCAAACAACCATATTCCACGTATTGTGGGGACATTCTCTCCATACATACCACCTTCATGAATTGCAGGCACTGGGGCGGGGCAACTTTGCACTTATGTTCAAAGTATGTCCAATGGTTTCTGCAATGAACTATCACTAATCCTGCCTTTACTACAAATGTCTTATTCACTGATGAGGCCGGCTTCACAAGAGATATGTACTTCAACAGCAAGAAAAGTCACATCAGAGCCGCACAAAACCCCCATGCCAGGTTTATCCACAGCCACCAAGCAACATTTACCGTCAACATTTGGGCTGGAATTGTTGGTGATAATCTACTGGCGCCTTTTATTATGCCACCCCATTTGAATGGAGCAGCTTACCTTGACTTCCTTCAGCACTCTCTTCCGCTGGCAATGGAGGACGTAGCCCTCGCGATACATAGAGACATTTGATTTCAGCATGATGGCCACCCAGCGCACTGCAGCCATGGTGTACAAGACCATCTGAACACCTACAAGGAACATTGGATATGGAGAGGGGGACCTGTTTTATGACCAGCACAATTCCCCAACTTAACGTGCCTAGGTCGTATTCTTTGAGGGCATGTGAAGAGAGTTGTGTACTCCACCCTAGTTGCCTTATGACAAGAACTGGTGGAGCGAATATTCACTGCTTGGGATCAACTTTGTCAGAGGCCTGATATGTC
This sequence comes from Dryococelus australis, assembly GCA_029891345.1. Classification (NCBI taxonomy): domain Eukaryota; kingdom Metazoa; phylum Arthropoda; class Insecta; order Phasmatodea; family Phasmatidae; genus Dryococelus; species Dryococelus australis. Next base: position 234,312,856 of record CM057009.1, on the reverse strand, counting down.
TGCCAAAGTCCAACAGGTACTGCTGCGGCGGTGTACTGAGTGTAAAGGAGATTCAGGGACGACACTTTGAACACCTCCCACTTGCAGAACAAATGTATGAAAATGTCATATTTGTAATGTGGTACTACCATTTGTGTTCTCGTTGATGGTGGTACCCTACTACACAACTTTTCAGTGGGCATCAGTTCACATGAAGGAATTGAAATCATGAACAAAGTAACATTGTAAGTAAGCATAAAACATTAAACAAATGGCAAATAATAAATTAAGAACAAAAGAAAACCATTAGTTGACAGAATAATTAAACAAATAAATGGTAAATTAAACTAAACAAATTAAATAATTAATGATACACTTAATAAATCATTTCAAATAAAATAATGAAACCTGTGTTAAACAAAAATGTGACTTTTTTTACAGTTGGTATCAAACATTTAGCCAACCAGATATGCATGACACGGCATTTGTAATTTTTAACTGATGTTTTCTCGTATACCATTTGTCAGAGGCTTTCTTTCAGAGAGGAATTATTTTACATCAGCTATTTTAATTCGTAACCAGTGATCACAATTTATATATGATTTAGGAAGACCCTTTTTTCACTATTCAAATGGTATTTGTGTGTTAAAGTTATTGAATTGTTTGACATGCATACTAACAATCATCCCTTAATATCACATGGTTTCCATGTAATTAAATAAAGTTCATTATTTCAATCCCATCTTCACAAGGGTTTCCTGCCCCTAGAAGTAGTTTCCTGGCGTTCATTGTCTCGCATTTTCTAATGCTTTGCAAGGAACATCCTCACGAAGTTTGTCGCAGAGGTGCTGAAATAGTCTGTATAGAGTCACTGTCAGCTGTTGGCAGTCCCTTTTTTATGTGCTAGAGCCATGGATTTGTGAGGTTATACATCTTGTTTCTTGAAATGAATCTTCACATATGGTGCCATTTACATTCATCCAGAACATTTTGACAGCCACACTACAGTCCTATGTTTGCTGTTTTACTGAAATTCTTGTTTTTTAGGTACGCTCTTGCACTTCCCAGCATAGCAGTATGGGGTTACATCTATACTTAAATATGTACAGATATACATTTACAAAAAAGTGACTCAAACCACAGTATTGTATCTTAATGTATTTTAAGTCTAAGATATTATACTATTATGTATTTTCTGAAATCGCTAACACTCAGCTTTCAAACAATATAATATTTTTTTTTACAACCCCACATTACCTTTTGCAATATCACATCTAAAGATGAGGAAACCATTTCTGGACATACTGGTGCAAGTATAACTTGTATGCTGCTGTTTCAGCGAGTGTGAATAATATAAAACATTGAATTACTAATTTGATGTTTAATAAAAAAATTTTGATTTTTAATCTTGCATTTTATTTTTAATTGTCTTTTACACATTATCACTATTTTTAAACCTGTTTCTTTTTAGCTCAAAGGAATGTGATAGACTTAGTAAAAAATTTGTGTCATTTTATAGATGAGGCCCTCAAGCTTTAAAATAGTGTTTACCATTTAATTTTTTTAACAAGTTTTGAGTAAGATGCTCTTATTACATTCAAACTTAAGGTTTAAGTCAAATTTAAGCTCACCAGTGTATGTACAATATATGTTTGCATGCACATATATAGCACGCACAGACAAAAAAGTCCATCTACATGGACTTTTTTGAAAGAATAATATATTTCCATTATTTTTGCCGGAGTTACAGATTGTTTTGTACACATGTAACAAGCTATTGAATATGGGTGATGCAGCAGTGCTCCACGGGTAACTGCACTCAAGTCTCAAATCAAAAGAGGGTGGATTGAACCCAGCCAATTTAAACCTCTTATTTTTTAATTAATGCTATTATAAAAATTGGCTTTAGACTGTATCATAAAGTTGTTTTAGAGAGTATAACAAAAAGTAATAAATTCCATTCTATTGTAATGTAAGCACAATTATATTTTAGAAAGGTTGAGAATCAGTATTTGTGTGTGGATTTATTGCATGTGTAAATAAATGCATGAATATGTACAAGCTCAAGTTTTCAATGCACTTGCTGCATACTTGTGAATTGCTAAATGTAATAATCAATTATAATATGATTATAAAATTGATAAATTAATAAATTAATAAGTAGAATAATTATGACAACTTTGGACCAAGGGCAGGGGGCAATGGAGTGGTGGAGCTGTCCATGCTCTATCATTCCAGTTGGCCGGTGGCCATATTGTTTACCATGTTGGATATTGGTGACCTTGACCTCTAACCTTGACTTAGTAATCCTAACTTAAAAATTCCAAAGAAAAATCTAAAAAGAAAAAAAAAGGTATTAAAATTAAAAAATAATAATAATTTAAAAGTTTCAAAAATAATTGTAAAAAAAGTAATTTTTTAAAATAAAAAATATACATTTCCAGAGGTTCCTCTCAGCACCATGTCCAGAAAATGACTGATCCCCCTCCCCCTCCCTTCATCGTTCATATTATCAACCCCCCTCACCATACATCCACACCTACACTTGTTACTTATTCCCCCCCCCCCCCCCCCCATCACACCACATCAACCACCTTCATTCATACTAATGTATGCTCTGCCCCTCATCTCCTCTCCTTTGTTTATGTGCTGTTATTCTGGTTGGCGGTAGCCAACTTGTCTGCCATGTTGGATTTTGGTGACTTTGAACTTGTAACATTAGCCTGGAATATTCCAAAAAAAAAAATTAAAAATTCCAAAAAAATCCAAACTATCGTAAAAAAATTTATTAATAAAATTTGAAAAATTCCCAAAAATCCAAATACAAACTCTAAAAAATAAAAAAAAATGGAAAAATATTTTTATTGAGACCTCAAATGAACAAAACAGTTTCAGGCTCCTCATTGCAAGAACCTAAAAATCCTCAGAGTAGTAAAAGCGGATTTGAGGCTCTGAGCTAGCTGCATTACACATAACATGTGAACTGGAAATAAAACTGAAACAATGAAATGTTACAACAATAGGGTTATCTCCGGGTGCTGATGGGTGGTTGCCAGGATTGGGCTAAATATGAGGGGAAGATATATGACAACATTCACAACCCTAACCAGAGAGGACAGTCATATAAAATTACAGGAGTCTGTTGGGCTGTCTGGCCAGTACTCTTGCTGGAGCGCCAGATGACTGATGGGGAAGAAGTGTTTGTGTTGGCTTGTCAATCTTACCATGAGCTGGTTGATTAGCTGGTGCTGTGGAACCTCCTGCTAAAGTTCTCGCTTCCCATCCAGGGATGCAGGTTGTATCTCCTCTCGTGTGTGGGTAACTCTACTTGCTGGTTGGTGGGTGGCAGCATCTCTGCTGGTTCACAGTCTACCAGCCTGCAATGGTGCTAACATTGATGTTGCGGTCTCTCGGGTAAGGGTTCCTCCGGCTCCTTGACCACCACATGAATGTAGCATCAACGAGGGAGGTGTCTTCCTCAGGTACCTTCACCACTGGTGTTGGACATTTGGATGTCAGAGTACGGGTCATCTGTCCCGAGTTGCTTAGTGTCTGCCCCTCCAGTTGTCACTGCCATGAACAGGCGTTTGCATGCTCTTGGGTGCTGCTTATCCACCGACAACTGCTGGAATGGTAGGTCTGTCACCTGTTATCCGATGTTGGATTGTGTTGTGGTAGGTTCCCCTTTGGTGATGGTGCTGATTGGGTTTGGTTCCGCAAACCCTCAGAATGGCAACACTTTGTCAGGGTCCTTGTCACCTTTTCACCCAGGGTACTTTCTGCAGCAGTTGTCCTGTCTCCATCTTCCACTCCCCTGTTTTCCCATTTGGCGTCACCTGTGGCCCTCTTCAACACGTCCCTATGGTGTTTACTCATGTTGCAGTTTGAGTTCCTTACTAGGTACACTGATCTACTAACCAGTGCTACCTCTTGCCAGGGGCCTGTCCATTGTGGTCCTAAACTAGCACAGTAGTTTCAGTGTGCTGATGAGAAGGGCTGCACAAGCACGTACACCCAATCCCCTTTTTGCAGTGAGTTCAAGGCTGGTTGGAGGTGGGGTTAATCCATCTGTGTTAGTGTGCCTTGTGCTTACGGACTACTCTCCATTTACTTTCCATTGTTTCTTCCCTCTCCTCTAGGCTCTCCTCTTTCTCGCCACCTACATTTCATTCTCTTGTTAACTTTTTTTTTTGGTCCCGGGTCATTTACGCAAGGGACCTCCCTGTTCCCTTGTTTGTGCGGTTGCATAAATAAAACAGAGTCCGTTAGCTATTCGCCCCATGGTGTGGTCGTCCCCTAGCCAAAATCTCAGCTGCGCTTTGACCACTTGGTTGTGTCTTTTTCGAGTTTGCCCTGGGATGGTATGTGGGTGTGGTTATGTGATGGACGTCGCATTTCCAACAGAGCTGCCTCTACTTATGCTCCACAAACTACATCCCATTGTGGGACAAAATGGTTCTGGTAGTAGCCCCACATAGGGAATTATTCACGCTGCAGCATGGCCCCTGACATTACTGGTCATGTAAGCCTTTGTCCACTTCGTACACAACTTGGTTACCACGACTATGAAGCATTTTCCCCAGGGTGTTGTTGGGTAGGATCTCATTATTTCTAGGGCTACGTATATCGTCTTTGAAGGAAGTCATGGGATTCCGTATATGTTGCCGTTCCTACCTGTTCCATTGCCTTGTTTTCATCTGTTGGCAGATGGTACACTACCTTGTGTATTCTCTCATGTTCCTTGCAGTTCCTTGCCATCAGTAGTGTCTTTCCATCACCCTTCATATGTTGTTGTCTCAAGGTGTCCAACTTGGTCAAAATCATGAAAAATGTATGTCATGATGTCACAGATTTTCTTAGGTGCTTAGCTCCATCGTGGGGTGTTTTCTCTGGATGACTACTCCATCTGCCACTTCTTGGGTGTCATATGTCTTGTACTTGCACTTTTCTTTTCTTTCACTTGCTTCACTTCTGCTGACGTCCCTGGAGCCTTCCTTACTCTTGCCTCCATCTTAGCTAGAGACATTGGAGTTCGCTCTTCTGCGTACTCATCAAAACTGATTTGCTCGCACAAGGTGTCTGTTCTCCTCAGTAGCTGTTCTGGAGGTATCATTCTCTCCCTCTGTTCCTGATCTAGTATCAACTGTTCTGTCTTAGTCGCACAACTGTTTCTCCAGTAAGTCGTTCGATGGCCCATCTACGTGTTCAATGGTGAACCCAAAGGATTAAATGAACAGTGCCCAGTGGATTACCTTCCCTTTCCTCCCCCTGGATGTGGTGCAACTATGTCAGTGCCCGGTTACTGGTGTATAAATTAAACTGTTTCCGTTCCAAATGTGGTCAGTATTTTTCAGTGCCACGACTATAGCAAGGCATTCCTGTTCGTTACTGTGCTGTTCTGCTTCCCTGAACATGGTGCTCGCATCATCAATTACCAGTTTTTTACCCCTCATCATCCACTTCGTACAAGTTTACCCCTGTGCATTCTCTCATGTCTGTACAAACAGTCCGTGATTCTGGTTGATGCTGGTTAGGGTATAGCAGTGGGTGAAAACAGCCTTCATTGCAGTGAATGCTTATTGCTCCCTGATGTCCACCTATAGGCTCTTTGAGGTGCCATAAAGTCCATTGGTAGTATTACATTCACTGCTAAATTACACACAAAATGTCCTAGTTAGTTTACAAATCCAATGAACATTGCATTTCGTGGGTGTTTTTGTCTCTGCAATTTTTCTCAGGTGTTTGGGGTGAGGTTGATTGTCCTGTTTACTCACTACGTATGCAAAAACTCTATCTTCATTACCCCTATGCAACATTTTTGCGGGGTGCATACGGAGTAGTAGTATTAATTATAAACATTAAATAAACATAAAAATAATTTATATAAATAAACATAAATGCACAAATATGCTTTACTTGCTGTAGTATAAAAAAATTTAACATATTCTTGAACACCAGAATGCAAACATTTGATTTGTTTAACGTAATATTTGCGTTTATGTTTGGAGGAAGGAATCTCAGTAACTTGAAATCAGATTTAAAGCAGTCTTTCAAAATAATTTAATTATTAAAATTATTTCTTTTTATCACCAAAAATTCAAGGCTAACCCAAAATGCCCACAACTCTTCTAAACTGAAAAATAAATTAAATATTAGGAAAACAAAACCAAGCAGCTTTATATTTCAAAGTTTTATGCACTGTTGCCATAAGCCAAGCCATAAGCAAGAAATTGTTCTTTTCAGGATAGTACCTGCAGCTTTCTTAGCATACTGCACATGCACAAGATTTGAAGCTGCTGCAATTACACTGATGGACAATAAAAATAGCACACCACCAAAATAGTGCGTGACAACCAAAAAACAATGTAAATAAGAGTATAGGCTGGTATGCACATGATCCCATTATGATGTGTTTGCATTTGACCGCACACATTTCAGTGTATGCTGCAAGCACCGGTCAGCAGTCATAGACACTGGAGTGTAGTTGAAGAAGCAGTAATGCAAAAACACCAGACGATACCAAGCAAACATACAGAATGAGAAAAGTGACAGGAAGATGACAAAGATGTCGCTTTACGCCATGATGGACTTCAAGAGGAGACCTCCTATTTAGATTGTTTGGACCATATAGTCTGATACTGTTGGGAGCAGTGGATAAGTGAAAGCACCCACACACTGAGGACCGCTTAGAATGGACGAGGTTGACTACCAGTCGAGAGGATCAACAGATCATGCACCAGGTTCAGAGGAATCCCATGGCAACCCAGCCCAAAATACCAGTTTTGGGGCTCTCGTGTGCCCATGAACCATTTCCTGATGTTTTACAGGGGTGAATCTGCCATCCCAATGCCCATAATGTGCGCTTCCATTAACTCTGCAACAGTGCAGGCTCCTTTTGCAGTGATTCTAAGACAAAGCTATGTGGATTGCCACAGACTGGTGATGTGTGGTGTTTAGTAATGAGTGCTGCTTCATTATAGAGACAGATGATCATTGCGTCTGGGTGTGGAGGGCTCCCGGTGAAATCCACAATTATACCCACACTATTGAGTGACATACTTTTCACACAGCAGGCATTTTAGTCTGGAGATTCCTAGCCTATGATAGCCAATCCCCTCATGTCATTTTACAAGGAACATTGGTGCCCCAGCGGTATGTAGATGAGATTCTTCACCCATCTGCTCCCATTTCTGGCCATGATTTCATTGTTAATATTTCAGCATGATAATGTCCAAATGCCACCATGGCCTGCCTGCTCCCCTGACATGTACCAAATTGAGTATGTGTAGGACCATTTGAAATGCCAGCTGAAGAAGTGCTGCAGTATCTGTGATTTTGAACACGCTGTCCAACAATTGTGGGCCCATCTGCATCAGAACAACATTTGGTATGTGCTGGACTCCATGCCAGACTGCATTGCTGTGTGTATTGCAGTGTGAGGAGGGTGGGTACAATGTACTACTGAAGATGACCAATCAGAGTACTACAGTTACATATATAGTTTTCCTGCTGCTCTATTTGTGTGAACATGTGTCATACTCCTCTGTATCACTACCTCTACGAAGTTTTAGTACTATCCAATGAATCCTTCTGCATGTGCAATTTTTACTGTCGGGCAGTGTATGTATGAAATTCTTATGTTACCATTGTATTTTCTGTTCACACAGTTGTGCCACATTCCGAAGATTTATTATGGATTGTGTATGGTGGGTCTTAGGACCACATTGTGTGTGTGTGTAGAGCAGGGCTCTCTCCTGCAGTGAGAGTTTAGCTCATTGGGCTGATGATGCCATTTGTGTGTTGTTGCAGATGATTGCAATTAAGCAGTTTCACTAAACTCCCTGGTGTCCAGTGGTGTGACCAGACATTTTTGAAGGGTTTCAGGGGTTACACTGATTGAAGTGAAAGAAGGGAGGCAACACTGGCATTAGTGGTGCTGACACACACGTGTTAACTAAAACAAATTCTTGGAGAGAAATTATTGTACAAATTAATGAAATGATTCATAATTTAGAGCGATAAAATATATTTATCGCAATTAATGGTTTATTAATATTTGTAATTCTTTTCTGACAACCTCAGGAGTGAATAGGTTGTTACAACCCCTGTAATCCCACCCCTCTGGCTCTGCCCATGCTTGTGGCAATGTCTTCTAGGACCATGAGAAAGTTGACAACATGCATACTGACTCATTGCTTCAGGAAATTGTTAAGATTTATGAAATCAGTGCGGCATTAAATTAGTCACAAACAGAAATTTAAAAAAAATTCACATTATTCACCTCCAGAGCAAAAGTTGACTGAAGATATGTTAAGAATTTATGAATATTTGAAACTTAGAACTTATAAATTTCTCACTGCAACTATTGCAGCATGTAATAAAGTAGATTTTTTTTGGTTAGTAAAAGAAATTCAAACAAAATATATGGAACATTCTCATATTTCCAAACATATTGTTCACCATAAACAAATGGCACGAGTACAACAAAGGTTGTCGCACAGTATTGTCACAGCCCAATGTGTGTTCCATTTGCATTTACTGTGGTTTGCTTGTGAGGATATGCCACAAGGGGGTATACATGTCCGTCAATCATTATTAGCTTCAAGACATCAAAAAGACCTTGGTATCAGTGCGATCCAGAGAGCTAAGTTCAGTGAAAATGCAGCATGTCCCGATGCCATTCAAGAAGACTTTGTTCAGCTGAATGAGTTTGAGAGAATCCACATTGTCAGCCTCTAAGGGGCAGGTTGGAAATTTTGTTTCACTTTTTTCCACTTGAACCATTCTGCCTACACTGTGGGTTGGTTTTGTACACAGTGGGAATAGGAGGGACACACATTCTTCAAGAATGCTCAGGTTGACCCCAGTGGACCACTAGCAGGGAGGATGAAGCTGCACACAATCCAGTGACATGTCACGGCAGCTGGGTATATGCTTGTGTCCAGCAGTACCATATTCAGGCAGCTAGCAGAGCGGGATCTGTTGTCACACCATACCTTGTAACATCTACCATTACGACCTGAGCATTGCTGAGCATGTGTGACCTTATGCCAGGAGTTGCCAGTCTGGCAACTTGTGGTTTGGCGACGAGTGGTGTTCAGTGTCAAATCACGGTTCTATCTAGATACAGACAGCCACTGAATTAAAGTCTGGAGATATCCTGTCCAGTGCTGTGATCCACACTCCATTGTAGAGTGGCACACTGCCTCAAAAAGAGGTGTCATGATGTGGAGTGCCATTTTCTATGATTATTGCACGCCACTGGTGGTGATTGAAGGAATCCTGATGGAGCTGTGATATATCCAGAAAATTCTGCAACGATGTGTGCACCCATTCATGGTGCAGCTTGAAAACGCCATTTTCCAGTAGGATGATGCCCGGCCTCACACAACATAGATATCTCTGAGTAGGGAAAGCAGGAGGGTACAAAATCAAAATCCAATATGGTGGTGATGCAGATGCACATGCAGTTGCACATGCACTTATCCCCTGCTCCCCTCTTGCCTGTCCAAGGATCTGAGGAGGGTGTCTGGCGGGTGTCATGGGATGGACAGCCACCAGGATGGGCTTGCAACGACCGGTGGTCAGGGTGGTACTGGGATCGATTCCCATTGAGGATACTTAGATTTTATTTGCATAGTTGCATCATGAGAGTAATTACACATGTTGATTCTTCAGCTGTCAGGAGAGTCTGAGGTGGTGTTCTTTCGGATGATGTATCACAACTGACGATGTTGGAAGGGGAGGGTGAGGGGTAAGTGCACATGCACATCCTCCTCCTCCCCCCCCCCCCTGTCTCCCCACCGCCACGAGGGACTACCGCAGATTTCAGGACCGGTTTTGGTGGGTCTCGTGGGCTGGACCGCCGGCCATCTCCGTCTCTTTCTGTCTATCTTTCCCCCCTCTATCCGCAGGCAATATATTATGGGCAGAGTGCTCTGCCTTGCTTAGTTCTCCACAAACGTGATGTTAAATATTCTCTCTAGCCAACTCTCTCTCTCTCTCTCTCTCTCTATATATATATATATATATATATATATATATATATATATATATATATATATATATATATATATATATATATATATATATATATATATATATATATATATATATATATATATATATATATATAATTCCTGGCATTTTTACCCACCATAATTCCCTCGTATATGTGTTTTTTAAAACTGATTACTTTATTTCACTCACTTAAAGATTATACAAATCATGTGTTTAACATTTTTTTATATTTATTTGAGGGGGCGTGTGTCGCGAATGGCTGACAAGTTCTCGCAAGCTTCTGAAGAAGGTTGTGCTTAATTGTTATCTGTGTAGGCTAACCTTCTGGTGGATAACTCACCTAAACAACATTTTGTGAGACTTTAAAAAAAAATATTTTCGTGGATTCGGGTTAGGGATACAGTATAGGTTTACATCAGGAAAGCTGAGGATTCGCTTCATCACTCATCAAGAGTAAATACATGTTATTAGGTTTATTAATAGCATAACAAATAAATTATCAAGAGTATTTGTGTTTCGAATAACTACACTCAAGTAGTATTTGCATAATCCAATTAAACGCAATTGATGAAATTGTGGGGCAAGAGCTTTAGGATTTAGGAGATACTCCTTGGTTCATTTCCCTTTAAGGTTACTTCTAATTTACATACTGAATAAATACGTGTAAGTAGTATTTGTGTAATGAACAAGCACAGAGATTAATTTCACCATAACTACACATCTTACCAAGACCATTGCTGACTTCCAACTAACCCAAGTATTGCTTTTTATGTTTAACTTATGTACCTACCATGTTATAATTATCAAGCACACTACAGAACAGACAGTCAAATAATATACCTTTCTAAATAATATTGCATTCTCTTATAATGTGATCGCTCCTCTAACAAGTTACTGCAGGTCGTCTGGCAACAAATAACTAGGCAAACCCCCACCCATTCCTTCCTCAGCCCGTTTGACTTAATTTATGGAAGGGAGAACAACGCTCTCTGTGAACTCTGAAGAGACACATGTGAGCGCTTTGCCTGGGGAAGGCTACACAAACATTGTATTTGCGTGTACGGTATCACAAACTGTATTACACATATATTTAATTAAAGTATATAATTATACAGATCTTTTTCAAAATTACTTTTTTTCTACTGATTACTATTTAAAAAAATAAATTAAAACCCTTATACGTGCTAAAGACACACTTTCCCCCGGATATGCTTCAAAAACCAAATTTACATTATTGTTCTATGTTAAAAAAAAGTAAAATATTTTGCTGTTACCCTGTTCTTTTCTACATATATCAAACAGACAAGAATTTTCAGAAATTCCTATTGAAGGTAAGTACGATTTAAAATCTTGCTTCACCTCCCAACAAGATTCGGTTTTGTATTGCAAATTTCACGCTTCAAATCCCGTAGAAGTTAAAAAAAATATGTTCACTGAGAGATTCCTACTTGATCCCCAACAAAGTTAACTCGAAACATGTATGCAGGCATATTCTAAAAATCAATATTGTTAAAACTCCAAATCATTTTGAATGTTAAATAAGGAAATATTTTTAAAAATAGTAATACCCTCTTTATCATTTTTAATTTAATATTGTGTAAATAACATCCATGCTAACTTCGCAAGAGGCTAGCATTTATACCACACAGTAAAGTATGGGGTAACCTAATAGAATTAAATACTATCATAACTCCATTATTTGATCTGGATATCCAGCTATTTTATACTCTAGAACATTAAAATATTAATTTAATACATTTACAGATAAGTGTGGAGGACAGTATATTTTTCCTATTAAAATTTTTTGATTAATACCACTAGTAATTGCTACCCACACATCATCTATATTATCTAAGAGGAATCACATTTTTGTACAGCACTGTAGAGGTGTCTCGAACGGTAGGTGTGAGGGCTGGCCACTTATGGGGGGGGGGGGGGGGCGGAAGTTAGGGGAAGTCATTTTGCTATGGTATACTGGTATACAATAGTAATAACGTGACCTATGAACAAGATAAGCATATTGTACATGAAATTAATTTACTACAAGCTACAATCATTAATGGTATTGTACTGTGGGCTATTAAATCACTAAAGGCCTAAAAATCAACTTGTTTAGATGGCATTCCAAATTTCTTAATTAAGGGCCGTATGTTTATTTTAGTACCTATATTAGCACATATTTTTAATTACAGTTTAGAAACAGTAACCTTTCCTGACAAATGGAAACATCCATTTTTAGTTCCTACTGTAGCAATTTCTTTCCGCCTTTCTCTCTTACTGCTGTACTACAACTGCACTCTGGATGCTGATGATGGGTTAACGTATAACTATATGATCGCTGAGGGAAGGAGTATCACTCATGGTAAGTGTAGCTGTTAATGATTGACTAATAACCCAGGAATCCTTTATCACAATTCTTTTATTATTACGTTAATTACACAAGTGAGAATAAGACAATTAACATTAAACAGTACAAGATAAACCATTAACCCTTTCACAATTATACACGGGGTTTGCAATTACTGTTAGTTATACAAGAGTCGAGATTGCTCTGCCTAACCTTGCAAACAATAATTAATTGATGAAGTAGACTGGGTAATGGGGTCTCGAGAGATAGTGTTACGCCTAACTGCCAAGCCGGATTATGCTCACCATATAAGAATACTGTGAAATGGCCCAGAGCTCCTCCAGGCCTTGATGTGGTGATGCCCTCTTCTTCATCGTCGGCTCCGACAACTATACATCGCAATGCTTGTATAGCTCTCGTACATCTGGGAGGGGGTAGCGCGTTGTGCCTACTATTTATATCCGCCAGGCAGTTGGTCATGTGGAGCTTATTATGACAACAGTTGGCTCACTCCAAAAGCTATTTCCCATGATACTTTAAGTGCTTCGTGTTTAGCGCCTTGGTGGCCGCTACACTGCCCCCCTTGTCGACGTCGCAGCCGTCCCAGCTGCTGTAGTAGGAGTTGGTGGCTGGAGTCTTTTAGGTTAAGTTTCAGTGGCACAAGTAGTGGCTGAGGAGCTCAAGCCTGGGTGATGATCGTAGACTAATGGTGGCATGCGTGAATTTGTTTAATGGCAGTATCAAAGATGCAAAACTATATTCGAGGCTACATGTTACAAGTAATTGGATGAAAACTCACAAAGGAGTAATTTCAACTGACCGGTTATTGGCATGGCAGGGAAATCAAAATTAAAATGATAATAGGTGACGTTAAATAGATTATTATAAGATAGACATATGTTATAATGCGGTCTACCTGTACTTAAGAATACCTGTGCATGTTGTAGCGGGACCACAGGATAGAAGAAGTATGTCTAGCGCCACGTTTCACATTTAAATTTGAAGACACCCCCAAGAACTAGTTGGTGGACATGGATAAAAAGAAACTTGAATTTGCGCGGGTGTGGTACTAGTGCACTCTACAACATGCCAGGAAATATATTACATTTAAAGAGAGTACATATTTGTAAGTTGGCATGCCAGATGGCTGAAACAGGAGTTTTTTTTGTAAAAAATGAACTACAATTGTCTTGAGGGAAATTGGTTAATCTTAACAGCGATAGTTAAACAAGGGAGATACTGGAAAATATAGGAAATCTTACTACATGTATGAAAGGTAGAAAAGATTGTATAGTTGGTAGCACTTCACAATCGTGCTGTCACGGACAGGTATGGCAACTGCAATAACACTTAGTTTGCAGTTTAGCCATTGGGCGGCGTGGGCATTGTCGAAACCGAGTGCAAGTTACTTACATGCCATAGCGGTGAACCAAATACTGGTGTACAGAATAGAGATAAGTAAAACATGCTACATAAAACATTACAACCTTTTTTTTTTTCCCCAAAATATAAGCGGTAAGTAGTAGTGATGAAAATTCTGGCGTGTGCCATGTGGTAGGTGGTAACCTGGTAGTAAGGTTATTATACGAGCAATACTTATAAGTTATATGTAAAAAATACTTAGACTAATCATTCCATGACAAGTAAGGTATTAGTTACAATAGAAAACTGTAATGGGGTAACAAAACATACAGTTTCATACTGCTTGTTATAGCCTTTACACACTCACCTGTGGCATGTAATTATTAGATACTCAGTTTCATTATTTGCACTTGAGGAATGTATATCACACGGTTTACTGAGTTCACTTGAAATTTTCTACGTATTTGGTGCATTATCCTGGCGTAGTAGTGTCTGTGAGAACGCGTGACCGTACTCGAGTGATTTTCACTGAAGCACTAATACACAGTTCATATATAGTAGTTTGTTTTGTAGAGAAGTTTTTGTAACACATATTGTCTTGTCAATTTTATGTTCACAATAATTGTTTCAAGCTTATATAATATGAAACGCATAAAAGAACTGAATTAATGCTATAAACTAAGTGTGCTTGTTAGCAACATTATTTTGACTATACAAGTACAATGAAATAGTTTTGTTAACTTAACACAATTAGTAAACCCTAATTAATTCTAATATTTCTACTACATGAAAGTCGTGAGAGCCATACTCTCGTAATATGTAATAATACAATCAGATGTGTTATATTGGTCTTATATACTAGTATTTATAAAAATGCTTTATTCATTCATTTGTAATACAATTGTGATAGTTGAGACCACATACACTCCTTGGTATAAACCCAATGTAATAGAGATTGACTGATAGAAAAATATTATATACATCCTTAAATGTATTAAATAAAAACAGTTGAGATATTATTCTTGTTACATCAGATTATTCAACAATAAAACTACAACCTTTTCTTCCTTTGTTTTCTTTTCCTTTATATAAGTGCTCAATAAGTATGTATACATTACTGTAGTTTGAACTGATGTTATCATGTGCATATATAATTAAATATGAGGCTTAAACTGCCCTAACACAAAATACAGTTAATTGAATAATCAGCTGTGAATGGAAGTAGGCAATCACTTTAAGTTAATATAAATGTGTTTCAATATACCCTGACCTCTTAGTCTAATAGCCTAATAAATATTCAAGAATTATATATATTGATAGGTTTCCTTTGCTAAGGCTCAACTACCAGTATGTTCACCATGGCTGTCAATTTTGCCCTTTATTACCCAAGAGACTTGTTATGTATAAAGCTGAGTTTAAGGTGCAAGAAGAGCACTATGATGACCACAGATCTAAATATAAACTTCCACTCCTTAATGCTGCGTCATACATAAGACATCTGCAAAACCTTTGCGAGTAAGGCACCAGGAGATTGTTAAACTTATGACTGTGTTTTCTCATGGCAGCAGTATGGAGAGCTTTATTAGTTTTATATTCAAGGTAATAACAGCGTACACAAGAAGACTTATGACTCCCATAGTAATGTAGTCGTAATAATATTGATTTAACATTGAAAACAATTTTTTTTTTCTCTACTGTAGCGTATGTGAAATTGATCCACTTGTTGCAGTACTGGTAACTCACTGTGATTCATCTGCCAATTTGTATGAAGAATTATATTGATGTAAAAATGTATACCAGCATTTATTTGCAATTGTTATAAGTCAAACGATTCCTGATTCACCCAATGGATAGGTGGTACAGTCTGTTGTAAGGGTATTGTGTGCCCACGTATATTACAAATTCGTGGCCTCAACAATAATTTGATCTGGTGTAGCAATTTGACATCTACAAATGGCACAAACAATTCAACACTACCTAGTCTGTGGTTACTTACATTAACATTTAGGGGGAGGGGGGGAATAGTGTGGATGGATGAAAAATGAGGAAAACAAATCAGTGGTGTCTGATAGGAGGATAGCTTCTTTTACACATTTGGAAACATCACTTGTCTGTGATTCTTTGGGGATGAGTATAACATCCGCTAGCATATTGGGTGAGGGTGAAATTGCTTTTACTGTGCCGTTGGGCGGATCTATGGCAATGGTCGAATATGGTATGTGAATGGTGCATGATTGGTTGTTGAAATGATATGAGACGGTAATAATATTGAAAACTTGCTATCTGGAGTTAACTCTTGGAGATGGGTATCTGCAACTTTATGACCATTTGACTTGTTGTGAAGGAACATTCTGTAATTTCATAAGTGTAATACTTAATGATGTCAGTGATGCCAATACTTAACGTTATAAATTAATTTGGAGCAACTCTTTATTTAATTTGGTAAGGTCGTTACTTAGCTGCGTTTTATTAACTGTATTAAGGGGTAATTTATTGAGCTGACATGAATGGATGTAGCTGTGAACCCGATCTTCAAGAATGATGTTATTAATCAGGTGCAGAAGGCTAGTGGATAGCAACTGTAACTGAGCCTCAAGTTGTCTATTTTACTGATGACTGCATTTTGTTTTTGGCAAAACCTGCGAGATTCCATTTATTGTGTCAGCCAGGGAATTTTGTCTTCCGCTTGGTGTTGGATGATATTAATGATATTAAAGGTCACATTAAGAGCATTATTTGTTGTTTGTATGTTACCAGCAAGTGTGTTGATTTGAGTGTCAAGCAGGGCATCATTATCAACTAATGCATGCATGTGCTTATTTGTATGTTACAACACCATGTACTCACGTCACCCAGAAAATGGATGCCGCGCTAGGGGCGGAAGTGCATGCTCACATCATCAAGGAATTCTCTGAGTATTCTACGTTCAACTACTTTTATATACTCTTACATCAGTTTTCCATTCTTACGTGAAGTTGAAGTGTGATCTGCACATGCTACATGTAAATATTGATCAAGAGCTTCAGGCAGGGTATGGAAGTGTAGGGGGTTAGTGTAAACAATGGAGATGCTATCCTTGTACACAAAGCTTACATCGGCAGGGGTCCAACAGACACCAGCATAAGTAAGAAAAGTAGCTGGCACTGCGAGGACTGGGAAAACAAAACACAGTGCAGCCATGACCTTGGCTACGTGACGTGTGGGGCGGGCTCTCCTTGTCTGGAACTCGGCCTGCGATGGCATGGCGTATGCGGAGAGCTTGCCTCACGCCCACACAGTGCTACAAACTACGCCTGGCAGTGGAAGTGGCACGTTGTTGCTGCTGTAGTGGTGCAGAACTCGTTCACGGGTTGGCGGTATTGGTACCCCTTCTCCATGCTCCGTGGCATTGCAATTGTCACGTAGTGTGGCGACAGGCAGGAAGACTGGGCCGGCATCTTGTGCTGCCTGATTCCTGCTGTGGTACACACATGCTGAGTGCAGAGCTTGCTCAGCATGTCCCAGATGTGGCGCGTACAGGCTACTTGGGCGTTGTTTCTAACTGCTGCCACAGTGGCTCACGTTACGTTGTTCCTCTTAGGAAGTGATTGATACATACTGTAACACATTTTTTAACAAACATTAAACACTGAACAATTACAATTCACAATATAATGTCATCATAAGGACACTGAGCTAGTGTATGAAGGAAGGCTTGGTATGAATGGTATACACTGTACCGTATTTAGGGGGTCCATCTTGTTTGTGTTTATACGGATGGTTGATTTGCCTAACACATCGGTTACCCTAAAGGGGCTGCAACAACGAATGATGCGTGAGCGCTTTTTGTCTACCCCATTAATACGTCGCGTATTTGGTTTGTGTGAACTGTCATATTCGCTTTTCTGATCCCCTTGGGCCTGAATCAAGTTTACATTAGCTGTTTCATGGTCTTGTAATAGTCGCTGGCACCAGTCATGTGCTCGTTCTGAATATTGACCTGCTACTACTTGTGCTGGAAGTGTAGCTTCTACGCCATGTAATAAGTAAAATGGTGTAAATTTAGTGGTAGTATTTACGCTTGTATTATAATTGAAGACGATGAATTCTACGTAAAGATCCCAGTTGGCTTCGTCGGTATTTGCACAAACAGTTAATTGTTCACCGACAATACGGTTTTTGGCCTCTACCAAACTGTTACATCTAGGATTATAGGCAGTAGTGTTGTTTTTATTTTTTTAATGCCAAGTGTTCTCAAAAGTTGTCTTATTAACTCATTCTGGAAGCTTGTGCCCCGGTCTGTCAAAATTTGTTCGGGACAACCAAATTGTAAGACAACATCCTTAATGAATTCCGCACACGGGGGTGTCGATTGAAGATACCGCCTTCGCTACAATATATTGAGTAAAGTACTCTGTCATTACAAATATATACTTATTTGTTCATACTGTGGTAGGGAGGGGTGCTTCCGCATCTAGAGCCCAAGTTTTCAAAAGCGGCTAGGAAGGGATAGATGTAATTTGACCCATGGGATTAGAATTAGGTGATTTTGTTTTCTGACATATTGAACACAATTGTACACAATTCTTAACATTGGCGTTCATGGGATCCCAGTAGTACGCTTGCTTAATATTTTGAATAGTTTTGAGTACACCAAAATGACCGCCACCGAATATCGCATCATGATGTGCCTGAATAATATCCTTTACATAAACCTGCTGTACGAGAGTTAGTTTCGTCGGCCCCTGCGGTGTGTTGACGTTCAAGAATATTTCACTATTTTCTGTGATGCCATAACGTCGACTGAATCTACAGTATTTATTGTCCGCCTGCTCTGGTTGAAGCAGCGCTAGCTTTAGTTGCTTTATATGAGGGTCACATTCGTATTCGCCAATAAATGGTGAAGTGTTTACAGCAATTGGTCATAAATGGAAAATCAAGTTCTCAATTTGAATGTACTCTTGTTCATGAGTGTACGCGGGCAAGACATGTGGCTGTCCTTGTTTATTAATAATGAGAGTTTTACAATTTAAAAGAGGATCAATGCAGTTTGTTTTGAGTTGATTGGGGTTGTCTTCCTTCACTATCTGCATGTTCACCTGATACATGATGGTGATTATTTTCCATATAGCGTGCATTGGGAAAATTTCTTCATTCGTTAATGCCTTGGCGACAATGGTTTTGTCTTGTGATTGGAGCTCAGTCTTAAAATAGTTCTTTATTTCGTCCCAATGGTTAATGGTGTATTTGACAATGTTTTTCTTTATTTTGTCCTGCTTATGAGCTGCCTGTAAATACATTCTGCTAAGGCTTCGTATAGTGACGTGCAAGTAATAATTTGTTCTTTAACCTCGTATGTAGTGTTTAGTGTCACTTTGTGTGTCTGTACTTCTGGTTCACTTGTGATATGACTTAAGGCATCGGGGAGGGTATTTAACTTTTCTTTAACAATGTGGGGTTCAAAGTCATACTCGCTAAGGGCAATTGCCATTTTCTAAATTTTGATGTGTTCCGCCATAGACTGCAAATATTTAAGACTGGCATGGTCTGTTTTGATTTTGAAGTGGCTGCTATATAAATATTGTCGGAAATGGTTACAGAGATAACATATGGGCCTAAGTTCTCGTTCTGTCACATTTCAACATGATTCATTTAGTGATAACTTTTTGGAAACAAAGGCAATTGTAGATCACTGTTTTGTGTGCGGTTCTTCCTGCATAAGCACTCCAATGACTGCATCATTACTGGCGTTGCATGCTAAGGTAATACTTTTGTCTTCATCAATTTTTTGTAATACTGGTGCCACTAATATAACTTGTTTAAGTTTCAGAAATGCTTGTTGGTTAACTTCCTCCCATTTATAGGTTATGTTGTGTTTTGTCAATTCAATAAGTGGTTACGCTATTGTGGCATAAATAATTATTTACCTACGGAGGTATGAAGTCATGCCTAGGAAGGTACGTAGTTGTTTTATGTTTGTTGGAGGTGCCATGTGCTCGATAACGCATACTTTGTCAGGATCTGTAGATGTGCCCTGCAGGGGATGATATGGCCAAGTACTTTCACTGTTTGTTCTGCGAATGTGCATTTCTTAGTATTTACTTTTACATTGAACATACGCAGTCTCTGAAATACTTTTTCTATTTGGGGGCCTGGTTCTCAAATGAATTTCCTAAGAAGAATATATCATCGATATAAGCTATGGCCATGGTCTATCGCAGGGTTCCTAATAGAGAATTCATAAACATCTGAAAGTACTGAAGGGAAGTATTTAACCCCATTGGCATTCTTTTGTACTTGTATAACCCCACTCCATTGATACAAAAGACCAATTTATAGTGGTTTTGTTGCCTAACAGAAATACTGTAGAAGCCTGAAAAGAGATCTAAACTAGTAATATAGTGGGAGTTCTGTAGAGCATTCAAAATGTCATCCGTGCGGAGCAATGGGTATTGTACACTAGTTAGATATTGGTTTAATTTTCAAAAATCAGTTAAGAATCTTAACCTGCTATTTTCTTTGAAACTACCAAACTCGGCACAGAATAGGGTGAGTCAGCTTCCTCAATAATTCCCACCTGTACCATGTCGTTAATTTGAATTAAGAGCTCATCATAAATTTTTGGACTGATTTATGGGCTTGTCTGTAGTAAGATCTATCTTTATTTCAAAGTTTTTTGCTTCAGTGAATTCTAAACAGAGTTTGCAAATCTATCTTTTATAATTATCAATAATACTGGTAATTGTCTCAGTCTGTTAGTCAGTTAACTTCTTGTTGATATGCAGTAAGTTATTCTGGTCTGACTTAAAAGTATCTAACACATTCAAAGAATGTTCTATGGAAGTAGTATTCTCGTGTGCTGATGTTGCAGAGTATATAGGTATCTGTGCCAATTTATTGGAATTGTGTGCATGGATGAAGAGAATATTATATTTCAAGATTGGGATGTCATATTTTTTGATGAAGTCTTGTTGGAAATTATTCATAACTAAACAGTCTTGTGGGTAAGTACTTCCGGATATGCATAAATTGAGGATGGGTTGAAGTTTGGGTGATGTTAGTACCGAGGTAACTCTCACTAAGGTGATTTTTTCATTTAATGGTTCAAGTTGCTGAGTAGTGATCAAGGTACTTGCTACGCTACTATGGGACCACCCAGTGTCAAGCAATGTGTACTATTTCTTTTCTTCAATAGTGACGAGAACGCGTGGTGTTGACGTGCGGAGTCCGATGTGCTGACATTCCACTTTTGGTGAGGGGTTGCGTGTTGATGTGAACTAGATTGAGGCACAAACCCGCTCAGTATGTTGTTAAACATTGGCTCATCATCGCGAGCCTGGCTCCCTTTGTTGTGATAACAATGAGGAGTAACTACAGTGGTGTTTTGTTGCGTGCACTTTAGAAAAAGTTTTTGGAGTCAACCCAAATTTTTTTTGAACCTCTTAAATCACTCGCAGAAGTGTGTTGCAAACTCGAAATTCTGTTTAGGAAACAAGCTGCATTGACGACGTATGTGTCCAGCATAAAACCACAGGGCAAATATGTCCTGAGCGAGGTAACGGGGTCTGGCAACTTTTTGCGTATCGTCAACAATTTACGTAGATTCGGCAACGTCACATTTCTGGGCGCGCTGCGGTGGCGGATTGGCAATGCTGACCTGGTTCGCCCGGGGGGGGGGGGGGAGTGACGTATTTGCTTTTATTGCGCTGGGTCGGCTGCACATGCACAATCCGCTGAGGTGGAACTTTACTTGACCTATCATCTGCTGTACCTTGTTTTGCCGGCTGCATGAAATGAATTACATGGGAGTGTTCTACTGTATTTTCTTTTGGTGCGCACACATTTCTTTGATTAATTTGGTTAATTCGATTCTGTCAGGTTACTACAGGAATTGAATTTTGTAATATCAGCGTATGACCACTGAGGCACAATTTTATTAAAAATAGCCCTGCAGGCATCACAAGCTTTGTTTTATTTTTCCTGGGTGGGGGAGACACGTTTTTCCTTGTAATTTATTCTATGAACTTCCTCCTGTGTATGGTCGTAATATCGCAGTTGCGCCCTGAAGGGGCCAGCTTGACTGTGTTTCTAATGTTGACGATGGCCTTGTTTCGATGGTGTTCCGTAATGACTGCTACTCTGTGTTCTTTCAAATTCTGTAGGTCTCACAAATCTGATTTCAATCGGTGTGACTTTGTGGGTGTGTTTCCTGTACTTATGTTGAAATGTATACTGTTTAGCCTAAGTCATAGGTTCTGGGCATGGTGTAGTACGGGTGTTTGTGTTTTTAAGTTTGTGTAGCTGCTCTCTCAACATATTTATCTCCTCTTGGAGTATGACATGGTATGTACTTTGCGAGTCCTTTTCAATGATCGGTTTGTTTATGTACATGCCAAGCTCAATGTTTTTGATAGTGTGAATTAGCTGTTTCAATGTGTTGTTTTCTAAAGACACAAGTTTGTCGGCAATGGCTGGTGGCAAAGAGGTCCAAATGACTTTAATAAATTCTGGCTCTGGCAGTTGTGGTTCACACATATTCTTATAGTGTGTCATATTTTCAATGTGTGCTCGAGTGCCGTGGCCTGGGTGCTGTTTTGTTGAGTGTAGAAGCTTTCTGTAGTGGTCTTGTGTGTCAAGTTTTATGAATTTGTGCAATAGTTTGTCTTCAATGTGTTTTCAAGAGATTTCCTGCACACTGATGTAATATAGATTTTCGTAGGCCCTCTTTGCTCTTCCTTGCAGATAGAACTTAAGATGCCGTCATTTCTCAAGGTCAGACAAGTTATTTAACTCACTGACGGCGTTGAAAGTATCTAAAAATTCCTCCACATTTTTGTGATTTTCTCCTGTGAATGTGGGCATGTGGTGTGTTTCTTGTACAACAACATGTACTGGGTTTGTTGAGTTTTGTGGGTGTGCAGGTTGATTCGTTTTGCTGTCTGTGTTTCTAGTCCCGTGTTGTGTGTTGTCTGAGTTTGTACCAGGAATGGAAATTAAATGTGTCGGTGTTGTTTGAAGTGTCTGGTGTGGGCGTGGTGTCAGATATCCGTTTGTACCAGGCTTGTTAAGTCTTGACAGGTGTTGTTGTTGAAAAGTATGTTCAAGTGGTGTAATCTGTTGTGTCGCTGACGTGAATGATTGTGTGATTTCAGTAGTTGTTTACTGGTTCTTTAACTGTTTGTGTATGACAAGTGCACGGTTAGCGTTGCCTAAATCATTTAACATGGTCTTACTAATTTTCTTATTGTTTGTGCGGTAGATGTTTGTTCTGTAGTCATGTCGACATGTTTGCATAAGGTTGTATAATAGAGTTGGTGCCACGCACTTTGTGTAACTTAAAAATTACTGTAATTACAAAACAGTAGAAAATGGGAAAGATCTCCGAAACACACAAAATAAATGGAGATTTCCTTGCTTACAAAGGAACAGGTTTTCCCATGTGCATAAATAAGCAGTATATATGCATTACAGAATGAAAGCAAATAAGCTTCTGTAGGGGTACTGGGGCAGGCGACATGACGTAAAGCTGCTCGGTTGTCAAGGCCTCCTGCACGATCTGCTGACTACATATGCTGTGCACAAACCTTCCACACTATCGCTTACTGCGCTTGCCCTGACTGTGTGGGAATAACAGCTGTTTAGTATGATGACTTAAAAACAGTAATTTATCTACAAGCAAATGAATAATTTTAAACACATAATTAAACTATGGGTTAATCTTAATACTAAACGTATTTGACGTGAATATATCTAGACACAAAAACTGATTGTACATGGTAGCATGGTACATGGTAGTTTAGCGATCGCCTTCCTCCTCTCTCTTACTGCTGTACTAAAACTGCACTCTGGATGCTGATGATGGATTAACATATAACTTTATGATTGCTGATGGAAGGAGTGTCACTCATGGGAAGTGTAGCTGTTAATGATTGACTAATAACCCAGGAATCCTTTAACACAACTCTTATTATTATGTTAATTACACAAGTCAGAATAAGACAATTAACATTAAATTGTACAAGATAAAACTTTAACCCTTTCGCAGTTATACATGGGGTTTGCAATTACTGTCAATTATACAAGAGTCGAGATTGCTCTGCCTAACCTTGCCAACAATGATTAATTGATTAAGTAGACTGGGTATTGGGGTCTCGAGAGATAGTGTTACGCCTAACTGCCAAGCCGGATTATGCTCACCATATAAGAACACTGTAGAATGGCCCAGAGCTCCTCCAGGCCTTGATGTGGTGATGTCCTCTTCTTTGTCGTCGGCTCCGACAACTATACATCGCAATGCTTCTATAGCTCTCATACATCTGGGGGAAGGGGGGGTGCATTTCACCCACTATTTATATCCTTCAGGCAGTGGGTCATAAGGAGCCTTTTATGACAACAGTTGGCTCACTCAAAACGCTATATCCCATTGTACCTTAAAGGGTTTATGTGCGGCGCCTTGGTGGTCACTACACTATACATAAAAAGGGTAGCAAATATGATGTCAGTAATTACAGGCCTATTTCTTTACTATGTAGTTCTTAAAAAAAAATTTTAATAATTATACATAAACACATTTCTTTTCATGTTTTCATTTAGATAAATCTACTACAACAAAATGATTTGAATTTGTTAATTCAGTCTATAATGAGATAATCTCACATAAACAAGTAGATACAATTTACTTTTTTATAATTTATAATATAAAGCGAAAAATTGTCTCGTTTATAATATTCAAGGTCAACATTCCAATAACAAACTAGTGCATGGTGATTGTTACCTCAAGGTGCAATATTCTCATGCCTTTTTGTATGCAGATTATTTAAGATTATATTGTATTGTTAATTCAATAACTGATTGTATTTTGCTACAGAATGATGTTATTTCTGTTGTTCGTTGGTATAGACAAAATGGAATGAAACTGAATGAAAACAAAACTCAATTTATTACATTTTCTCATAAGATATATAGCATAAATTTTAAATACTCTGTTAGTAATACAGTTCTTCAAAGACTACAGTTTATAACGGATTTAGGCATATTACTTGATTCAGAATTATATTTTCATCACCACATTGATAATCTACTAACTATGCTAATAGAACTATAGGACTCATTACATATTTAACTAATTTTGCATCTAATTTCAATTAATTACTATGTTTGTATTATACCTTTGTAAGATATAAGTTAGAATATTATTCAGTTGTTTGGAACTCAATTACAAATACAGATTCAATCAGAATTGAGAAAATTCTACAAAAAGTATTTGGTTTCATGTTTAGTAAATATTTTTTCAAAGGTAATGAGAAATTTGACTATAAACTGCTTCTAAATAAATTTAACAGTCATACCCTTTGTTATAGAAGGAATCTAATTTACGCTGTTTGCCTGATTAACTGTATTATTGGTAATGTAAATAGTTCAAAAATATTATATTGTCTTAGTCTGAAAGTATCACAATACCATCAAAGATCTACTTTTTTTATTCATACCTACGCGTAGATCCTTTGATTTATTTAAACAATATCTTGACAATGTAAATAAGTTTTTAGTAAACATAGATTATTTTATTAATAATAAAATTTCTATTTAACAAATTTTACATCACATATCTATCATTTAATTTTTTTCTATTTATTTTAATGTGTAATGTATAAATTGTAATCCTAGTCAATTTTAAAATTCTGTCATTTTTTTTTGTATTTATGTTTAAGCTGTGTATTTTAGTTTTTTTAGTTTTTTTTTGTGTGTGTGTGTGTGTGCATGCGCGTGTGTTTTTTTTGTACTTATTTGATGGTGGTCTCTTTCTTATTGTTATTTGTTATATAGTTGGTGTTATATGTATAAGTGCACCTCTACCAAGGCTTTCAGCTGTTCGGGGCACATTAAATGTGTCAATAAATGAAATGTATTATTATTATTATTGATTTTAGTTGCATTCCAAATACCTCACATTGTTATTAGAGGTTTTCCTTCCTTTATTCACAGATTACACTTTACTTGAAAAAAAAAATAATTTCAACATAATTCTCATATTTATTTATAATTATCATTAAAATTTTCACAGATTTCTAAACAGTAGCAATACTAAGCATTATATACATATATTTAAAGTTCTTATATCCTCACAGCTTACAAATATTTCTATGTACCAAGACAATGCATATGACCATCAGAAATAAATGTACGATTAAACCTCGTTTGAGATCCCATTTATGTTGATTTCCCGTAACAGTCAGTTTTTTTGGATGGTCCCAACAAATATTGAATACAAATAATGTTATAAAAACATCAGGCTCGGAACAATAGTTTAACGATGAAATACAGAGGGTGTTCGATGATTCATTCCCATTATTTACATTTCATCGTATTTCTCATCGGTATATTCGCCAAAGATTGCGTGCATCATTCATTTTTGAACACAATGTAAATACAAAAACAAAATGGAAAATCTATTAACGGTACTATCAATAGTATTGTTTACATTCTCCAACAGTTTTCTTTTTCTTCCTACCTCTGTACTGTATTCTTAGGTTGGCAACTATGAGAAACAATCTCGAAAACTTATTCTTTTTACATGTTTACTGCACTCTTGGGCTGGTGGCGATGAGAACAGATCACACTTTCTCTGACACTGTATCCAACGTTCTATGGCCTTGTTTGTTTCGTAAATATAATTTGGAATGAGGTTAGAGCTGCGGGAGTACGTAATTTAATGGATGTGATTATTATCAGAAACTATTGGCTGCGTGTTTGGTTAGAGTTGTAAAGGTTTGAAAAGTCTCAGCATGTAATGATTGGCAAAAATTGTTGCAAATAAATCACTTATGGTAATTTGTACTGAAGGATTGAGCATCGCTTGGTTGACAAAGGTATACAGAATGAAAATATTAATATAAATAAAAATTAAATATCGTTCAATTATGAAAATAGAAGGTTTTAATTTAAAGTGAATATTTATTCATAAATTTACTTGAATAGGTAGTTTTAATGACATCTTTTGCGTGTTGTTTAGAAAAAAATGCATTTTAAGTTTATGTATAATATTTCACAGGCCTGAAACCCAAGTCCGCTTCCCTCATTTATCTGCATGCCTCATTTTTTCTTGTTGGTCAACTGAAAACTAATAAAAGAGGTTCCACTGTGTGTGTGTGTGTGCACGCGCATGTGTGTGTATATATATATATATATTCATTATACAGTTAACTCAGATTAAACTTATTCATTTCACCCGAACACTATAATATAATGAGGGGTCATATGAAAACAGAAATATTTCATACACATTAAGCTTAACTTTATTTCACCCACTTATCAAAAATACATATTAATAGTTACAAACTCAAACATATTCTTCATTCCGCAAAAAATTATTATGATTTTGTCTAATATTATAGAAGAAATCCTGTTATGAGCTTCATGTCGTCTGGTGTTAGAGCTATTGGTGAATGCCTTGCTACAATATTTGCATATGTTTGATACTCTTGTGTAACTTCAACTCCCATACTCCGATGACTTTTGCATTAGCATTAACAATATTGACATATCCTTATCCACAGTTTCCTTATTCATATTATAACAGTTTACACTACCATTAGATTAATCTACTCATTATGATCTGTCTTCCATCACATCCATCAAATAAGTGAAAACTTTGTTACATGTTGCATGCTTATATACTGTTAATAATACAGATCAAATAGTTTATTTTAACCATCTCGAGTGTCTCGCTATACGTCTGCTAGATATGATTGTATAAAAGCAATATTCTTAATGTAGCATTACACAATGAGTAATCAACCTGTTCCATATCTAAACTGCGAAGTCATTCATCAAATCATTCTTCTTTACACTTATACATCGCTCAGTGTTTGATACACTTTTTTTTCTCTCGTTACTTCAACACACTTCTGACGTGCATTACACAAACTCCTTGAATGTGGTGTGTCCATACAGTAGCACACCCTTAAAAACACTCTATACGCAAAAGACAGCCGAGAATCTCTTTGTCCCATTGCAGATAAGCAGGTAGATGTTTGTAGACACATGGTATTTCATGTCACGCATAGTCAGAAGGAATTCTTTAGGTATCTTTAGGTAGGTATGCGAGTTCTCTTTCTTTGTTGAGTGCTGCAAGTGATTTAAGTTTTCCATATGCCACAATAGGTGATCAAATTTTCTGACTGCTTCAACAACATCCCATCGTTTTCACTGAGCCCTCATTGCGAGATAAAGAAGTTTTTGGATGGTTTGTACTGGCGGCACATGCTGCTTTTATAGATCTAAAATGATGTAGCTAACTCTCAAGTCACTCGAAGTCAGTCAGAAAAGGTGGACTCTTACTCAAACAAAAGATGAACTGCAAATGAGCCAGTGAACTTACATGCGCGTGCGCGCGTGTGTGTGTGTGTGTGTATATATATATATATATATATATATATATATACACACACACACACACACACACACACACACACACACCTTCACTTTCCACCATCTCCATCTCTCAACAGTCCCCCAAAATAGCTTACACCATCTCCTAGAATGGATATGTCTGAGACAGTAACACTTCCTTGAAAACCCTCTATTCATTGGAAATGTAAAAACCTACTGTTAACACTACAGTACAAACAGTTTAGTTGATCGTCTCGACAGGCTCAGTATGTCTGACAATTATTTGCCAAGTGTTGGATTCAAACCCACGCACCCCTTACAAGGAACCAGAGCTTAAATTCATCATCTTAGACATTTCGACCAACCTGATAAGAATATACATAATTATATAGCATGATTTCTTCTAGGGTGAACGAGTATTTTGGTTTTCTCGAAAGTGCTCCGATACCGTAAAGATTAAATATTAATATGAAGATCCTGCCTATGTCCTTCACGAACATGGTAGCGCAATCTGCATCAACAGTTACTGGTTGTCGCCAGTGACAATTCTGCGGTCGACGAATCTGAAGACTTGGCCAAGGTCGTAATTTTTCTGCAAATTTAAAATTTTCTAAAAAAAAAAAAAAAATGGCAGTGACTGTGGCGACGACAACAATTTGATTCCTCTTACTTACTTGTGAATGTTTGAAATATGTATATGTATATATTTGTGTATGTGTGTGTATATATATAATATGACCTCATTAAAATCTTAAATGTTATTCATCCTCAATAGCACTTAATTTGCTAGTATGGGTGTATGAGATTGTATCTGTTTGAATATGAAATACAGTAAACTCCCATTGAACCATGTTAACTGGAACCAGGGAAAACACGAATAAGCGTATTTGTATTAAAATACCGGGATAATCATATTTACTCATTTTTGCTCTTAATGGAACAGTGATATTGGCTCCAAAAATTATGATAAAAAACAGTACCTAGTATACATTTTAATGCAAACCCAAATCATGCACTGTTTGTGCAGTATTTAAATTATTGTACTGTCAGTAGTACAGTACATAATATATTAACTGACATTTATATTGCCCCAAGTATAGAGCAATTCCGGCGCATCGAGTATACACAGCTTTGGGCCAGCACTGTAGGTTGATGGGCAGCAGGCACAGCACGGTCGATAAACGGTGCATAGTTGTGTGTTTGTCACTTACTCAACGTGCGTTACACAAACCCACCCTTGAGATGGCCGAGTGAGTTGAATGCAACTTTAGAATGCAATGCAACAAAGACTATAACGGATTTTAAATGAGACATCCCGGCATTTAAACAATACAGTAAACTTCACATTACAAAAATAACCCTCACAATACAAATGCAGAGCCTAATGTTAACTTTTGCTACAGCAATTAATACACATTTAAAAAAATCTAAATTCATTAATTTCAAAATTCGTAACTACGATAATTAATTTTACAAAAACGTAAGCACTTTCGAGTTTCTTGATTTGCCAATAACCAGGTGTTTTAATTTGTGGTTACCAGTGGAATTTGTGCAAAAAGGCACAGTTAGCCTTTCGTTACACATTTTGTACCCCGGTGCATGGGGCTCAGTCTTAAAAACCATGCTTTGTGTTGGCAAGCCCTTCCAATACAGACCAGTCTTGTCAGCATTGTAAATTGGGGCGGGGGGGGGGGGGTGACAAATCATGCTTATCTATAAATTCGGAAATTTCTGTACTGAATACTGCAGCAGCTTCTGTATTACCACTAAGCTTTTCTCCTTGCACAGCAATTTCTCTTATTCCTTACTTTTGTTTAAATCTGCCCAGCCACCCGGATAAAGCAGAGACCACCTCCTCAATTCGTAGCTTTATGTGGAATTCTTTTGCTTTTTCTATCTCCAGTGGGCCAGACACAGGTTCTGCTCTTTGCTGTTTGAACCACAAATAAAGCATGTCATCCAAGTCAGCGATGTTGAATGTTTTCAGTGTTTTGTAATTCGATGGTCCCCGCACCACTATCTATGCGATATGCACTTTCCATAAGCCTTTAACCACAATTCCAAAGTTCAATGCTAATTTCGCAGCTCTCTCACCATGCTCAAATTTTTTTATTATTTCCATATTTTCTGCAATTGTTAAAACTGTCCAGCATCTTTGCCATCCACAGGATCAGCCATATTATTATTCTACAATTTTGAATAGAAACGTGTGTTGTATAAACAAACACTTTACTAAGTTCATCTTGTAAAGTGGAAACAATTATATTATATTTTGAATCTACTTATGTTTTTAAATCAGAAACATTATTGTTGTATTTTGATTCAACATTGTTTTTTAATGCATATTCAGAAACAATAGCTTTATATTTTGAATCAACAACTTTTTTTAATGCATAGTCTGATATATATATATCAAAAATTCTTTTATTGATAGCAGTTTTTTATCTACAGGTTCGCCTATATTAACAATTCTTAATCCAAAAAATGGGACATATGATTTTGTAAAATCAGAACAAGTTCTCAATTCGCTTTGTAAAGAAAAAAACACGCGAATTGCATTTTGAATCTACATATTTTTTTAAATCTTCAGCAATATTATCAAAGTTTTTATTTAAAGATTTCATTAATGGTTTCCCAAATATATCTGTCATTTAATAACATAGACATTATATCGCAAAACTTAAAATTTCTCGAAAAAAGTTATAATACTCTTAAACATAAATGTCCATAGATATCAGAATTAAAATTCTGAATTATATCATCATTGTAATAAATATTATTGTTTTTAAAATAATTAATTATATTATTAGGGCTATGCCTCCAAATGACTCAAAATTATAAACATTATTTTCTTTAATATAGCAAACCCAATAAGTGCCAGGATTTGTTGAAGTACCAAAATTAACTAAAGCGCATTCATTTTTGTGTATATTTTTTGGTAGTTCGTCAATCATATAAACATTTCAGATTTATTTATTTATTTATTTTTTTCAATATAGACATCTGATAGTGGGTATACTTTTAATTTATTTATTTATTTATTTATTTATTTTTTTCACCACTTCCAACTTTATTTTCCGTTGCTAAATTGTGTGGCTGTGTTATTCTAATTCTTTTTTTTATTTTTTTAGTTTGTTCAACAGCACTATAAATTGCAGCAGACGCTCCTAAAGCTGCGAGTACAATGGAAATAATGCCTCCATGATGGAAACCATTCCCAGCATTTTCATTGGCCATTTTTTAAACTGTTGGCTATGGTAAAGTTAATTTAAAAAATTTCCCCTCTTGCAATTTTTTTTTTTTTTTGCAAATTGATCATCTGTTAAAAATTTATCTATACCCAAATTTCTTAATTCCTCATAAGGAATATTGAAAGTAATATTTGTTATCTTCATTTATATAAGTAAAAAAATATTAATAGTTAAATAAATTTTAATGCCCCATCCAAATTTTCTTTTAGTAAACATTGCTCAGGCAACAGCAGTAGAAGCAATTTTTTCTCCAATTGGAGTATATTTATATAACATGATTTCTTTTGCTTCTTTTTGTAAAATTTTATCTGCTTCTTGTCTAGATTCTAAATCTTTATGATCTCTGTATGCAATATCATGATATTTGCAAGCTTCTTCTAATTTATTCACTCCAGCATCCCCTCTGTCTAATCATTCATTTAATTTTGTAAATGGCCCACAATAATTATAACCTGGCAAATGCATTTCGGGCAAATTTAAATTGTTTAAAGCCCAATTTATTACACCTTTGCCATAGTGTTCAGAATTCTAAAATGAGTGTGGAATAACATTTAAAACTCGTATCAGATATGGAATTCCTTTCTAGTTATTCACAACCAAATCAGAAAATGTAATTGTTTAGCATATTTATAATGTTTACTTTTTCATTGTGATAATTTTTATTTCCAGCATTTTCTTCACTGTGAATAACTAATAATCTATCTATTAATTTTCTAACATTGTCCATCCAAATATATTCTGTTGGCAAATTATTATATTTTTTATGCCATCTCCAATTTTCAAATCATCACTAAAACCCTCCAGTCTATATTTTGCTTTCAATTGATCTTTTTTGTATATCTTTTAGTATATCTTGATATATTGGTCTAATTATTTTTCTGTTTTTCCAATCTTTATTTGAATTTACTTCACTCTTAGGATTATAACCTTGATATCCTAAATTTGTTGCTTTAGCAATTTCTGTACAATTTTTACGATCATCCTCAGTGTAATTGCCTTTAAGATCTTCTTTACTATCTTTTGTTAACAATTTCGAAAGTCCTTTTGTTAATATATATTCTTTATTTTCAACAGTTAGTATTTTATTTTTTATCTTCACTTTTTTATCACTAATCCAAATATTTTTACCTTTTTTAACTAAACCATATTGCTCATTAAAACCGAGGGTAGAATCATCTTCTATAGAAGGCAAATCTTTTAATGGTACAGTTCCCAAGGGCTCTTCAGGAGATTTTTGTTGTGAGAATAATTCCCTTTCGAAAGATGTTTCTTCAGGAGTCGTTGGATAATCTAAATTTTTTCCAGTAACAGGTACTAGCACTTTTATTAAATTTTATTTTCTTTACTTGTTCTACTTTTTTGCCAATATTTTGTAATTCCAAATTTATGGTGGGTTTTTTTTTCCCTGCCTCGTGGTTCTGTTTATAATTTCTATACTTCTCGATGAGCAATTTTACTCGATGAACTCCTTTTGATTCTGCCATTTATATATAAGTTTTTTTGCATATAAATGAGTTATAAAAGCATTGAGAGTTTTGAGGGACAAACTTTTCCCCCAATGATCATACGAGGGGGAATTTGAATATTTACGGTAATAGAATTGAGTTTGATATTCCCATAGAAGATTGCTTTTCTTTTCCAAATTATGCATATGTTTTGGAAGAATATCACCTACTAAAAAGAGATAAAACTGGAGATGAAGGAAAATAGAAAAATTAGTTAATATTGATGTTTGTTCTAATTTTTTTCCATTTCAGTTTTCTAGAGTAGAAATTTCAAAACATTGACAGATTATTGAGGAGGTTGATAATCCAGAAATAACCTCAACAATGATGAATATTTTGCTAAGATCACCAGGTGAAAAAAATTATTTAGAGTCTACTGGTGTTGATAATAAATTTTTAGTAAAATATGTTTGTAGTGATATAAATAAAATAATATATCCATTAAGATATTTGTTTGGCTTTATCAGAGATAATGCTGAAACTTACTGGAAGGGTGGTTATAAAATGCTTTTTTTAGAAATTCGTCTGATAACAATTGTTGAATGTGAATCTAACTCATTAAAAAATAGATATAAAAATCTTAAAATTCATATTGGTTTTAAGTGTTGACAGTTTTTAGAAAAAGAAGTTCTGGCCGTGGCAACTGTTTTTTTAATTTTGATATAAAAGATCAGTTTAATAATTTACAATTTGATATGCCTGATTTTGTAATTGTTTGTTTCCAAACTAATAGAAAAAATTTAGCACGAGCAATATGTGCATGATTCAATGTTTGATCATTGTAATGTGAGAAATATTTATGTTCAAAATGGTAGACATGAAATTTTCGCAAAGGAAAATTGGAATCTAGATATTGAAAATGATCATTGTCCTAAAATGTTTCTCGTTTTTAATGATTTTAGAAATTAAAGAACAAAATTTGATACTATATATAGAAATAATGAACTTTATTATAAGCAAACTACAAACTATCATGGCAATATCAAATATTATTCATTTTAGGGACGAAGACCTTTATATGTTATTGACTGCCTATATAGAAAAACAGCAGTAGTTAAAGATAAAACAAATATAAAAATTAATGTTGATTTTAAAAAAGCTGTTGAGGCTGGTACAATTTGTAATGTTGTTTTAATTAGCCAACAAAATTTAACTTATGATTATTTGAAAGAAAATATCACTGAAGATATATAAATTTTTCATTTTATTAAATGGATAACGTAAACAATTTTACAGAAACAAAAAAATTGTTTGGATATTTTAATGCACTTTGTAAGATATTTGGTTGAGTGGTTGCATTAAAATTTTTTACGAATTTTTGATCAAATAAAAAATAATTTTCTAATTAAAATTTTCTCACTTTTAACATTTTCACTTTATTTTTGCTTATTTTGCTTGATTTTCTCTTAAATGTGCTTGTTTGCAAAATTGCTATTTCTAGAAAACATGAAAATTTTGTTTGAAAAGCAAGAAATTTGCTTGATTTTAGTTTAAAATTTAATATTTTTAAGGTGGCACAAGCCTGCTGATATTTTTGGGGGGAAAAATTGGTAAATTTACTTGATTTTGGGGTAAATTTACTTGATTTTGTGGTAAATTTGCTGGTTTTTTCGAATGCTTAGGTTCTTAAATTTCAAACCATGATTTTGGAGCAACAAGCCTTGATTTTGGCCTCACATTGCTTGATTTTTTGATTCAAGTGTGTGGTGGTCCAGAATCGGCCTTATACATCTACTCCTATACTGCATTCCTAACCTGACATCCTCGAAAAAATTCTCGCTAAATATTTTTAGTTGATTTATCCATCAAAAGGTTAGCCTGCACAGATAATAATTAATTACAACATTCTTTAGAATCATGCAAGATCTTGTCAGCCATTCACAACACACGACACCTGGAATAAATTTTTAAAAAATATTTGATCACATGATTTGTAGAATCTTTAAGTAAGTAAAATAAAGTAATGAGTTTTAAAAAACAAATATGCAAGGAAATTATGTGCTACTGAATAAAAGATTCTACATTACTCATTTATTACAACTTTACGATAATATAAAACAATACTACTTTACGTTAATCTTTCCTATAAACACATAACAAGTTTCAAGGATATGATACTGATGGCTACTACACTGACATGAACTGATTCATACGAATAACAAGTTGATAAGTTAATTATAAGGATACAAGAATATACTTCGCAATATGCCTTAGCCTTTCTACGGGGTCTCGATAAAGGGGATGCCACCCTACCGCCTAGCCGGACTTATGCTCACCAGTAAGACGTATCTCGTAGATGGCCCAGAGCTCCCCGGACCTCAGCATTCTTCTGTGTCTTACTGACACTAACATTCTCGTCTCACACGTCGTCTGCCAGTGGGGAGGGGTGAGCACGGTTCTGCCTTAAATACTTTCTCCACAGTAGGTCACTCAGGCTTGTTGATAAACAGGGAGCTTGCTTTAAGAATCCATAATGTATGCGAGGTTAACTCATGATAATTCTAATTTCTGGTGTTTGAGCCTCCTGGAGCCCGCTACACTACCCCCTCGGTCGCACAAGCAGTCCGCACCGGTTGCTATAGGTTAGGTTATGTAGAAGTAGTTCCAGAGATTGAGGTTAGGTGTTCAAGTTGGGGTCGGGGAGCTCATGCAAATCTTGATGTAGTTCTTGTGGTACCAGTATCTTGAAGACGGGTGGTGGCATTCGCAATTTGTATTTTATGGCAGTATTGAGGGTGGAGTACCCAATTTGAGATCCGATGACATTTAATTAGACAAAATAAAGATTGAGTTTTAATTTTTGTGGCAGGGCAGAAAGTTAATTACTATGTTTACAGGAATTAAGATTCTTTAAAGAATTTAGTTAATACCTACACACATGATAGCATGTATCAACGGATGGAGTGGGGGTACGTCCATCGCCACATTTAACATTCAATGTTTAAAAAGCCCCCTGAATTTCTAGGTGTATGGACGTGGGTAAACGGGAGTGGGGAAAGTTTGTGCACATGTGGTATTTTCACGTATCCCATGGTAGGAATTAATTTTAAAAGAATACCCTAAAATACTGCTTAATTAATGAATAATGCAGTGTGGCTGAAGTTACGATATTTACATTATAGTTAAAGATAATTGACAGTTTGAAATATAGGAACAAGTTTGCATCTAGCATTAATTTTCAGGTTGAAAGGAAATTTTCAATGTGACAGTTGGTGAACCTGCATCTCATACTGGACTAGTTACTAATATTTGAGCAAAGTATCTGACAAACACTCTTGATATGATATTTACACATTAAAATTTGTGATGTTGTTTTCTTTAGTAAGATCCCATTCAGAACATTAACTTATACATGTTTGCACTGCTAGTCTCTAAAATTACAGTAACTGAAGTTACTGATTTTACAATGTGAGAACAATACATTATTTAAAATTATTTGAAGTTATATAATAAATTAATATTTGAATAAAAATTTACTTGCACAGAGAAATATTGTGGGGCATGCCACGTGGTTATCACTTTAACGTAGAAGTGTCTGTTTTAACATTGTTAAAAAAAATGCACTCAATTTCCTTTGTTTTATCACTGAATATCTGGATATAGTCATTGTGCATCCTTGGACGATTCAATTTATAATTTATATTGTGTGAACTGTGACTTGATTGGCACTGAAATACATTTGGTGTCCATGTCTCTTTTGTCACACTGTCACTTTGCATTTTATCTTCATGTATGGCATTAGATTGTAAATAAATTTTTACATGTAATACTGTGCAAGTTAAATTAATTGAAATTAAATTTGAGAAATAAAGTACTTACATATAATACATGTCGTATACAGTACCGGCCAGTATTACTTAACCTGTAATTTATGAAAATATTTTATTTCATCTGTATGATTACATAGCTTGAAAACCGTTAAACATATATGTCCAGTAGATCGTTATGACACATTATTAATCTTATTATAAAAATTGATGAAAAACACTTAGTAAGTAGGGGTAGGGAAATAATGGAAATACCACCACAACACAGAGAGGTAAAATTAAAAAAAAAAAATGCTGTTTGCATTTTGGACTAATACTAACTCTTTTACTACTAATACTCTTTTGCAACATAACACCTTGTTTCACTTGGAATAGTTTTTTTTTGTATGTCCTTACTTTACACCTTTCAGGCCATAGTAATTATTTGGTATTGTGCTTTTGTCATAGTTTAGTTGCATAAATATACCTATTCCTTTATTTTCTGTTAGGCCTAGGTCTCTTTATGATAAAAATGTAATACTTGAAAATACACGACCATCCAGCTTGGTTGACAACAATTTAACTACTTTGAACTGAAACAGCCTTAGCTTACTTTTCAATTGCAATACTAAAATTGAATTTCTCTTTGGCTACAGCCTTAATTTTGTGTGTGTGTGCATGCATGCGCGTGCGTGCGAGCACGTTTGTGTGTGTGTGTATATATATATATATGACTTGCCAGGGGATACCCCCTAATAATTACTAAAAAATTTATGTATGCTAGAATTGATATCACAAACCCAGAGTTAGAAAATAGTAATTGATTCTTGTGGCCTAGTCTTCTTTAATTTTGCCGGATATTGAAATAATTGCTTGGCAACATTTATAAAATTGCTACTACACTGAATCACACCTTTATTTATTATGCTTGTTTACGTCATCTTGTCACGGTTAGTAATTTAATAGCTTATGCAAGGATATAAAACCTATCATGCCTCTAGGCCCTTGTTGAGAATTTAAAAGAAAATATTCTAGAGTCCGTAGCAGCTATTTGTAATCCTTTGGTTTAATAGATTTTCTATCTCCTTTATAAGGGCATGAATTTAAGTAATTTGAGGTTCTGTAGCCTTCTGATACTTTGCTGTATCATACACCAAATACCTACTAACTTACAGATGGACACACTGGCTGGCAACTCCTGACTGTGGGAGTCTTGAAGTTCAGTTGCCTGTGTTTAGTCGATTGAGGATAATGGTGAGTTTGAGTAACTTATGATACATGGTGACAATACAAAATACTAGCAGTCCAGTGATAGCCATGATAGCATAATCATAGTCAATTGAATATATTACTTGAAATAAACCTATTACTTGAAATAAACGACTGCTCCTAAACTTGCCATGTGTGAGATGAGATGGTATGTCTTGTATGCCTGGAAGTGTAGTGTGATTAATTTTTCAATCATTATTGAGTGCAGTGGAAAGATTGGAAAAGTATATTCCTGTGGTGAGGTGTAATTGGTGAAGGTGAAGTGCATGTTGGTGTAACCAATGAGAAGGGACCACAGTTTGCTGTAGAGGGACTGTGTGTGGCTACATAACATTCACAAGGGACATGTATTTCAATGGTACCTAGTTTGTGGTCTTGTATGTTAGTGTTCTGTGATCTGTTAAGGCATCTTAACATGGTGCCTTTTGGGGGTTTGTGAGGGCGTATTGATGAGGCAAGATGGGGTGGATTGAAAATGTGTTCACGGGTGAACATTTTTTTACTTACATTGTGAGGAAAGTTCGGCCAGGTCAAATAGGAGAATGGCTTTTTTAATGCATTGCGCATTCTCGAACGTGAGGGATTGCTTCGGGATGGCTAAAACATACGGTGTGATATCAGATGACGGTGTTAATGCCTTAATGCCCATGTCAGGGTCAATTGCAACAAGATTGGATGGGATTTGGATGGAACATGTATGATTTTGAAATCAATATGGCACAGGAATGATGTAGATTTTCCAGTTGGCGCTGGCATGCACAACTGGTATCTGTATTTTAATCACTATTTGGGAAGTGGAAAAACTGCACTCTGTTAATTGGTTTGTGTAGTATTTGAGTATGTTTTTGGTGTGTATGGCAAGCATAAGACCTAATTTATTTAATTCCGATTTCCAATTAAGCAAGTCGTTCATCATTTGTGTCTTATTGACCGCACTGAAGGGCAGTTGATTAAGTTGACAAGACTGCACATACGTTTGTATTACTTGTTCACTGACTGTGTTGTTTATTACTTGCAAGATGGCGATGGACAAAAATGGAAACTGGCTTTCAAGATTTGTGTTTATGTTGATTTGTGTTTGTTGTTGGCGGAGGATGTCAGACATTTCATTGATTGTTTGTGACAAGGTGTTTATTCTGTTGATGATATGGTGTTCCACCTGGTTAATTATTTTGACACTGACATTGAGGACCTGGTTAGTGACCCTGACATTGTCCGTTAGTTCGCTGATCTGGGCGTTTAGACCAGCATCGTTGTCGAGGAGTGCTCTCAGGTGCCTATTGGTGAGCTTGTTGCAACACCAATTTGCTGCGTCATGAAGCAGCTGGATGCCTTGCGTCCTGCGGGTCTGTGTAGAAACTTCGTCCGGGAACTCCTGTACTATGTCATGCTCGATCTCCTGCAAGTAAGCTGACAACAACTTTGCGTTTTCACAGGAC
This sequence comes from Dryococelus australis, assembly GCA_029891345.1. NCBI lineage: Eukaryota > Metazoa > Arthropoda > Insecta > Phasmatodea > Phasmatidae > Dryococelus > Dryococelus australis. The sequence continues at coordinate 234,273,568 of CM057009.1, read as the reverse complement.
GTGGACGTCCTGTTTGAACATGCCACGTGGTTGAGGCATTGTGAGTGGGATCGTGTAAATTATGGGTAAACTGTCTTCATAATAGAAGTTGACCTGCGTGCGTCGCCAGTAAACACCGACGTGGATATTGTATGTTGCCGGCTGTGCAAACAAAACTGGCACAAAGATCACGCACATGGCCGCCACAGCCGTGACCTCACTGTTCTTTGAAAAAAATTAACTCAAATTATTTCTGTGTCTGTTAGGGTACTTTCTGTCTTTGCATCAGGTTTTAAACAAAAAAAAATCTAATTCAGGAAGTTTTTTTGTTTAGCCTTTGATTCCAGTATCAAGCTTTTTTTGTACTCTCATAACAACGTAAGCATAATAATATATGCATCTGAATCTCTGCACATGCTAACCTGATTAATTCCTTCAGTAACCTTTGCCTAAATAAAAATAATAATTATCCTACAATCTTTTTGACAAAAAAATAATATTTACTTCGTTTAATATTATGGTATTTATGACTATAGGTGCCTACTTTCTTGGAAATGGGGAAATACTAGAAAGCAATAGTTTACCTACTCACAACATGAAACTATTAAGTGAAACAAATAACTCTCAATATAAACTGTAACCCTTCTAACACAAACTCATTTACGTACATCAGTATAATAAGTTCAACTCATACATGAACTACTTAATCAATTTCTTTTTGTACTACTCAAAGTACCATGCAGACAAGCTACCATGCTATTAGCGAGTGTAAACGTTAGTCATTTACCTTGTCCAACTACTTATACAGAGCATGGCATTTTTTCAATAAAATATAAATATACTAAATTAAATTTTCATCAAATTTTTCTCATTTAAGTTTGTTACCATGCCAAAACAACCAAAATAAAAAAACTATTTTTATCTTAAATAATGAGACTTAAATTGTGCCGAAATCTCGTTAAATCATTTGGTGGAATATACCCAGAAAGCTTCATCACTTTTCTATCTCACCTTATGAGAGGCGAGTGAGCATAAACTCTTCTAGACTGATGAGAGAAAAATATGCAAAAGGCCAGTGAACACTTAGCCATTTAAGTTTACCTGTAGAGTGACTCTGTGATTGGCAGAGAGAGGATTTTTACAGTGATACATGTTAGGAGCAAAAAAATAAAGTAATTAAATGTCTACAAAATCCTATCAGTTATTTTATTTAGTCGTCTCATACCATCCCTTATCCCTACTTGTAAAAATAAAGAATTTAAGTCATAAAAAATTAAGGTTTTGTACAGAGCTACTAAGAGAACAAATAAATGAGAACAGTACACGTTCTCAACAAGGATTACTTAGATTTATTTTTTTTTAAATCATAATAAATCTTGTACATTAGAAACACATATTATGGTTACTATTATTATTTCATGAAAACGAAAATGTTATAAGCCATGCCTCAGTGCTCAGTGAGTTTCATAACTTACAGTTTGTCGTTGAAGTAACTGGCACCAACTAGGATACAACAGACCAATGATTGCATGCTACTCAGCCTAGGACTAAGACCAAACTAAGAACCCTCTAAATGAAATTCAGCCCCTGAAACACTCACATTTTGCTTCAAAAGTGGGCTTCATCTTGCAATTATGCTTTTGTGTAATCGCGGGGTAGAAATTTCTATCTCTGACGATCACATTTTACCTCCATTCCCACTGACCATGCTCTGATTAGCACAAACTCTCTTGCCCGGCCTACTTCCTACTGTGCCTTCTTATAATTCTAGCGCTGGCAGTGGGATTACACTACGACTTCCAGCAACTTCTGATGAGCTAGCTAACCCAGTTACCTGCTATGGCATACCAATCAAGAACGGTCAAATGCTGAACTAGCGAATAGCTCACATTCCACAAGCAGCTTTTTGGATGTGGATTGAAATGGACTTACATGACCAAATGTATGCAACTGTGCCAGGAGTCTGTGCAATATACCTGTATTGATCCACAAAGCACAGCAAAATCAAAAGCTGTTACAGAAAAGGAATTATTAACATCCTGAGAATATTAACTTTTCAAATAAAGCAAGGGAAAAAACCTATTTGTATCATCTATATCTATATATCTGCGTCTGTGTGCACGCATGCGTGCGTGTGTGTGAATTTGGCCATCTATGGACTGCAATGAACTCGAGACTTCTGGTCCAACTTCTCTTTTTTTCCTTCCAGAACGCCCTCATTTTTTCTCCAACTGCTCGTCTCTGTTCTTCTGTTCACACTCTCTTCGGTTTTGGTTTTGGTCGATCGTCTGGAAATCTCTTGCGTTGTCGATCAGTCACCTGATGTTCTCTCTGTTGTTGAACAATTCTTCCGTTATCCTAACTTTTTCCGCATCTTTCCTGGTCTTTACCATCCATCTTGTTCTGAATTTCAATTTTGTGATATTGAATATTTCTTGGTGAGTCTATTCTCATTCATTCTTTTTAGGTGTCAATAAAATTTCAGTCTTCTTTTTCTCATTCTGTCTGTAATTTTTTCAGTATTTCTGTATAGGTCTTTATTTTTCCTCTTGATCCAGGTGTTGTCTGTGTTTTTGAGTGGTCCCAAAATCTTTCTCAGGATTTTCCTCTCTCTTACTTCCAGTTCTCGCAGTTCTCCTTTCTTGTTCATCGTCAGGCATTCTGATCCATATGTTGCTTCTGGTTTGATAACTGTATTATAGTGTCTAATTTTGGCTTGGATGGATATTGCTTTCTTACTGTAGTGGTTTTGTATTATTCAGTATGTCAATTCCAATTTTCTAACCCTTTTTTTGTTTGTTGTGTTGTCCAGTTCATTTCATTGTATCCATTCTCCTAGATATTTAAATTTATTGACCCATTTTATATGTCCATGTTCTGTTGTGACTGTATTCTATATCTTCTGTCTTTTTGTAGGAGATTTCCAGTCCTGTATTTTTGGCTATTTCGTATAATGTTTCCACCATGGTTTGTGCATCTTTTCTGTTTTGTGTTATTATAGCTACGTCGTCTGCAAATGCTAGAAATTTCACCTCAAATCTTCCTTGTCCTTATCCTATACTGATGCCTTTCACTTTTTTCTTCTAAGGCCATTTCCCATGTCTTCATGGTTTTGTCTAGTACAAGGTTGAAGAGAATTGATGAGAGTCCGTCCCCTTGTCGAACTCCTGTTTTAATTTTGAATGCTTTGGAGATTTTCCCTAAGAATTTTATTTTGGATGTAGTATCTGTGTGTGTCTTTTCTATTACTCTTCTGGTATTTTGGTCTATCCTTAACTCATGTAATGTTAGGAATACTGTTGGTCTGTCTATTGAGTCTCATGCTTTCTTAAAGTCAATGAAGGTGACTACAGTGTTCATATTCTGGACTGTTCTGGCCCTTATTATCGTTTTCAAGTTGAAGATCTGTTCTGTGCATGATCTTCCTTTCCGAAATCCTGCTTGATATTCTCCTATATGGTGTCCTATTTGTTGTTCTACTCTGTTTAATAGTGCCTTAGATAGTATCTTGTATGTCACTGATAGTAAGGAAATACCCCTGTAGTTATTTACATCAGGTTTGTCTCCTTTTTTGTGGAGTGGGTGAATTAGTGTTTGTTTCCAATCATCTGGTATTTTTCCTGTGACCAAATTCCTAGAATGATTTTATCTATTTTCTGCATTACTAGTTTTCCTCCAAATTTCTGCATTTCTGCTGTTATCCCGTCTTCTCCTGGTGCCTTATTGTTATTTAATGATTTAATTATGTGTTCTATTTCTTCTAGTGTTGGTGATTCTGATGGTGGATTTCTTGTTGTGGCTCTCACAATTCTAAGCTTTCTGTTGGTTCTTTGCTGTTTAGTAATTTCTCAAAGTATTCTGCTAGTAATTGGCAGTTTTCTCTGTTGCTCATTACCAATACTCCAGCTTTGTTTTTGAAGTGTAGACTGGGTGGCTGGTATTCTGATAGATCTTCTTTGAATGTCTTGTAAAATTTCCTGGTGTTATTTTTCTTGAAATCCATGTCTATTTCACCAAGCCTGTTCTGTCATATTTCCTTTTTTCTGTTCTGATATTTTTGTGCATTCTCTTTCTTTCCTCTAAGAATTTCTCCCAATCCTTTCTTCCTTAAATGGTGTTCCACCTTTGCCAAGGTCTTAGTCTCTCTTCTATCGCTACAGCACAGATCTCATTCCACCATCTACGTTTTCGTCTTCTTGGTGGTCACCCTAGCTCTTTTGCTGTTTCCATCATTGTTTCTCTTATTTCTTTCCAATTCTCCATTTTTCATGTGCCTATTCCCTTCGTGAATTCTTCCTGATTTTGTGTTAAGAATTTTGTATTGATTCTCGGGTTTCTTTCCAGTCTTAGTTTTCGTTTGTTTGGTTGGAATTTGGTCTAAATTTCTGTTAGGAAGTGATCTGAGTCTATGTTGAGTCCTCTTCTCACTCTAATATCCATAATTCCTTATAATTTTGCATGGTTATTGCTACGTGATCTATTTGTTTGGTTTTGCCTTGACTTGTATTTGGTAATCTCCATGTTTTCTTCTTCCTCTGTAGTTTTCTAAAAAATGTTGACGTTAGTTTTAGGTTAAATTGTTTGCTGAGTAATTCCCCACTATTGTTTTAAATTTTCTCTCTTTTCCGATTTGCGCATTAAAATCTCCTACTAAAATTTTAATGTGATATGGTATTTTGGCTATCTTATTTTCCAATAGTTCCCAGAAATCTTCTACTTTTCCTAGGTTCTTTAGGTTATCTTGGTTAATTGGTGCATATGCATTGAAGATGGTGTAGCCTTTATTCCCTGATTTAAAGGAGAGGAATGATATCCATTCTGATGATGATGTGAAATTTGTTATGGATTCTGTTAGATTTTGCTTGACCATGAATGCTGTCCCTAACATTGTCACATTGTTGGAGTTTCTGACTGCTGGTTTACCTTTATAAATTCTGTAACCATCGGATTCAATTGCGTCTTCATCTGAGTATCTTGTTTCTTGTTGTGCTAGTATGAGTATGTTGCGTCCGTTGAGTATGTCAGTTAGGTGCTTCAGTTTACCAATTTTGCGTAGTGTGTTTATGTTCAGTGTGCCCAGTAGGTGTTTTTTCTTGGGTCTTATCCTGAAAGTTCTAGGAATCTCTGATTCTTCCTTACATGATGTTCTGAGCCCTCCAGAATCCTTGGCCCAGTTGCATTGCTGTTTTCAGCTATGGATGATTGGATACCTCCTGGAGTGCTTTCCGATTGGTGTTTGCCATCATGTCTTGGATTAAAGTTGTGTTTGGAAAGGCGTTTTAATTCTCCTTCGTGAATTTGAATTCAAGCATTTAGCTTAAAATTATATTTGAGGCCGCTACTCGCATGTAGTCGTAGCCACCCAATCTGAGAACAGATGCTACTGGTTTTTGCAGCTGTCCTTACCCCAAAGTCAATGGCATCCTCTTGTTTTCATAGGTGTAATGTTATATTTCTTCCTATAATATTAACACCTTTAAAAATTCTTTAAAATAGTAGTCCCAAGCTTTCTAAATACTGTTATTTTGCTATGAGATGGTTGTCTTGTAATCACTACAACATCTATGGTTTTCTACTTACAAGTTTAAAATACATAAAACACATTAAAATTGGTATAAAAAAAAAGGACAATTTACATAAAATCCAACATTTCAGCACTGCAAAAATTCATGAAATGTTACCAGCCGGAGGAATGTCAATATTACATTTCACTTACCTTTCACTACAGTTAGTTTTTTAGCAATATTTTTGCTACAACTTTACCCCCATCTCTGCATTCATTTTAGCTTGCTTCTTATATATGCAGGCACAGTTTTAAAAAAAATTTTGAATCTCGCAAATACTTTGAAACAAATCAAATTTGATAAAATATGTAGAGCTGCTGGAGTAGCCATTCCATTGAGGTTAGAGCAGCTTATATATATGTATATTATAACACATTACACCCCCTGATTTTACACTTTCTTTGGTCTCAGTGTCTATTCTTACAGCACAAGTTTCTCTCTTTTTACACCTTCCTGTATTTTGCAACACATTTTTTCAGTCCCTTGAAATATGTACAATAGGGTTCTACTGTTATTTCAATTCAGCAGCCCAGCTCATCATTTTGTGTTTCATGCATCCTCTCTTACTCCATCTACAAGGCAAAAATTAATTTTATTTATTTATTAAAACCATCCATGGTTTTGCGATGGAATAATTCTTGTAGCAAATAATAATTATGTTAATGTGATATATTGTTATCCAGGTACACTATGTACGTTGGTTGATTTTTAAATAGCCATGTTATGTTTACAATCTGTAAACTACCCGATGTCACTTTTTAATTGATGCCACATTAAATCACTAAATACTTTATTATTGTGATTGGAAATGTGCTGTCTTACAATTTTCCAGAATTCCTAATATTTCCAGTATCACATATATCCTGTAACGTCCAAACTGCTACTGCATAGGAACCATAATTAACATCTTATTAAAGACATTAAAACCAAATTTGCCATCTATAACAAACTATGCTCCACAGTTTTATGTCATGCTTTTAGTACACACCTAGCTGCACTACTCTAGTTGTAGGTGCATTCAGTGAAACAGATGTGCGAGTTGCAAATGCACATTCATTCTTTTGATTAAAGTAAAATTTCAAGTGTTGATGATACTGAATTTCAATATGGATAGTGTTTCAAATATATTGTTACCATATGAATAGATTTAAAAGAAAAATTGAAGTAATATTATCAACATATTACACTTGCAAATCAAACTAAGACCTTAATATAGCTAATTTACCATTAACATTATAATGTGTTATTTCTGTTTGCTGGTCAAGAAAGCTGCAACTTTTCAAATATTTTCAATTGAATAAACTGTGGATCTTAATCATCTTATGTCCATTGCAGTAAAAAGAAATTCTTAAAAATAAATAAATAAATTTGTTACTATCTATGCATGAGCAACTTGGCAGCATATTTTGACTAGGTAGATGGATGAACTTAGATGTCCCATAGACATCCATAATTACAAATTATACATGTTTTGACAGTCATGTGGAAACTAAGTGGCAGCCGAATGATATGTAGCCTGTTTACTTGTTCTTACTTCTACACAATCTGTCATAAAATGGAATTCAATGATGAAATAGACTTATACATATAATAATTTCTGTGACAAAATTATGACTAGAATGGCAAATGTTCGGAAATAAACACACTGAAATGGCATAATTATAATAATTGAAGCAGTACCAAGGCATAGTTTGCAGTGCAATTATACACAAAATCTTATACTGCAGTCCACTTGCTTCAACTTATCTTGTCAATTCAGGAGTCGTCCAAAGTCGCAGCCAATAAATGTAAGCAGGTTGTCAATCAATTGAAGCACAAAACCAAAAACCAAAGCGCTTCTTAAAATCACAATCCAATAAAATTGCGCACAAATCTCATCAATAATCTTCTATTCAGTTCCAAGTGCAATCTGAAGTCAAAAGCCAAACATATTCATTTTAATAGCACTATCACTTGTTGAAAAGAGGAACTAGTGAGACATGAAACATGAACTACTATTGCCCATCACTGTTACTATGCGTGTAGCATTTAGCAAGTTATGCACAGATACAGTTTGTGGCACGCAGGGAGAAGAGAGGCCAACGTGACTCACCACTTCTATTCACGTATTTATCCATAGCGCACACAATCTAACTCACCAGGCCTGTGCTTCAGATGTCTTCTAACCAAAGTTTTTTTTTTTTTTTCCAGCTGTGGCCTACCAGTCGATGGTAGTGGCACATCTTCTAGTATTTTATTGCTGCGTCCTAACAAACTTATTTTTAAATAACCTTTACTTGTGAAATTTCGCATGACTTCTTGCATTTTGCCTCTTTTTTTTTATGTTGCAGTTTTTGAGAATGTTGTAACATCAGTTGCATTTAACTTTTTTTTTTTTTTTTTTTTTCCGACTGTTGTAAAGTTACTGTACTTGTTATTTTAAAATAGGGGTATTACTGTTTTCTACTATTTCCTGTGCAGGTGCAGTGCTATTTTCAGTGTGATAATATTTTATCATTTCATCATAATGGCAGTGGAACTTCCCAGCTATGTGTTTTTCTTTCTCTCGTGTGCAGTAATTTATATTTGTGATTTGATTAAAGTTTCTAGTATGAATCACCTACAGAATGAACACATGCATATACACATATTAATACATGAAGACGTTTTTCCTGTTACTGAAGTGCCAATTAATTGAAGCATGTAATATGTTAGGCATATTTTTGACCAATATCACATTTTAAATAGTGTATTTTGTTGGAATTTGAAGTTCAGCAGTCTCAGATAATATGTACATATTTCATACATAGATTAGTTATTTTTTATTATATTCATTGTATGTAATTACACAAGGCCAAGCTAAATCTGTAGGTTTAGCCACTTTTGTACGTAGTATCATGTGATATTTATTCAAATAACTTTATCTCATGACAGCAATTCTAAAGTAAATAATTTATTTTCCTTATCTTGCTTTGGCAGAAAGCCAGTTAATTTGCAGGTTTATTTTATTTTTAGTTCTGTAATCAGGGCTTTTTATATCTCTTAATTCATGTATTTACATCTTGTGTGGCAGGAGAATAGAAGTTTGTAATAGTTAAGTGAAATAAAATAACATGTCATTTAAAATTGTTTAAGCTTGTCGTTTTTTGTAGTAAATTTTAAATAATTCTCATATCATTTAACAATTATTTATCATTTGTTATTGAATGGAGTTCTCCTCTATGACTGCCCGCGCTGATTTTGACCCAGTGATGACAAACCATTGGCGGCACCAATGGTGTTTCTCAGAGTCTGTTGTTACTCATTTTTAAACTTATTTGGTTAAATTTGGTACACATACCTGAACCTTAGGTTTTTGTGTGGTGGCAGGGCAAACATACCACTAAGTGTCAAACTCCCTACTAAAAGTTGGAACAGTTGAAAAAATATATTCCAGAGAAAACTGGGGAAAAAGCAGGAATTTATCATAGTTTGGTTGACACCCGGTAAACATGCTAGAAAGGTAAACATGTGAATGTAAACCTACCTCCAACGATCAATTGTTCTGTCAGTCAGTGTGGTCCAAATGATCCTCCTGTCCAGGCACATTGGAACATTGCAGTTTCTGTATTTTTAAATTGTTTTTAAAATAATTTTTCACTTGATTTTTAGTTAAATTTCACTGTTTATTTTGTCAGTGTGTGTAATATTCTAAATGTACCTTTGGTGCCACATGGAAAAGCAAGGGCTTATCAGTTTTAATACGGGGCTGTATTTCAAGTGGTTACCTGTAGTGTGTTGGCGTTTTCAAGTTCCCAGAGTTGGAACGAGGTTGCGTCACTTTTTTTTTTTTTACTTCTTTCATAGTTTACCTGGCGTCAGTATTTGCTTTGAAACCCTCGCTGTGATGTAGATGTTAGCCAATAGTAGGACGCGAGCCCTGGCCAAGTTCTATTTTCAGTGTTGTAGTTTTAGGAGAGGGGTTAGCCACGTGCTGAGCTGCACTCCCAGTGTCTTTGTCCCAAAAACATTTGTCTTATAGTCTGCGAACAGGCAACATGCTCAATCCACTGCTACTGTGATGTCGTTGCTACTCATATTGTATATTGAGTGAACTATTCCTGTTTGTGTTTGTGTAGTGAATTATTTTAGACACTAAATAAACCTGGGAAATATTACAAACTGATATTAAATTCTTTTAATTTGTTCAACATGCTAGAGTTTTGTGTCTCAACCGACTGAGCTAGTGTGGACTCTGACTGTAGCGGGGCATGTAACTGGTATTTCCCACGTCATAACATATCAGTGCAGCGAGGTGGCATGGGTAGGGCTAGGCAGCTGTGGAAAATCATTGTCACCCATGTTCTCCACCACCAATTTACCACTAACATGTCATACCCATGTGAGTGGCAATTTTTTGGAATGTCCAGCCACCCTCGCGGAGTTCTACTATATGGCCATGCTCAAGGCCATGTAACTGTTCAATTGCTACTCACTGTCATCTGCCAGGCATTGCAGACACACTCCGTGATACATGCACAATGGAATCAAACAGCCAATTTCATGTGTGTTGTCAGTTGACCTATGACAAAAACTTGGTATAATGTTTGCAGATTGGTACAAGAGTGTCATTTCTTTCCACTTACAATTGGTGAGTCCTCTATACATGAACAGTTTGTGTTGTGAAACCCATTTGGATTGGACGATGTTTATTAGGTGTTCTTTAATGCATTTTCACTAGTGTATGGGTTATTACAGTAATATTCATAAATAAGAAGTGACATCCACTTGTTTGGTCTTGAGTCAAAACAAGATCAGCATAGATTAGATGAGAGGAGGCTGTGATAGTGCACTGGAGATAGGTGCCATGTCTAAGGACCAGACCTGTCAGTCTAGTCAGCATGGGGTGGAACAGAGTAATGAGGGAGAGGCAATGGAATGTGATGATGGAAGAAACTGGAGCACCTTAAAAAAAATCACTGACACACAGCAATGTCCACCATGTTTCCCACCAGCAAAAATTTCTAATTTGATCAATTATATATTGAATTTGAATTTCCATGCACTCATAAGATCCCTTCCTTTTTATTAACCTACATAATAATGCTCAAGTCATATTTTTTCCTCAGATAACTCATAGAAGCAAGATTATATGGTGAATAGAAATAAAAGCGAAATAACACCGAATTTTAAGGTATTACACTGCCAACACCGAAATTCAAGTTAATACACAACGAAACACCAAAATTAAAGTTAAAACACAAAATAAAATATGGCCAGAAAATAACAATTTTACCTTTAAAAGAACACAACTTTAACAATTTAAAACACAATTTATGAGCTATGTACTAATCAAAATAATGTAAATTTTTAACTCAAATATTTTTTAAACATTAGAGGATGGCAAAAGAATATATGTGTGTGTGTGTGTGTGTGTGTGTGTGTGTGTGTGTGTGTGTGTGTGTGTGTGTGTGTGTGTGTGTGTGTGTGGTGTGTGTGTGTGTGTGTGTGTGTGTGTGTGTGTGTGTGTGTGTGTGTGTGTGTGTGTGTGTGTGTGTGTGTGTGTGTGTGTGTGTGTGTGTGTGTGTGTGTGTGTGTGTGTGTGTGTGTGTGTGTGTGTGTGTGTGTGTGTGTGTGTGTGTGTGTGTGTGTGTGTGTGTGTGTGTGTGTGTGTGTGTGTGTGTGTGTGTGTGTGTGTGTGTGTGTGTGTGTGTGTGTGTGTGGTGTGTGTGTGTGTGTGTGTGTGTGTGTGTGTATATATATATAATATCGGGTTAACAAGTAGGATGAGTGAATCACATGCTACGTAGTTTGGCTGAAATGATATTTTATTAAACAAGGCTGCAAAATTGAAAAAGTAAAGAACTTATAACAGTAATGTGGTTTCAATGAAAGATTTTTTCTTTTAATTAAATTGCAAAATAGTTTTGTGTAGTAACCAAATGGAAGTCCGCATTCTCCCAAAATTAAATATCTGTACCATTAAAAAATAAACCGTTAAACGTGATTTTTTTTTTTTTTTACTTTTAATACTCAGATTCTCAATAGTTGTATAAATGTTAAATATTGAAAGTGTTCACGTGAACATGTGTGAAAGTTACACTATTGTTAACTATACTCAGAATACATAGAAACAGTTACACTGAAATATGAAATTTTTAAAATCAATCTGAGCTAAAATATCTATCTGATAATCACGTACTGTACTAACCCAAAGTTATCGCGACTGAATTTGGCAAGTACATATTGATGCACACATAGTAAATCTTTTATGATGATAAAGACGAAATCTACCATTTTTAATGACAAAATTTTCATTTAAATAACACCATAAAATCTTGGCTCTACTCATAGATAATTAATTTTCAGCTCTAAAGCATTATAATTTAAATTATTTAGTTCTTCCTCTTCACAATTTAGGTAGGCAAAGGACAATATCTTATTTTATTCTGTTGCCACTGATGTATTTCAGTCACCAATTTTGGAAATGCTTTTCTTTGGTTTATTATATGGATTGTCAGATGTGTGCTAACAAACATGGAAGGAAACGAAACTTGTTTGAAGCAGTCATATAGCTGGTAAACTGCAGTTTCTTTCATCATTCACCTCATGTTATTGTGTTCTGGCAGTTCTGATGATGTGGTCAATGGCTGGTCGAGCTAATTTAGTCTATTCATAGCTGTCTTGACCATAACTTATTTGTATTACCATTCTTTAGTTTTTGTGATATTTTTAGAATTTGTTGTGTTTAATATGATTAATATAAAACCTCTCTTAATTTAGTCATTTGCATCTGTTGACATTTAATTATGCATATAGAACAATACTTACTCTCATATTCTTATATTTTAGTAACTAATTATTTATTTTGGGATATATATTCAAAAAGATTCATCACTTGTTTTTGTGACATGGGTAAAAGAGAGGCCTTCACCAGCATGCAGTTTTTTTAATTGGTAACATTCCTTATCTACAAAATTGTTGACCCAGTCTTCATCATTAATTTTTTAATGATGATGGTCTGAGGAGAGAAGTAGGATTTTTTTAACTGCGACTGCCACAGTAATAAACTCTTTTGCCATTGCTATTCAAAGATCACCATTAAACTCCACTCAAAGTGTCGTGTATTAATTTGCAGCAACTTTTCAAACTTGACCTGATTTATGGAATGTTTGTTTCAGGCACCATCACTACCACCACCAACAGTAATAAAAAAATCTCAAGATGCATGGGCAACCAAAGAACTACTAAAAAAATACCAAGAAGAAAAACAAAAGGTTTGACAGAATAATTGAGCATTATATAAAAAGTAATAATATATTTTTTGAATAAAAAAGTATGGTAATTTGTCAATAGTTGTGTAGATTGTCGTATGTCAATTACAGTAATTATACATTTCCAGTGACCTTGAGTACCAAAAATTATCGGAAAATGAATGTACATAAATAAAATCACTAAGTTTTTAAAGTTTTCAAAAGATTTCTTATTGATTTTTTTTCTTTCCCATTAATTGCAGCAGATAGTAATGTTACAGATGAAATTTGCATGAACTGGAAGTGAAATCATTGCATCTCATGGTTCAGTCACTTCACAACCATCATCTGCCATTAACACATAACAAAAGAGTTCATAAGAAACAATTGAGTGTGTGTCTGTAGTGAAAAGTAAGGTGGCTGTGCAGAAAAAATGCTATGCAGTATTTGATTTCACTGAAAGCAATTATGTTGTGAAAAAGCTGAAAAATGGAAAGGAGATAAAGGATTAATACCGGGCGGGGGTGGGGGGAGTAGAAGATGTAATAAGGAAGGAGGAAGGTAGTAAGTTGGTGGGTTTGGGGGAAGAATCAATCAATATTTAAACTTGGTACTAATTAATCTTTTTATCTTAATCAATTGATTGATCATTCAATCTTAACTTTCTATTGGTTTATTGTTAAGTTCATTCTTTAACAACTCGTACAAAGACTGAGATAACTGAAACAGCATCTGAAATCTCAACAACTTGTATAGGAAGAAGATGTAGGGAAACTCACATACTCTCTAGCTACTAAAAACTACTGAACCCCTTAACTCTCTCCCTAGGGGTAAACATCTTAAGTTGAGGCTCTCTCCCTCAACTCCACAAGTACCTATACACCCCAGCTTATCTTGAGCTGCACAGTATCGTCTACTAAACCCTGCATAAAATTAAAGCTCACCATCTTACATATCCTCCCTTAACATCTCTAAAGACATCTGCATTATCATCTGTTTCAACTTCTCGGTCTGTATCAAATTCTATGAATTTGTTTCAACGGCTGGGGGCATTTCACCACAAGGCACTTGTAAAACTGGGGCGGCCTTGAAACTCAAAACTTTCAAATTAAAACTCATAATTTCTGTTTTAAACATTTGGTGGAGCTTAAACACACTTCTACTGCATGCAAGAGGTAGTGCGTGATCTTAGACAGATAATCACTGACTTGACATGAAAATAAATAAGTTCATTGAATAGAATAATTAATAAAATTAATTCATTAAAATTAATCAAATTCTTAAAAAGGGACTGTGGATTTAATTGTTTAGAAATAAAAGATTATGTTTTTCAAAAATATGTTACAATTTAACTTAAATAACCAATAAATAAAATTTATACAAACATAAATTTTTATGCATTTTAATACACATTGGTATAAAATGGAATTAATTTATATAAAAATTAGTTTCTTTTATAATTAAACTGACAACATTCTTGTTCATAATTTAAATCACAAACACAATTTCTTATCAATAATTACATTTAATTAGTTGAACAAATGCATTAATAGAATTTTGACTTGGATGAATCTATTCCTCAACAACAAATAGAAAAATCCATTACAGTAATAATTCATTATTATGTTTGGCCAACTCAAAAATGAATTAAAATAACAAACATTATAAAAGTACAATAAAATCATTCCTACTATAAATCGTTGATGGCCGTCAACTCATTGTAATTTCTTTACCTTGTAACTTATTGTTCTCCCTCTGTCTTTTATATTTATCAAACTGAGTCACAAATGTTAAAAGAACTTACGTAATTTTATTACCCTCATGCTAAGCAGCTATTGCTTAATCTGTTCTTACATTTTGCCATCATAAGCTTTTCTTTATCCTCTACGTTACGGCAACTGGACACAAATTTATGACAGGAGGAAGACGTCTATTCGCATAACTAAAATCAATTCTCTGTACTGTTTTACGGTCATTACCAATAACAACGGCCTGACCTACCGACGCCACTGAAAAACTCTCTCTTTGTCAGCACCCTTAAAAATAAAATACACACTAAAAAGAAAACTCATTATTCCCCCTCTCTGGTGATTATTTCTTAATTAACCTTAGACTTATTTAGCTTTTAGACATTACTATTATTTAAAGTAAATTTACACATGATGCCGCCTAACTGGAACCCCTGCAAGTTATACTATAACTATATCTTCCAGATTACTTTTTTTTTTTTAATTGTCTACATGATGGTCTGGTCCTCCAGGCCTGCTCCGACTTCTCCGCTACGACTTCTTTCTCTTATCGACGACTCCTCACTGACCAACTGTCCCCATCTGACTAACTGTCTGCATGTTATGACAACCCTCTCCCCACTGTACAATGACTTCTCGACTGTGACTTCTCTCTCCTATTGACGACTCCTCACTGACCGACTGTCCCCATCTGACTAATTGTCTGCGTGTTATGACAACCCTCTCCCACTGTACAATGTCCCTTTAAAACTTGACCTCTCTCCACGACTGGTCTCCAATCACGAAACAGCGCCTCGCTTCACCACACACGTCACCCAGTCTCCCAGCCAAACACGGCCCTCCTCGGAAATGTGCGGCCGTCCACAAACAAAAGCTCAGCATGAAGCCACTCTGTGTCCCCTTAGCTGTCTAGACTCTGTCTGCAGCCCACAGCATTACTCCTCCCTTCTTCCCTGTTACGGCCCACAAACACACAGCTGTTGACTCAAAACGAAACGTCGAGGTTGGCTAATCACTCCAGGAACTTTTCAGCACACGTGCAACTAATAACAGTTCTCAACCACCACGGGATGACACAAAACAATTCGGGATAACTATGACTACGACTTTCCCAACATAGTGGCAAAATACCAAGTGGAACACAGCTGCCTGATTACCAAGAGTGCAGTGGCTGACATAGCTCTGCACTCAAGGCAAACAGTTCCAGTAACAGCTCTGAAACTGTCGATCGCAAGCTGAAGAAACTTCCCAAGATGACAGTAACCAACCTAACCTTCTGACTTCCCAAATACTTTTTTAAATAATTGAATCCCATCGTAAACATGACCAAGTTACTAGACCTGACCTTTCACAATACTTGAAAGAGATAAAATGATTTAAAAACTGCTGCTAATTAATCAAAATAATTTATTAAGAAGGTAGTACCAATTAAAAATTCAAACAAACCATGACTACTAAGGTTAAGGACAAAAAACTTTAGACCCTAACACCAAAACAGAAGTAAAACGAATTTCCAAAATTTATAACCAAAACACAAATTAAAAATAAAGTTAAATCATTAAAATCATTACCACAACACTAAAAAGGAAGGATTCATATCTGAACAAATAAAAAAGAAGGGCAAACCTACCCCGAAAATGACAACTAAACCATGCCTAGAAATGCTGTGAACAATAATCCTAACAAAAATGCTATAATTCAAATTCCCCAAAATCCTACAAAAATTATTCAAATTACTTGATGGATGATGATAAAAAAAATTGAACGCTTCTCAGAAAAATTAAGGGGATCCTAATAAAAAAAACTAAGAGCGCTCAAAAATCGTGAAAATACAGTCATAACAATGTTGCCTTAACTTCAGTGTCTCAAGATCGTAGCTAAACTTTCCCAAAACTATGACATTATTTTTATTTTGTATCAAATTAATTATAGATAACACAGCACACTTAAAATTTCACCATGTAGGCATTCTTCCAGATATATGCTCTAATGAACCATGGAAAGGTGTAACCTCAAATAGTTTGTTATATTTAATTTACCATATTAAATTATATGAATATATTTTAATTTAAAATGTGTTTTATAATGTTAATTTACAACAATTAGTGTTGTTTTGTGATTGTTTTAAAAAATGAAACTAAGTATCCTTCTCAACCCAAAGTAAAATATTTTGTTTGTTAAATAATCTTACTGGGAAAAAAAATTGTCTAATGGAAACATGTGATCTCTAAATAGTTTTCTTCAAATATGTGCAAGCCAACAAGAGAACATGCACCACATTACAACATGACTTCATTTCTACTCTCACATTGATTTTTTTTTTTTACATAATGTTAAGATATTTTCCTGTCTCTTTTGTCACATGTCTTTGTGGGAGTCACTGTAAGAAACACTTCTCTTGAGTACATATTTGGTGATTTTTTTACACTACTTTATACACAAAATTGAGATATATGTTGTATGCAATTTCTGTATTTCATTATAAAAGTAACACATATGTTTAAAAAATACAAACTATGTAAAAGTTAGATTCTAAATCAGTCAACTAATGATATGTGAATATTGGTTCACTAATACATACACATGCCATACAGCATGAATATATATAATTTATAGGCCATTCACGGATGCTTCAGACATTTCTGAAGCCCTACTGAAGTTCTACCTCTGGATACCAATTACGTATCCTTCCGTTACATGTAAAAAAAGACACTGCCATGTGACTTCTGATTTTCAATTTTCAAATGCTGGCATATTTAAAAAATCATTTTGTATGTATATTCACAATTTAGGCCTATAACCATATTTAAGTTAGCTTTATGGCTTTTTTTAACAATGGCAGTATTGATGATAGTTCTTATGGTTATTATTTAAATATTTTTAACAAATTATGTATTTTTTACAATATAGCACATTATACATAATGTACTTTAATATTTAACCTCTTGTTATTTGTGTTTCGGTTTGTTTTGTTAAAATGGTGGCCTCAATTAGAATAAATATTAAAACAAAGGAGTATCCAGGCCAACGAAAAGACAGAAAACTTGAGTACATAGTTAATTTCGCGTACATAGCAATAACATACTTATAGGTTGAACATGCACACAATTGGGCCTACCATAACTTTTATTCCACTCATGTTTCTTTACATACTTGGTTTTTACTAGGTTTATTTAATCATTTAATTAAAATTTTATGGGTCGGGTTTTTGCAATTTGTTGGTACTATGATAAACATTCTTTACACAGAAATATAAACGTGCTCCATAATTGTATTTTAAACACCTAATGTAAGGTTACAAAGCTCTGATAAATAAGCAGCTGTTACTTTCAAATAATTAATTTAGTAATCAAAACAGTTTATTGTTAAAACATATAAATCTCACATGTCCAATATTTGCTATCTCATTCACACTCACCTAGTATAACAGCCATGATGCAGATGCAACATTGGCCATTTCAATTTCATAAACAACACTCGTAACCAACACGACATGCGTTACAATATATTTATTTGTGCTGTGGAAACAATGATTTATTACAACCTCATAACTTCCTTGGGTGAAAAAACATAACATATACAAACTTGATTTAATAATTGAAATATTTTTCATAGATAGAAAATTTAACACTTATATCAGCAAGCAGCAACAAACCATGTCATGTATTCAAACATCAAAATCTCATTTCAGTTTTAAATCACAAATACATCATCAATATTTTTGCTGAAAGAAGTATGAAAAATTTGGATATTGAAAACACATATCATTTTTTATTTCCTAGCTGTGCAAAACTTGAGTCATAAAAAATAAAATATAACAAGCTCTGCTTCGCTTATTCAAGTTTTCTCCTCAGATAAATAAAACACCATGTCACTAGGGCTTATTAAGAATGTTATACAGGTTTACTATATACAGCTTCCTTGGCTCCGATGCACCATATTTTTCACTGATATTTTTAATGATAATAATGAAATATGTTTCCATCAGTGCTAACTGAAGATGTAAATATTTCAATAGGAAACATTTAATTTGCAAATAACGTACAGAAAACTAGGTATAACAACATTTTAACAGTGAACTATTTCTTATTAGCCATTGTCAACACATTGTTGCTTTCACTGTTTGTAATGCACATTGAATATAAAATAAATATTACAATTTAATATAAGATATATAACTTAAGTTTTATTTAATCAAAAATATAATAATTTAAAGGTAGTCACAGTATAAAATATTTATTATGTATTAAAGTTAGTAATAGGGTAGTTTCAGAAAGTGTGAACCATGAATGGACTATACTTTGTACCAATAATGTAATTACAAAGAAAAATAACAATTCAAAACCAAACAGAAAGCAGAAGAACAAATTAAAAGACAATAAACATTTTTTTTCTTCAATTTTTACAATATTTTTCATTTAGAATGTGACTTAGTCAACTATTAAAAAACACTGATGTCATGCCAAATATTTATAGTCATATTCATGAATATTGACATAATAATGACATGTTCAAATTTTATCATTTATACTTGTGCACTTATAATGAAAAATGTGTGTGTTAAACAAGTAATCACAAAAAATCATTTAAGATACTTTTGTTGTAAGAGATGTTTTCCTCATATTACTGCATGTCTTGGGGTAAAATAATAAACATTTGCCAAATGAAGAAATTGTAAGTATACTACTTCTAAATGTTACGTCCAAAACCTACCTGACATTTGCAGATACTTATTATTGATAATATACTCTTTTACAAAACTGATTTCCACTTTATTTGCTACCACATAATGCAGATATTTCGTGATGACTTTACAGAAGATATACACAAAAAATAAATTCCTAAACATACATTATTAGTCTATAGAACTATGTTTCCAACTTGGTGCAGAACAAACAGTTTCTGTACTTGTTCTTACATACGCCCATGATGCTAACCAAAACAATATAACAAAATATTTACAAACAAGCAACAAGTTTGTGATACAAATTATAACTATGTGAGAAATCTAGATGCAGGATAGAGTTTTCCACATCTTTTTCGAACTACTTATGTATCACTCTTACAGTGATTGAAGTAAGTGAAGATACTCTGGTTGCTCTTAACAGCTCAGTCTTCAGAGCCAATATCATTCTTACAGTATGTATTTTGTTGCTGGCTTAACTGACATGTCTATTTCCAACACTTTCACAAACAATAGCTTCTTCAGCCTATTGGATTTTCTGCCTCACAGACTGCCAGAGGGTAGATACTTTTGACTGGTCAGAAAAGAATTCTAGAGGCAGTCTTTAATCTCACCAAACAAACTTCACCATTTCGTCCAGGAATAAGCTTTTCACCTATTGCCAGAGGCCACTCAGTCCATTATTTTACGGTTGTCCCACAAAAACAGAGGCCCTGCTATCTCAATACGTATGGTTTAAAAAATAACTGCAAGGTTCCGGAAAGGCAGGCATACTTGAGGACACACATCTTGTCTCACACCTCCTGCAGACACCTTATTTAGCTAAGATGGATTGAACAGTTCTTCTTCCCTTGAGAATCTAAAATTTCTCTCATAATCCTTGTGTTCTCACATGATAGTACTTGGCATGTATAGAGAGCACAATCTTTTCAACCACAGGATGTTTGAAGGACAAGACTAGAGGCATTCTAATGTATTCAAAAAATCTTCTTTTAGTGACCTTAGTTGTCAGTCAGATTATGCTATCGTCATCCACGAAGGGGCTCAGAGAAGATAAATTTTCATCCTTGACTTCACTGAAAGAGTCTTCTTGCACCAACTGTAAAAGATAATTTTCGCCAGTGTTGACTTCCTTGTATACTAGCTTACCTTTCAGTGACTCATTCCCTTTCTTGCAATTAGTGATAAACTGCAAAATTCATTCCACAATTCTAACAACTTTATTATATTCATTAGAAAAACTGTAAAGTGAATTGGCTTCGTTGGACTTGCATAAACTTGTCAAAGTAATGGTCGAGGGACCAGCTGTTGAGCAGAACATCTATTGCTAGGTAAATCTGCAGTATTCATATTGGCTGGTATATGTCTCCAAGATTACTTAATTGTCAAATTTCTGATTTCTTGGTCTTTGTTCCACACAAAGACTCCCCAGTGATCTTCCCGTCTATCCAAGCAATAGAAATCATCAAGACACTCCAAAAGAAGAAATCAAGCTCTAGTTCTCCAAATTCTTTCCCAAGACAGTCAGTCAGCCTAACTCCAATTGTTGCTGCTAGTAACGTTATTGTTCAGACAGTTGTCCCCTTGAGGGGCTATCAGGGCTTCCATTTACTCACAATTTACACATAACCAAGCACTTTTCAGGTCATCGTGACTCCCATTATTAAAACCTGCGAGTCAAATTTTACTAGTTATTTTTGGTTTCCCACTGATAGTCATTAACTGCATCAAATCTAGCGTGAGTCTTCCTCATATTAAAAGTTATTGTCTTTATAAACTCTTTAACACACCATTTCAATTATTTCATAAAATAAGTAAAATTCTAAAATTACATGTTTATTGTTTTCACATTCATTTCCACTAACACATTGTTACCACCACAATAAAATCTGTGTGGTTCTCACCCGGTTACTAACCGTAACATAGATAAAGCTAATCAACATGTACCAAGTTTGAAGATTAATAATTATTGCAAATGGAGGCAATATTTATGTTAGAACTACAAATTTACAGAAAATTATAATTTATGTTTTCAGTTCTTAATTGACATAACAAGTGCATTTTTTATCACCAGGATTATTCCTTTTATTGTGTCTCTTTCTGTTTATCACAAAAGTCAATCTAGATCCTGAGTTGTGTCAGTCTCTTTAACCAGATCTAGCTGGTGGAGTTATAAAATAACTTATTATGATTACATAATAATGCATAAGTTATTACAAAGCTTTGGCTTCAGCATTATATGTAGCAAAATTTTAGCTACTTAGCCCTGTAAAAATTATACATGTAGTTCAATATTCCCCAGGAGTAAGCTGGTAAAGTCAGAAAAGGAAAAAAAACTGAATGGTAACAAAATTGACTTTAAGAATGACTGTATAGTTGCACATTGACTTGTTGAGTACAGCCCTGTATACAAATAGTTTTGCAGTTACCGCGAACATGTCAAGCACTTTGTCATATTGTGCTGTATTCACACTTTTATAACACATATTAATTTGTATTGTATGTAATATTCAAGTAGAAGAAAAGCATAAAACTTATTTTTCTAATAAATTTAGTAAGCTCTTTCTGACTCACAATTTTTCAGGATTGACTCTTTAATTTTCAAACCAGCTAGTCAAATTTACTCAAAAGATTTCATACCTAGAGGAATATCTGGGCAATACTTCACCTTTTGCTTGTATTAGCTGAAAATTTACATATGAATCATATCCTATGTATAAGAACTCAGCTGTAGCATATTATACCTTATTAGCATCACAAAATTTGTGTACAGGGCAGCTTTTTTACTTTTTCACTTATTCCCATAAGCCAAAGTAAAATTTTCACTTCTTCAAGCCTGGGAATTCCTTGTGACCACATCAAAAATGTCTTTTTTACATAATTTGGAACTTCTTCATACCAGACTCCTTTCATGCCCCAGAACTGCTGCAACAACAGCTTTGGACAAAAAGACATGCCACATTCAACGAGATTGAATATTCTTTGCACTGTTGACAACATAGTTCTTTGGGTCGTTATTTCCATGTTCCTGAACTTATAGTCACACACCACTAGAGTAACAGACTTCTTATCCCAAGAAAAACCGAAAACCAGAGTAGTGTTTTTTCTCTGAGGTTAGAATTTGAATATTCCCTACCTCTGTAGTAAAACTTGGCTTGAGCAAGTAAGTAGATAAATCATCTACTCTTGGTAAACTTGTAACTTAATTGTCCACATAAAGCTCTTCCTGAAATTTTCAATGGTGTCTTGAGAATACTCAAAATCCACATTTTCAAGACTTTTTTGTCAGATGAAAATCAATGATCGCACTCAACAAGAAAGAAGAACTAGTCACTCTAACCGCAACATGAGTATAACAAATTATCTTAACATTTCCTTCCTTGTCAGTCCATTAAAATCTGAGGAAGTCTCTATCTTCCTACATAAGCTAATGTGGATAAAAGCTTCACTTATATCGGATTGAACCAATTTTATACAGCTAAAAACATAAGAGTAGGGCGTGTATGATTTCTATCAAATTAATGCCCTTCTGCAAACACTGATTTTGGTAATACTGTTTTGCTTGATTGGTTGATGAGGCAGATAATGTCCTTCATCCCACTGAGATGCGGATATTTCTTCTTTTCTTGTTTCCCCTGTTTTCCCTGCCCTTGCATTCTGCCGCTGCACCATACTTGCTTTGTTTTATCCTCGTTGACTCTCAGGACACTGTTAAGAGCAACCGAAATCTCTCCACACAACTTCTTGTTTCCATGTAATGTTTAGCCAATAGGAGGTTGCGAACCCCGGCCAAATGTGTATTTTTAGATTTGTTTTTTGGAGGGGGGCAGCTGCACGTGCCGAGCTGTGGGCAACGAGCCCAGGGATCATTCTTATAGTATCAACCATTGTAGAGACAACATGGCGTTTAGGAGTGAGACTATTCATAACATGTAAACGGTCAAGTAGAGATGATGTTCTGAGATGTTTTCATGGATTAATATTACTACAACTGTGGAGACAACATGTTGGTCGGGTCGGAGTGACTTTAAATAATGTAACAACCTGTGAGTCAAGATACAGTGACATTTATTGTAACAACCGAGTCGAGATGTAAATTGAACTTTAGGTAAATTCTACTGTGACTCTGTATCTGTGAGTGTGATAGCCAGGAAGACTTTTCAAGTGATGTCATATTGACATAAATGTAACTGTTTTCGACCTTCAACAATAAATGGAGTATACTTCTGAAATTGGTATTTTCTGTCCTCATTTCTGACAAACCAGATATGCCAACTTTTTGTGCTCTACCAGGCTGAGGCTAGCCGAACCCAACGTAAGTGGTGAAGAGTGTAGCATGTATTTGTGACATGGCGAGTTGATGCTATGTTGCACGGTTTCAAACTGAGTGGTTGTGGTGATCGTAAATATTTCATTTTTCTTATATGGTACTGGAACAGTTAAGTTGAAGCAATACACCACTGATGATGACATATTACATTGTTAGTGATTTATGCATTTTCTGTAGCCACACCATTGCCACAGTTACAAAAAATAACTTTGTCCACAGCTGCATGTTATGGTTATGTTATGTGTTAAACAATACACAATAATTTGAGATCTTTCCAGTCATTTTTATTCAACTGAAACCCACATATGGTTCCCCTCATCCTGCCATACATAAATCTGCAGAGACGTTCATAGCTTATAACATACACATACATAACTCTGCCTCATGTATGTTTCCCAGATTTCAATTTCATTTCTAGAATAGACTTTGGGGTACCTCTGAGGTTGTGTAAATAACATGACTATGCTAGTAGGTTTTCTGACAACATATTTCAAAATTTTAAAAATTTGACATGGAATTTTACTTTTTTTTTTTTTTTTATGTGGGCTTAATACTCTCACTTTGCTGTATTAGAAGGTAAATTGAATGATAGGATTGGAAGTGTAGTTGCAAGCAGAAACAGGATTGTTCAACTTCAAAACATCACATCATGCTTGCAGACATTTAGGTGCTAGATGTGGTGCATTGCAGCATAACACTACACAATTAACATTTAGAAAGTGTATTGACAACCATGGAATTGAAGTATGGTACTTTAGTTTGTTGGATTATGGATTTGTAATAGTTTACTATAATCTCACTATTCAAATGTAAAATGATGGCATGCACAATTAAAAAAATATTAATTATGTAACTGATTTGAAAGTAAAATTAGAAGTAGCAAAAATAAAGGTATATAAGTTTTATTAATCTGGTATTGTTTTAAATAGTTATGAACAGTTGAGGTTCTTAATTGTCATTGCATTTTGTATTTGTAACTTTTTTAATAGACCAGAAGGAGAAAGAAAGGAATGAAATGCGTAGTTATGTATTCTGCCATTAGTACCTACCTTCTACCCTTCCTCCCTTTCTGTACTGTAATTTTGCATACTTTGTTTAGCTTGTAACATTACTTGTGTGTTTGTGAATAAATCATAATGTTGTTTTTTTATGTGTGTGTAGGAGGCACTTAAACTGAGTGCAGATCTACGAAGACGTGCCCAACTACTGATTACAAAGCATATTAGTGAACACAAATCTGTGCTTGAAAAATTGGAGAAGGGTGTTAAAACACCACAAGAAAGAGAAGCGTATTTGAATACTCTTAAGGTGTTGGAGGTATTATTTGTTTATTCTTATTCAAGTGATAACACTTAACATTTTTACTGATTTTGTACCTGTTAATAGTGTCATTTCAACTAGGGGCCTGGGGGGGTAAGGTACATATTGCCGCTTTCTAAGTTTAGGAAAGGGCACCATAATGAGAGTAAATAAGCACAAATATTGGTTTTGTTTACTGAGTTATGTTGATATATTTTATAAGATCTCTAGTGGATTGCTTTAATGTATTTCTGATATGTACATACATTTTTGCTTCTTAGTTATAGACTTTCTCTATCTTTTATATAGTATATAATTAAGTTCTGTCTGCATAAAAATAAAATTTATGAGAGAAGCAAAAATTTATTCAGAGGGGTGTCAAAAGGTTAGCATTATTCCCCCCCCCCCCCCCAAGGATGCACCCCCTCCTAAGTTGTTGTAATTTTTGGCACTGGTTGTATATATAGCATTATTTGTTACATATATAAAATTGTTTGTGTTGATTTGTTATTTTATCTTGCTTAAAGAGTTAGTCAACAGACTAATAAAGATTGGCACTGACAAAGAATTAGAGATTCCATGGAGTACTATACACTGCAGACAATAATGTACAAATTAGACGTGTTATTTTACTAAGACTGTATGAAATAGTAACTACCATTTAGAAGTAAAGGTGTGTTCAAATGTAAATAATTTTTAATTGCTTAAAAGAATACTTCACTCGGTATAGAAATGTAATGTTAATGTAGGACAGCAGTAGCAACCACGTAAGCTGGCTGCCCAGCCAGTTGTAACATTGAGACAGTAAAATTAAAAGAAAAAATATGTAAATTTGAAGCAGTCATTAAATTATCATTATGCCAACTGCCCCGTATTTATGTTTGTCTTTACGAATAATGTTTAGAATGCTGAACCAGTAAATTCTTATTCAGTGAATATTCTGGATACTGATAATAGAATTTTTTTTTATTAAATATTTCTATCTATTTGATGTGCTTAAAATATTGTAATACTTCCCATGTCTGTAGTTTGGAACTTTAAAAAATATTAGCTTTTTGTAAGTCAGGGTAGTTAAAAATGGAAAAACTTCTTTAATAGAAATGAACACAAATCACAGAGTGCTTTCTTTTAAAATAATAGTATTTATTTTTGTCAATAACATTTTTCTCGATAATTGACTGCATGTATATCCAAATGCAAACACTCAAAAATTACTTGAGAAGGACTACACACCCCTGTTTGGGTATGTAGTCTACTGTCACACCATAGCCACATTTCACCATCCTGTTTGTGTGATCCATGTGCATCTACATGACAATCCACAGAACATATTTATGCACCATCCTATGTAGCAGTTCACAATAATGTTAAACATTATAAAAGGAAGATGGCCCTCATGCATCATAACAGCATCTCAGTTATGCAACAAGTTATATCCCATGTGATTTTCAAAATAAGTTTACCAGTGTTTGCATCCCAAAGTCTTGGAGAAAATATGTCTGAGTCGGTGATTAATGATACTATTAAATAAGTTCTTTGTGTTCATATTAAATTCTATGTGGAACATACCATGTTTAACCATAAACTCCAAATCCAGCATGATGAATTCTTTTCATTTCCTTAATTACATACATGTTGTGTGGCATGAGTATGATATTAGTCTGGTAACATCACAGGAAACTAAAAAGAGATTTATAAAAACTAAAGTAGTTAGTAAATGGCTGTTTGATTAGCACTCCAAAATTTCCACTATTTAAATTTCCAGTACAGTGGATTCTCGGTTATTCATTTTTCAGTGGACCACCAAAAAAAAACTAAGCATGCAAGAAAGTGATGGATGCGGACTAGGATTTTTAACCTGATAAATATTGTACATAACCTGAAAATGCATTTTTGTTTAAGACAACAGCCTTGAGATGTCATTAATGCAAATTATTCCAGTCATTTTATATCTACATATTCTTTTTAAATTAAAAATTTAAATTATTGAAATTGAGCAAAATTTTATTTTTATTAATTTATATATATATATATATATATATATATATATATATATATATATATATATTTGTTGGCTGAGCCATGCTCAATCCCTTGGTTAAAATTGCCACAATTGATTTATTTGCAACAATTTTTGCCAATCATAACTTGCCAATCTTTTTCAAACATTTACGATTCTAACCAAACACTCAGCTGATAATTTCTGATAATAATCACGCCTATCAAATATCATCAGTCCGCCTTGGCTCTGGCATCATTACAAATTCAGTTTACTATAACATGACCATAGATAGTTGAATACAATGTCCGAGACTGTTTGATTCATTCTCATTGTTACCAACCTACAAGTGCAGTGAACACATAAGAAGAATAAGCATAGGCAATGATTTCTCGTTGCCAACCTACGAATACAGTAAAGACATAGGAAGAAGAAGAATGGTAGTCTATAGAATATGAAAAACTATTGTTGAAAGTAAACAATACTAATGATAGCACCAATTATCAATTATTTGTCTTTACATTCACATACTGTTCAAAAACAAATTATATGAGCAATCTTTGGCAAATGTACCAATGAGAAATACGGTGAAAAGTAAATACTGGGAACAGTTAATCGAAAATCCACTGTATTTGTTAGCTAACAATAGTTTAGAATATATTTTGGCTTTCTGGCAGAATATCTGATTGATGGATGCAGAAAATGTATGTTGTAAGAGTCGTAACATGCTGTTTTTTTTTTAACATTATTTATATAGTATAGTTGTCGGGAATGTTAAAAAAAAAACTACTGTTACGGGAAAACAGAATAAATGGGACCGCAGCAATGAGGTTTCACTGTAATTAAATTCATTTTTACATTTGTTTACAATAATAGAATATTTTGTGTTTAAGGTCTTTATTTGTATTTTAACTAGTGTATCATTTTACATTGTTTTTATATCTGTAGTGAATTCTTTTTCACAAAAGATGTTTGAATCAAACAGGACAATCATAAAATAATAAATAATTGTTGTTTTAATACTGTTTTCTGTGCTTTTTTTTATAAACATATCTTTGTAATTTCACTTCTACATTTTGGCATAATATGATTGTTAGCTCAGATAGTCTGCTGTCAATGAATAAATCAATAACTTACAGGCATAGGAGCCAGGCATGCATATAATGGCATGGTGCATTTCAACAGTTGTTTGTTCTGTCTTCACTGTGGTATCAGTAGTACTTAGATTTTTGGACCATTTTCATGCATTTTCACTATGAGTAGTTTGGCCTACCTTTGCCAACTATTTATTCTCTGCAGGTTTGAATCTTTAATATTTTCAGTGCCACCTTGGCCATCTTCACAATGCAGGCTGACAATGTGCCTAACACGTTGTGTCTGTGTAGTACAATGTATCTTTTCTGTGTTTTCCTGAATACACCAATCTGTGCGACATGTTTTTATTTTATTTGTTTGCTGACACACCTTTTCGGGACTAACTCTCTTTAGTTGAGATATTTCCTAGAAATTAACTTAAAAATTGGTTGTCTTATCTCTCAATTTATATTTTATTGCTCCTTGCCTGACTTTCACATTCACAGAGGTGTCTGAGAAGCTTTATTATATCAATATTCTACCACGAATATAGATATTATAGTGAAACTCTATAAACCATAGTGATTTGACTGTGACCCTGAGACTACAGAGCCTTTATGCAAATCCATGCTATACATTAGGTGGTGCCCACTCTAATACTTACAGTTCCTCAAAATTCCCTTAAAAACATATTTCCACAACCTTCTAGAAATATCCTATGTGATTTTCTGTATAACTTGACTCTTTTCATTGTTTACAGTAAATTGTATGTCTCCCACAATTAAGTAATGTTGGCAGTTAAGTAATTATTTGATATTTTTCGAGTCAGATTTTGTGCTGGAATTCTACACTACAGAATGGTATAATTTTTACAGTTTTATTGGCATTGCATTCTTCATAATAAAATTGATATTAAATGTGATATGATAACATTTTTATTTCAAACCATTAACTATTTGAATGCTAATGTTGAATTCTCTCTCTTTTTTTTATTTATTATTATTATTAAATGCTACGAATAAGAAATTGTTAAAGTATCAAGAATAGGTTTTTGTGAGACAGTTAACTGAAGAATTTAAACATACTACATGTATTAAACTGCATAAGATTAACATAGGGATACTGATTTGTAGCATTTCTGACAAAGTACATGCCCAACTCATTTTTATTTTATATTGTAATGTCTATACAACAGTAGAAGTATCATATTAGAACATAAATATTTCACAATGATAACACAATTGTTATATTTTCCAAGTGAAATATTAGTTTATTGACAGAATACTGACAGAAATTTTCTAAATATAACCTTTCAATCTTTTAAAGTTTGATTGTCTTTGTACGTCACATGCTTTTGTCCAGTTGTGTTAAGGGTGTTTCTTATACATTGAGATTGTGAATATTTTTTGGCTGACATTCTGTATGTCAGAAACTATGTATATGATTATTATCTTTGTAATCATCATTTCACATTGGAAATAAAGTATCTGAAAATAGGAAATCAATCGTTAAACAAGACAGAATTTGGCGACCGGGATAGGATCATGATGATGATGATGATGATGATGGCAAGTTGCATGCATACTGTAATCAATAATTTCATAGATAATTACAATTCTTTGAATGCGAGAATAATGTCTCACATTGTTTCGATTGAGTTCAATACGGACAACAATAATGTGACCCATATATGCTGAAAGATTTAACTTTTACGTGGAAGTCAATAGTGTTTCAGTGTTTCATATGCTGTGATATGGTCAATTGTCTCATTTCAATAACCAAATCTGCCCTCAAGACCTTACTGTTAAGATCTGCTCAAATCTCTTCACTCACTCATACAATCACCAAAGTATAAAACAATTTGATCTTACTACTTAACTAACACTTAGCCCCAATGTCATCAATGATATACACTTATTTGCAAAAAAAATGACCACCCTGGCTGTGCCATCAAAGGAATGCATAAATGGTACAGGCACAGGACATGGTAGTACATATACAGAAAACATCAAAATATTATACCATACAAGCATGTATTGAAGGGGACCAACACTTGCACAATACATTTAGTATGGTCTTGAACCACCCATACTACAGAGACAGGCAGTGATACATTAGGGTATGGTGGCGTAAAGATGTTTGATGTTCTCCTGAAAAATATCCTGCCACAACTGGCATAATTGACCCTCCAAACCTGCCTTAGTTGCAGCTGGTTAAAGTGACATCACAACAAAATTAGTGACATATTCACTGTGTTCATACACTATTCTCAGGTTCAGTAAATACAGTTCATGTGACCAGAATAATATTATAAAGGAAAAAATACCATCTTCCAAATTCAAACTATGTTCAGGGTGTAGCAAAGCCTTGATAACTGCCCATTTAAAGATGAAGATTGTTACTTCTGCAAGTAAAGAGTTCACATTGAACAAGTTTGTCTTGGAAAACTAAATGTTAAAGGAAAAGTAAATACATATTCAATAACACCAACATTAGCTCAAGGTTTAGTCCCAAATTATTAGTTGACAGAAGAGATGGTGCATTACAAGCACAGTTTAGTAAGTGTTAACAACTATAATCTCACAGGCATGATAATTCTAAAATGGAGTTTCCGGGAAAATGGAAATTGGCACAGGCACAGCCTTAGGTGTACTAGGTCAGTCAGAATGGTAAATAACTGCACCTGAGTAATTACAATAGCAATCAATTTCATACACTTGGGATGGCAAACGTGGAAGTGTGATATGGAAGTTGCAGTAGGAGGCTTGTTATAGTAATCACAGCTGGAAATCATACTTCTCTACTTGGTCATAACTGGATTCAACCATGTAATGTTTCTATGAATGGTATCGGGAAGATGGAATCTTTATCAGTTCAAAACTATGAGCTAATATTTCCTTACGTCATTGACAAATTACTGTGTGAATACAAAAGCCCAGACATTAAACTGCACTTAGACACTACTGTTCAATCTATGGTTTAGTTCAGAGAGAGTTTAGCACACAATTGAGGAATTCTCGTCAGGAATTTACTAAATTCATTACGTTTCTGGCTTGTGAGATCTACAGTGGTGGTATACATCTTAGTGTGAGGATAAGGTGAATTTTATTAAGGGTGTACCTGTGTCAACAAATAAAGAGCAATTTCAAGCACACCTTAGGTTACTAAATTTGTACCATCCCTTTATTCCAAATAAGGCCACTGTTTCAGAACCACTTCATTGGTTGCTTGATAAGAATGCTAAGTGGGTATGGACAACACAGTATGAAATAGTATTCCAAGCTACTAAATATTTATTGACTCCAGATTCTGTGTTGGCTCATTACAATCCATCACATCATCTTGTTGCTACATGCAATGCCTCTCCATACAGCATAGGATGTGTTCTGAGTCAGATAAGGAATCAGAAATTGATATGCAAGTGTCATTTTGCTTAAACTTTATCCAAATCTGAACAAGTATCTATACAAATCAATAGGGAAGCACTTAGCGTCATAGCTGGAGTTCATAAATTTCACAACTGTTAATTGAATGGACAGCATTTTGAAATTTGCATAGATCACAAACCTTTGCTAGGCTCATTCACGAATAGGAATGCAATACCTGCATAACTATCTCCACAGATGCTATGATACGAGTCTAATGCTTAGGAGATAATGTTATGATCTGGTGCATTGCCGTGGTAAAAGAATTGTGAATGCAAATGGTCTGAGCAGACTACCATGCAGTGGTCCTCATGAAGAGGAACACAATTATGAAATGTCGCTCAATGCAATTTTACTTCTGGATACACTGGTTTGACCCCTTTAAAGGCTGAGCAGATTACATTACTTACCAAAATGGACCCAATATTATTAATAGTTAAAAATTGGTTTTGAAAGGATTGCCATTGGGGAAGACAGAAGAACAATTCCAGCCATTCATCATCATAAACTTTTGGCACATTGTGGCTGTGTGTTTTGTGATTCTAGTCAATAGTCCATCTAGTGCTAGAAAATGTGTCCAAGCTTCATAAGGGTCATGAAGGCATAATTCACAAAAAGCCTTGGCATGTAGTAACATGTCAAGATGTTGGGCATATACAAGGGAATTAAGCAAATTGTAAATAACTATTCAGTATGCCAACAGTCATGACATGCACTTCCATCAGAACCCATCTTTCCTTGGGAAACTCAAAAGTCGACGAACACAACTTCTCATAGACTTTATAAAGCCGTATTGAGGAAAGGCATATCTTATTATAGTCAATTTGTACTGAAATGGTTAGAGGTTGTAACAATAAAATCAACAGACTGCTATTGTGCAATTTATGTTTTGCATAGGCTTCTTGTGATTCATGGTCTTCCAAGTGTACAGTAACCATAACACCTTTACACCCTTCATCTAATGAACAGGCAGAGCATGGTGAAAACTACGAACATTGGCAAGATTTATTTTATCTTCTCATCTGACTACTCATTGCACAACCAATGTTATCCCAGCCAAAATTATTTTTGGCCATTGAATCAGAACATGCTTGGATCTGATACACTTCGACTTTGCAGAGGAAATTAAGAAAAAACAGGAACAAAATTTTCAAGTATAAAGAGTGGGCATTTGCAGTTGGGTACAACATTTATGCTAGGAATTTTGGCAGCAGATGTCAGCATTGGTTAGAAGGTGTTGTAATTGAGCAGACTGGACCTTTTTTCTTAAGAAGTTAGAACTTCTGAAGGAATTATGTTAAACAAACATATTTATCAACTGTACTGCGGTGGTACTGATTGGCCAACTAGAAGTAGCATCTGGTCCAGTGACAGTCATTGAGCACTCCCACTATGAGAAATCCTGATCAAGCTCATGGGATTTTTTTCTCGATAAAATATGGTACAGTTGGAAGGAAAATTAATTTGGCAACAACGAAGGGGTTTTTGTCAGGATCATCATCATAAAAGAAAACCTTCTCGCTGGTCTAGAGATTGTGTGTAATGTATTCTGTAACTGTCAAACTCTAGGGACAGGAGTGTTATATATTGAGATTGTGATTCTTTTTTGTGGATGTTCCCTATGTTGGAAACTATGACTAGCCTACTTTCTGAAAGGAAAGAGGGGCTTATGCTATCACGTGGTTGTCTGTCTGGAATGTATGTCCCCCTCCCCCTAATAACTTTTAAACCCAACAACTGAATTTAACCAAACAAAGTCTATATTTAGTATTTAGTAAGGGCATCAGACATATATTTTTCAATCACGCCTGGTACTTATTTTTAAAATGGCAGCAAATTGGAAATCTAGGCCACTGTGTTAATTTCGGGAACCAATTATCTTATTTAAACCAACTTTGGAGCATTGCCAGTGAATTATACCAGTGTTCACGAACAAATGATAATAAACACCATAGTGGGGTTAAGTACAAATGGAGCATATTTCATTAAGGAACCAATAGTCTAACATCTATAGTTCACCTGCTAATGGCAGTGGCAATGTGCAGGACTGGGTATGCAATTACAATAACTAGGCAGTGCAATGAAATGACACTTTATTTACACATTTGGGCTGAATACATGGAGACAGTGTGTCTGTTCAATCTCTCTGTTTTAAGTGTGTGTTCAAACTGTCCGCCACCATCTGCCACACAGGCGGTGTAGCACTGAAGCATGTTGCAACACATGTGCAAAGGTTTTCCGGCATAATGAGCTTATCCCTCTTGTCTAGTGGTGTGGCACACACACACCATCAATTTCATGTGGTCCCACAACCACAAGCAGGTTTGATGTCAGGTGAACATGCTGGCCATGGTAAGGGCCTCCCCTACATACCCATTGGTTCAGGAAGTGCATATCGAGGTGCCAGCAAAACATAATGGTGAAATGAGGCAGGATCCTGACCTGCTCAAACCACATTGCTTCACGAGCATCTAAAGGAGCTTCCTCAGAGTATTCTAGTAACATGTCCTGTATGAACTATAGATACCGAGCATCTCCGAGACTGCGACCGTGCAGTAGTGAACAGTGTTATCAGGCATGTAGACCTGTGCACAGGCTGGTTAAAATGTAAGCTACACAAGGTTGCATACCCGTCCCTGCACATTGCCACTGCCCTTAACAGGTTAACTACAAGCATTACATTTAGGAATGGAAAATGGTATTAATTTGCCATTTTGGAAGATAGCACAAATTGAAAAAAAAAAAAAAAAAAAAAAAAGTTTTTCCACTATATCTCAGGAACCATTTCACAGATTTAAACCAAATTTCATACGTAGACAGTGCATGATGTACACACTATATTTAGAAACCAGTAATGTCACTGGTTCACCATTTTGGAAAATAGTGCAAATGAAAAAAAAACCTTTAAATTAAATCTCAGGAACCATTTTAACAAATTTTTGTCTCTCATCTATCTGCACTACAATTTACTCATCCACACCATTGACCTGGATATATGTTTGTCCATGTATCACATTATGTTTACGATGATTCACGCCATGACGCTAACTCCTGTTGGCACTGGTAGTCAAGTGTGTCCATCTTAAATATACGTCCTGTCATATACACAATGTCAGTACACAACACCAATTTAAACCAAATTTGGTACATTGACAGTGCATGAATAGTGATAATGTTATTAATAGACCATTTTTTAAGGTTATGCAACTTGAAAAATTAAGTTTTATGATTATATCTCAATAACTAATGCTAAATTTGGCATACAAGTAATACTATTATAGACCAATGTTCATATATGCAAGTTAAATGGATAGTGCACTTATTTTTAAATTGGTGGTTGTATAAATATTTGAGGTTTATTTTCTATATATATACCATCCTGTTTGTCCAATTGCGACAAAACTTGTTATATTGAAATTATATTTTACAAGCATCACGTGTGTCAATACATAGTCTCTTTTGTATGCTATTTTGTAACATAACACCATATGAAAATAAAGTTCTAAGGTTATACTTCAGGAAACAATTAACCAATTTTTTCCAAATATGGCACTCAAGTTGGTTGGTCATGTAAACTGACATGTCAACTTAACTTTGTATGCTGGCAGTATCTATTATGATAATAAAATTTGTCCGCCCAGAGCCTGTTTTGTCACTCATTTTGTAAGATAGAGCCACGTGAATAAGTAAAACTGTATCTTATCTCGGCCAACAATCGACCAATTCCTTCCAAATTTAGCATACAAATAATACTATGGTAGGCATCATTTTACGAGGGCCAGGCACAAAATAGTGTCCATATAAACATACTAACATAGCATGCTATGTCTACGATACAATGCAATCAATTTCACCCTAACTTTGTATACTGAGCAGCAATTGAGCGAATATATAGACTTATTTGTTAACCATTTTGGATCATACCACCACATTAAAATTAAGTTTCTGTGACGTATCTCTGGAAACTATTAACTGATATCCACCAAATTCAAGCGACTAGTTATACTTTTGTGTTCCATTAAAATAGAAATGACTTAAGGAGGTAGTCACAAAGTTTAAAAATCAGAGCAATGTTAATATTTTATATCAGTAAAAGGTCAGAAAGGTGGGTTCTGATGGAAGTGCGTGTTATGATTGTTGACATACTGAAGAGTTATTTTCAATTTGCTCAATTCCCTTGTATATGCCAGACATCTTGGAATGTAACTACATGCCAAGGTTTTTCGTGAATCATGCCTTCATGGCTCTTATGACGGTTGGACACATTTTCTAGCACTAGATGGACTATTGACTAGAACCTCAAAACACACAGCCACAATGTGCCAAAAGTTTATGATGATGAATGGCGAATGGTTAGAAATGTTCTTCTGTCTTCCCCAATGGTAATCCTTTCAAAACCAGATTTTAACTATTAATAATATTGAGTTCATTTTGGTAAGTAATGTAATCTGCTTAGCCTTTAAAGGGGTCAAACCAGTGCATCCAGAAGTAAAACTGCATTGAGAGACTTTTCATAACTGTGTTCCTCTTCATGAGGACCACTGCATGGTAGTTTGCTCAGACCATCTGCATTCACAATTCTTTTACCATGGTAATGCACCAGATCATAACAGTATCTCCCAAGCATTAGACTCTATCATAGCATCTGTGGAGATAGTTATTTAGGTGTTGCATTCTTATTCGTGAATGAGCCTAGCAAAGGTTTGTGATCTATGCAAATTTCAAAATGCAGTCCGTACAAATAAATAGTTGTGAAATTTATGAACTCCAGCTACAATGCTAAGTGCTTCCCTATTGATTTGTGTAGATGCTCGTTCAGATTTGGATTAAGTATAAGTAGAGTGACACTAGCATAATTATATCACAGGAAAGGTAAACTCAATTTTTAAATGTGTTTTAAAAATTACATCATCAAGGTGATGGCCCTAGTTTGTGACATACTCTGCGAGACTATTTCAGATTGCTTCCATGACCTGCTGAGCCATGTCTGCAGGAAATTTTGCTGTGTATAAGCATCCATAAATGCTTTCACAGTTTGTGGTTGTAGTGTGTACACATTTCAATGTGTTTCTAAAATGACATCTTCAAGTTGGCAGCTGCCATGAGCGACACACTGTAAAACAGTTTCTGAATGTGTCCGTAACAAGGCCTTTTTTTGAGTGGTTGGGGAAGGATGGGAGTGCTTTGACACGTCACTGCGCATAATGTTACAGTCCAAAACTTACCTTGGTCAGATGTGTACCACACTTATGCTGTAAAATGTTCTTTAAAATAAGCAAATCCATCCTTGCTATGCAACACGCCTTCCGAAGGCAATTCAGCATTCCTCCTAATGGTGATGTTCCAATTTTAAAAACAATTTGTTACTGTGTTGCAACATTTAGACAGATGGGTTTAGCATTGAAGAGAAAGTCTCCATGCCGTCCTTGGACAGCACGGACATCTGAAAACATCCGTGCTGTGAGGGAATCAATCGTTCAGTTGCCTAGATGGTCAGCATGCAAACATGCCATCCCCTTAGGCATGTCCAACTTGTCTGCCAGAAGAATTTTGCATAAAAACATGCAATTTCATCCATACAAAATTATGGTGGTGCATGAACTTATTGAGAGAGACTGGGCATGCCATAGGGAATTGTGCTGGATGATCCTTAAAACCATTCAACAAGATGCTGTCATCATATGCAGCGACAAGGCACATTTTCACGTCAGTGGGTGTGTGAATAAGCAAAACTGTCTCTCTTGGGCTGAAACCAACCCTTGTCAACTTCACCAGAGTCCTCTGCACAGTGAGTGTGTGTCAGTTTGGTGCGCTATTACAAAATTTGGTGTTGTAGGCACTTATTTTTTTGAGGAGAGAGGAGAAACAGTTACTGTCACTTTAGACCATTACATCAGAATGCTGGAAAACTTTTTGCAATCTCACCTGAAAAAAATGCATGTGAGAGATGTATAGTTTCAGTAAGATTGAGCAACAGCACACACTGCTCTGAGATCAATAAGAGTTTTGCAGGATGTGTTTCCAGGGAAGATGATAGCCCT
This sequence comes from Dryococelus australis, assembly GCA_029891345.1. Classification (NCBI taxonomy): domain Eukaryota; kingdom Metazoa; phylum Arthropoda; class Insecta; order Phasmatodea; family Phasmatidae; genus Dryococelus; species Dryococelus australis. The sequence goes on along the minus strand of CM057009.1, from coordinate 234,236,214 downwards.
ACGCTGTGATCTTGGGTGGCCAGCACATTTGCCAGATCTCAAATCAAAAGTGTGTACACACACCAATCTCAAACCCTGGAAGCACTTGAGGACGTCACACGTTGCAAAATTGTGGCTACTCCTGCAGACATGGCCCAGCGAGTCATGGAAGCATTCCGCAATCATCTCACAGAGTGTGTTGCAAATGGTTGCCAGCACCTTGAAAATGTAATTTTCAAAATACACTGAAAAAACCTTTTTGAGTTTCGCTTTTCTGTGATATTAATAAATGTTGTCTAACTCTTAACATTGTTGCAGAACATATGTTCAAAATTGGATACATATTTTTGTTTTATCGTGTATATTTTACACATATGCCATTTATTATAAATTTGCATTTCTCAAATTATTGATGCTTGTAATGACTGTACTCGTACCATCTTCTTTAAACTAGTACAAAGCATGGTTGAAGGAGTTATCAATGCTAACACATGGTGCTTTTTAGTACGAGAAAGAACATGCCTTTGCATAGATTGATGTTTTCCATTTTCCAAAATTTTGCTGCATGAATGCTGCACAGAACAGTTATTGCAGCAAAAAATTGCATTTTGTGGATTAATCACAAACTTACTTTTCTCATGTTGACGAGTAGTGTAGCCAAAGTCTTGCTGCATTATCTAGACATCATAAATAATTTGTAGGTCTTGGATCCATATTCATTGCAGTCAGTCGTAATGCTTCATATGCATTTTTAATTTTTAGAAAACTGAAACAGAGAGAGAAATTGCTGCATTTCCAAATGAATGTTTCACATCTAAACGTTAAAGGAGAAATATGCTATTGAGGTCTAGCACATCTTGATATGCATAATTCAGTCTTGAGCTTCACATTTAGAACATAAAATTCTATTCCAAAAAGTTATAGGGTAAAGTATGTATATCATCTTTGCATACAAAATTCTTGTCATCTGAACAACCCAAAAATAATTAATTTACACTCTATGTATGAAGAAAATGTTGATGTGCTCATGTTGTGATCACCTTAAAATGTATTGGTTTCAGATGTGAAAATACAGCTACATAATTGGAAAATTTGATTTTGTCTCTGCCACACAGGTCTGAATTCCCTTAACTTTTTTTTTGTTACCGTGTTATTGCTCTTGTGTGAGTATTGTTTGGTATGGAGACATATAAATTCAGTCATGATTTTTCCATTGCACTCGTCCTTGAACTTGCCCGCAATTTTTTTATTTCTTACAGAGTAGCAGAGGTGCATGGCTGGGTAGGCGCTTGTGTCTAACTTGATGAAGAACTTGGCATCCATGATCTTGTCATTGTTGAAGTTCTGGGTTAAAATTTTGAACAGGTAGAAGTTTGTATTCATTTATAGGAGCTTTAGGTATTCTCCGTACCAAGGCTTCATCATGTTATAGTGGAGTAGGTACATCATAATTTCGAAAGCCAAGCACCGCAAACCCTGCATGTATATCAGTTTGTCAAAAAGTATGGATTCGTGCTATAGACAAATCAGGGAAAGAGATTCATCATGAAGTTTTCTTTTGTGTACCATTAATTTTCAAGAGTTACATTCCTAACCAATTTGAAAATCCTTTATCATTTTGAGCCATTTAACATTTTGTTGTGTTGAGCTCTATGCAAGGCTTCAGCCATTGACTTTACTCAAATTGGGGCACTCGGTGAATTTTCTTTATCTTTGATCCATGTGACACAACTTGTTTCATGTTGAGGTAGTATGTGATATACCTCTTTTTGTCTTTGAGAGTTATCATAAATTTTGTATGCTTGGAGTCTTGGTAGCACTGGTTGACATATAGAAACTAAAGATTCTTAGGTGTAGCGTGCAGTGCTGCGGGGTACTTGACATCAACTCCTAGAGCAAAACCCACTGTTAACATCATCAGGCATGTACATGACATCCTCTGCCAACCCACTTGAAGTTGCAGACTGGCAGTGATGACATGGCCCATCCTTATAGGTTTTGGCATCTATATACTGCAAAATGTGGTGGGCTTGCTGGGGTCGTGTATTGTGGGTACATAGATATAATTTGCCACTCCATGTTGTTTCATGCACTGTGCCATGATGCTGTGGATCCATTCCTTAATAAACATTTGCATATCGTAATTGGTGAGTAGCTCCAGCTGACATAGTGAGCACAGTCGAGCTTGTATGTGGAAATACACAACTCCATGAAGTTTTTATAGGTATCAGCCAGGCTGAGCACATCCATTTGCAAGTAAAAGTTGGAATACTTCCCAGGTTTGTGCAGTTGAATGGCCCGCATACCACCTGAGCATGAGCATAATCTTTGGCAGTAATGTTGGTTTTAATAAATTGATTTTGGAATGCTTCTTTCATGGGTAGTTATAGCACTTACAACCTCTCCCATATGTCGATGCAACCATATGGAAACATGCCTTTGTGTGTGATGAGTGGCAGTTTTTAAGGCCCAAAGAAATTTTCTGTGTTATTAAATTTTGAAGGCTCTGCCAAGGAATGCCAGACTGTGGACCATGAACTGGAATATAACGATAAACTGCGCAAAAAATATTTCTCTGAGCTGATTTTAAAAGGTGATGATTTTCTCGCATGTGTGTGGAATGATGAAGATGTATTTAGTATTGTCTCCCAGCTGTCTGGTGATGAAATTCTCGTCATAGTCTAGATTATAGAAAATAACTAGTTTCTTGGGTCTTTGGCACAGCAGATTGCAGCTGGTGCATACAGGTGCCATGTAGCGCCTGGAGAAGTGTTTTTGAACCCTCACTTTGTATTTTTCTACAGTGAAAGCCAGTTGCAGTAGCAGCATCTTATTGCCCTTACATGATTTGCCTTCTCAGTCGGTGTCAGTAATATCATCTGCTTTGAAGTGGTTTAAATATCTTTGACTGCATTGCTGATATCCACTATCACTTCCATGAAGATCTTCTCTGCATATAGCTCCTCTACAGTACTATTTATTTTGACAGTGACGAGGTGAGCTATTTAGAAATTAAATTATTCTCTCAAGCACATTATACAATAACTGTATGCCTCATGCTTTTCATGTGTGTACATGTCTGAGTGGCTGGTATTCAATTCACAAGTCTTAATATGCTTGAGCAAGGTCTCGAAGTCTGCGTAGATGACAGTCTTTAATTTATTCATTTGGTGGTAATTCTTTAATTTCAGTTTTGGAGGCATTCCATTCTTCCCCAACTGTGGCATCTTGATTCTTACTGAAGTATTTTCTTTTCTATATATTTCATGTAGGATCATTCCATATTAAATCATCAATTTACAAAAAAATTGAAGATGCGCCATTTTTGAGTGTCATAAAAATTTGTTCATATGTTACCCTATCCCCAAGGTGAAAATATAACATTAATTTAAATTTTTACCTACTACAAATGGATGATTGCGGCCATGTTTTGTATACATTACGAGCAAATTTCACAGATTTCTGAGGTTTATGCAACTAGCCATAACTTTTTAATAAGTCACATATTGTGAAAATTTTTTGTATTTTAAAAGCTTATATAAGATTATTATTCTGCTTATTTATATCATAAAATACATTTTCTATTTTCAAGATGATGGCCATCAGCTTTCAGCATTCTGATTTTTGTTTTACCCCACTTTGTACTCCATCCCACTTCACCAATATTGCATTTAGAGATTTGATCTTTTGTGTGTATAGTGTCTACATGTAGAACAGTGTGCAACAACTAAATTATCTGGGTTGAAGACTTCCTTCCTAGAAAAAAAAATGAAAATTTGCTGTTTTCAAAGCCAAAAAGTTGTGTGGGGACGAAATAAAAATTTTTAGTTTTTTTATGAAAGATTCTGTTGGTGAATAGATATAGGGCACAAGTTATTTTCATCCCTGTTAAGTCATTTAGGATGAAAGAAATATGACCTTGTACTCTACTTCTCCCTCCACAGTTTCTTTATGTGTAACAATTCCAATCCACCAGTCACTGTCATAAATAAAACCCATATAATTGTTCATGTCTGGCAAAACAACTTGTGGTTTGGTGATGGGTGCCACTTAATAGTTCTGTGATGATGAGTATTGGTAGACATCAAGATTATCTCCATCACTGGAACAAAACCATGATACTGTCTTGTATTGGGAATGGTTTCAGCTTCTGGAAATTGTTTTTCAAGTAACATTTCTTCACAAACAATATCTTCTGATGGCAGAAAGAAAAACATGCTACCAGAACAGGCAATGAAAGACTAAAGCTTTAGGCAGGATGCTTCTAATCATGTGCTTATCTACATGATCTAATCTCATGAAACACATGAAACAGTTGTATCATTTTCAGACTTTCGGACATTACAGAGTGGTTACCATTACATTACATAAAACATCTCGTGAATGTTGCCTTTGATTTTTCGTAAGTTAAATTCTCTATAGTTTTCAAATTAGAATACAGTAGGTAAATGTTTATTTAGTTTTATTTTTGTAGTTGCAAAATTGTGAATTATTCAATTTATTTACATTGCACTGCCCAAACAGTGTATCAACACTTTGTACCCCATGTCAACCTAATGTTGATGACATTCAGAATGAAGTGAGATTATATAATGCACAACAGATTTGATTTAAATGTAGACTTTTTTTTTTCTTAAAGGTCTGTGTACTCTAAAAGGGGTGAAGCATGATGGGGTGTAAAGTAGGGTAAAACAGTCATCTGAATGCTGAAAGCAGATAGCTGCTATCTTGAAAATGCATTTATTTTATAATATAAACATACAGTGTAAGTGTATCACATGTAAGCTTTTAAGTAACACTAAAAATTCCACAATAGGCTACTTATTAAAAATGTTACGGCTAGTTGCGTAAACCTCTGAAATCAGTGAAATTTGAATGCAGTGTGTATGAAAAATGGCTGCCATCATCCAATTGTTGAAATAAAAATATATATTAATGGTTTTCTTTCACCTTGGGGATAGGGTAATGTGGGAACAAATTTTTATCAAAATTGCGCAGCATCGGCCACTTGATGATTTCACATGGAATTACCCCGTGTTCTTCTAAACATTCGTGGCCTACGAGTCCCAAATTTTTGTGGCAGGCCATGGTAAATGTACCACTTATATTAGCATTTTCTCCTTGTGAGCTGATACCTGGGGACACACAAGGTGTATAAAGTTAGTTTTTTTTGTGTGAGTGTGCATGTACGCACATGCACGTGTGTGTGTGTGTGCATGCATGCACAAGCATGTATATGTGCACATGCATGTGTGCACATTTTCATCTTCTGTAGTGGAGGAGGAGGTTGAAGTGTTTGGAATTTCTTCTTTCATCACTCGTACGGCTGCAACCTTCACTGTGGCAGTGCGTGAGTAGAAGTTGACCAATGCAGTAGATTTAACATTCTCAAATACTTTTATTTGCTGCAGCGTTGTCAGGAATTCCAGTCCGGTAAGATCAAACTTCTCTTCTAGGGCTTTGTGTAACTTGTCCTACACGCTCGGGATGTTCGTCTTCTACAAAACGTGCCATCCTGGACTACTTAAACCGTAGGTGGCTTCTTTTCTCTTAATTAATTCTGGCAGCTCAATGTACAACTAGTCATGTAATTATTCCATTTTGTTGATTTCGAAGTGTGGGTGATTCACTTCTGATGACACGTACCCTGATCCATGCTCTTTGTTTCTTCCTTTTAGCATATATTACCTATTCAGTGATAGACCCTTATCCAAGGGAGTAATAAAAGGGCTCTATAAAACCAGTCCAAAATTGACTTAAAAATTCAGCAAAGTCAAAAAACATTTTTAGCAGAGAACAGCACACTAAGATGTTCAGGCAAAAGACGTTGCACACAAGACTTATTCTGGAGAACTTTATTTTTTCCCCCAGAGCAATTCAACGAAAAATGTATCATTAAAACAATCCTGGCTTTGATGCCGGCTAAGAGCCAGCCACAGTCAGCCCATGACTGCACTCGCCGCTAACCTAACACGTGGTAGTAAACACGTCTACAGTGCCACTACATGAACTTTCCCAAAATGGGATAATTGATTTCAGTGTACTGTGTATTTCTTTTTTAGGGTTAAAATGTTTGTCAAGTGTAACATGTTTTATTTCAGGGTTTGTGTAATGTTGATATTTGAAATTTAAAGTGTGTGCGGCGCCGAAGACAGACTCATTACTATTCAGGCGAAAGCACCTTCGAAAGACAATATAATATTTATCAGAAAACATAACTCTGCATTTTATCTGTAAAATTGTTTGATAATTCTTTTGGTTCCATTTCAATTTAAAGATAATATTTTTACTCTGTGTGCATAGCATTTCCACTTGTGTGAACCCTGTAGGCAGCCATGGTAGATCCCCATGCGACCTCTGCCTCTGGGCAGTCGTCCTAGGAGAGCTGGCGAGGTAAGATGCTGTCACATACGCACTTCATACTTTTCCACTGATGTAGGTTTCCATAGTTAATTTTAGTTTACCGGTTAACCTTTGCCTTGCGTGCGACATCCCCAGCATAATACTACCCACTTAATTTAATTATTTACTGTGCTTGCTGCTTTTTGAATTTAAATCAGATGAGAACAGGAGATGTCGGTGAGGACATGCGGCTCGCACTCTTAGTGTATCAGATGCCATCTGCCGATGTTCAGGGCTTTTCTATATAACTTCTGTTTAATTGCGGTATGCAGTATTAAGGGTCATGTATTTGTGTAATTATTTGAGGGTGTTGTCATGTTAAATATGTTTTGCGGCTGTATCGCCCACGTGCATGTGGTTAGCTACCACCAAGTCCGTATCTGCGCCATCACCGCGTTATGAGGGCTAATTCTTGTTCCATCGTGTGCGCCTTAATTTTATCTCATGGTTTATGTAATATTTTCAATAAGGGTTCGTGTATTTTTCATGTTTGATGCATTTTGTTCATGACCACACAGTCAATTCCCATACTTGTGTTTTCCCGCTGTTCGGCACCTTAAGAGCTTTTGTAAGCCCATTTATTGATGGGAATATTTTTGTTAATGCCCTATATCATTTTGGCCGATGATTCTTGAAGGAATTTACTGTGAAATACGCCTGCCCATATGGTCTGCTATGAATTTCACCCAGCGGCATCCGCACCATCTAAAAATAATTTCACACATCGGTGTGTTTATTTTGCATACTCATAATGTATTTCAGGTTCACCTAGTGTTATTTTGTGTGATTTGTATGGTGAGACTATTTTTGCACTAACCCGCTTTGTGTATGACCGTCGCCATACACCACGTTCGGGGATGAGTCCAGACGAGTAGGCGCTAGCTGCATTAATAGCAGCACGTTTTAATTTCATACTCTGTGTCCTTTCTCTGGGCAAACCTGCAGTTCATTCTAGAGGCTGTAGGCCCCTTGCATTGTGGAGGCCGTGTTCTCAAACACAGTGGAGTATCATCGGAGTGCGCGAGTTAAGTAATGTGCTTGGGGAATCGCCCACCAGAACTGGCTAGTCATGTCTGAGGAGTAACTTTATAATTCACATGTTGGCAAGTTGTAACTTTTGCTTAATGAACATACCTCACAGTGTAAAAGTTTTAAGTCTCTGTAGCGTCAGAACCTAGCTCCACCAAGTGTTTTGGTATATAAAAAGTTGTTTTGTAAGTACACACTGGTGAGACAAACACACAGAATTCACAGTATCCCTGAGATCCCCGAGTCTCGAAGTGCCGTGTAGGAACCACCGCTGGCGCCCATCAAAGCAGGTAAAAGTGTTTCGTAATGGTCTCCATGTCTCACCCAATGGCATCAGCTTTTATGCAGACTATAACTTTGAAAACATTCTTAAGAAAAATTTTTTATAATGCACCTAAAACATACAGTTTGCACCATAAGAGTGTATTTTCAAACGTCTCTTTATTTTGAAAATCTCTTAATTAAGATTTACAAATATTTTGGAACTCTTGTTAATTTACCTTGAAATTCATTAAAAATGCTCTTTCCTTTGGTCTCAAACCTTATTGCATTTTTACAATTAAAGGTAGGTGTAGAATGTTTAACTTTTCTATAAGACTCAGTTTCATAGTGTCTTTTAAAATTCTCTAAAGTTATTATTTGTTTCATAACAGAAATCTAAAAATTCCAATGACCTACATTTGAATTATTTATCCCAAAATGGCTACATTAAAACAAATGTTTTAAAAAATGTTTTAAAAAAATACCCCACCCCACCCCCCTTTTTTTCTTTTTTCTCAGATGGACTCAAACTACTGCTTAAAATAAAAATTATAAAGTATTCAGCTGTTGCAATTTATGTTGCAAATTCCTATCATTTTATCAAAAATGAAAGCACTCATCTATCTGCCTAAAAGGGCAGTAATAATGCCCTTTTACCGCTTGACCAGAAGGGTTAATTATCAATTATAGCTTAATTCATGTTGTTACTTAGCTTTGTGCCAAAGACCCAGGAATCAGCCAATCTCCTCGAAGATGACCAACCCCCCAGTATATATACTGGGGCACATTTCAGTTTGGCCCCCTCCCTAACGGGGTTATTCAAAATGTCCAACCAGTGGGTAAACAGAGAAGCTTTGATTACATTCTATAAAGTTAATTATAGTTGTCGAACACCAACTTATGCAGCTCTACAATCACGTCTTTCCGGCACCATGTGTTCAACTTCGCGATGGCGAGGCACTGTGATGTCAGTTCCCCAGCTCTGCCACGCGGCGGTTTGCCACACTATGCGAGCAACGAGCCGGCCACCAGAATGGCAGTATGTCGTGTAGTGGGCGGCTGCAATGCCGGAATCCAGCTTCACATGTCTGGCTACACCTGGCATTACAGGGCGTCTACGTTGTCTTCAAGTACGTGTTTGGCAGAAGGTAAGGAATTATCGTCCAAAAACACGTAGCATGTAGATTTCGTACGTAGTTTGTGTAGACTTTCATGAGGGGAAACTGTCGAAAATTTTGTCAGGCATTCTGCGCAGTTAGCGAAGTGGAACAGTCACAGCGGGCCATCAACTCGGGGTGCAGAAAATTTTCAATTTGTGATGTTCATCACATCTTCCTCCCCCAAAGCAGCAGCACCCAATGAAGACCAGAAAAGATCGGAATCTCTTCCAAGTGTGCCAGACTTGGCACAAACCCAAGGCCAGCATCTCCTAGCAACCACCAGGATCAGAGTGAAAAATCTCAGCAGTCACCTCCAACTCAGCTCCAGCTCCGTTTCTGAACAGAACAAATCACCCAAGTGCCAGTATCAGTAGTTCGAGCAACAACATCAACTAAGTTCAAAATTGAGACTAAATCCTCCTCTCTCTCCTCATAGGGGACTGATCAGCACAAATCCTGGGTACCCGACTATCCCTTAATAAAGACAGAAATTGACTGCATGTCCCTAACCTACAACATCTTAAAACCTATATGAAGATGTAATACTGAAGAAATGAGCATGAGAGTACATCTTACTCCTACATGAACATGAAACACTTTTATGAAATGGACATGAGTGGGGAAAGGACGATTCCCGGATCTTCTCTACAATAATAACCTAAACAGTCACAACCCCGTATGATAAACACAAAAGGATGATTAACTGATTACATAAAACATAACCTTTAAAAATTACACAAGATAAAAACCCTAACACACATCTCAACATATCCTAAAACATAACATTCCAGTCATGTGCGGTGGAACCAGGTGGTCAGGTTCTCAAAAGGAATACTACATTAGGCACAGAATAATTAAGTAGAAAACACTGACTGTGTACCACAACGTGCTTTGCACTACACCAGTTTGTTTCTCATCTACTTAACATGGTACACAAAAGTTTACAGAAATGCGTTTAATAAATAACATTGATGTTATTTATTAAACGTTTACAACAGCTTACGCAAACAGCTTCTGTCTGAAGCCCACCAGAGAGACTAAATTTACACGCAGTGTAGTAGCATTTCTGCGGCTGACACGTGTGTTATCGCTCTACCGGATCACCTTATATACTCAATACTCTTCCTTTCAACCTGCAATGGCTACACAGACTGTTAACATACACTCCACAGCAGTTGGCAACCTGCAACTGGCAGCACTGCACTGTGAGCATGTGCCATCCGTCAGATTCGACTGTATGTTTATTTTTGTTATGATTTCTTCCTTGTTCATGGCAGGTGGTAACCCGGCCTGTAACAAGCTGATACTAACTTGAGTAGTGCGTTGAACTGGCAGTTGATACTGTGTGTCTGCCCTATTTGACAGTGTCTTTTATTAATGTTTGTTTTGTTGTATATTTTATTCCAGCTCCGAACTTTTGTGCGTGCTTATATAATTAATGCAGATATAGTCATAGACCAATAGACCATGCAATGAAAAGACAACAACAACATATAACCATTTCTTTCAAAGAAAATCTAAATGTATTGAAAATTGCAATGATAGTGCTAGTGATGTAAATATTAGTTATAGTGAGTGTAAATATTTCTACAGTGAAGATAAGGGTGCAATATTTATAACTGATTATAAACCAGACCCAGCTAGCATGAGCAGTAACAATAGTAAAAGTGATGCTGTGAGTATTCGTGATTGTGAATCTACATCTTTGTTTACTGAAGATATGGGTGCTGTTCTTCTAAATGATTCTAAATCAGATATAGCCACCGCAGACATAATTAGAACTTCAAGTTTGCCTACTGTTAATGGTAACTGTACAACTTTATCCCAGCCTTTAAGTATAGAGTATCCAAAAAAAATTTTAAGTGGAGTAGTTCGTTCTTTTAAAGCAGAATGGTACAAGAAATGGCCCTGACTTCATTGGAATGATACATTAGGAACTGTAAAATGTTTTGTTTGTTTGCTAGTTAAAGAGCTTAACTTAAAAGTTGTCACTAGGTCAAAAGTTAACCCAACCTTCATTGTTTTTGGATTTTCCAATTGGAAAAAAAGCTTCCGAGAAATTTTCATTTCATGAAAATAGTGAATCTCACAAAGGTTCCGAAGAAGCTGTTTTAGCTTTCAATCGGAGGCCAGTTTCAGCTAGGTTATCTGCCCAAGTTAACAAGGAAATGGAAAAAGCTCAGAAAGCTCTCATTACAATTGTTTGAAGTATCAATTTCTTAGCTACTCATTGTCTTGCTTTAAGAGGCAAACAAGAAAAGGAGGGTAATTTGTATGAGCTACTTGAATTAAGAGGAAATGAAATACCGGACATTAAAGATTGGTTGGTGAAGCGGCATAACTGGCTTTCCCATATTATCCAGAATGAAATACTTCAATTATGGTCTTTAACAGTAGTGGGCAATTTGAATCAAGACATTAAAAAGAATAAGTACTTTGCTCTTATTGTAGATGAGATGACCGATAATTCGACAAAAGAACAAGTTTCCATTTCCTTGTGACATGTGAATGATGATTGTGATGTATTTGAAGATTTCATTAGGTTATACGAGACATCCTCAACTACGGGAGACAATATAGCAGGTATTATTGAAGATGCAAAGGCTGAAAAAATTTTCTCCACCGTAAGACGTTTGAAAATGTGGCTGCGTTCAACGACTCAAGAACGTCTTAATCACATTGCTGTATTGGCTGTACATCGGGATCTGGCAAAAGACGTTTCCAACTTGGATATTGCCAACAAATTCATTTCTTCAAAAGAATCAATAAAATTAGTTTTTGGCCACATCCACACGTAAACTGTGTTTAATACACAAAAACCATTTTTTTTTATTAATATGTAAAGACACTCTTGAGCATTATTTTCATATATGATTTATTTAAAATTTGAAATTCTTCTACTGATGATGTATTGGTGCAGTATTTATAGAATTTGTATAATCTGATTTCCAATATTTGTTTATAATCGTTAATCGACATCAGTTTCAGTTAAAATGTAAAAAAAAATTACATGTACATCCGTACATGTATTATGCAAGTTTTGAGAAAGTGTTCATGTTAAATACGTTAGTAGATTTTTCTTCCTGTGATACTGCGATACTTCCTAGTGCTTATTTCAATTTATATATTGCACAATGCATACACAAAAAAAATTTCCCCAATCTTGATTTTTGACCTTGACTCCCTAATTACAAACACCTTCCGCCACCTCTGATTTCAATGATATCCAAATCACTGTTTCACTACTTTGAAGTACTTAACTTTACCTGATTTACATGAGCCTTATTTAGACTCCCCAGATTATTTACTTCCTCCAACAAAATGGTAACAGGAGAGAGAAACTGCTTTATTACAAATGGGCCTGCGTACTTAGGTGCCAATTTGGAGTTAAATTGAGCAGCTATGTTGCTCAAAAAGTGGGTTTCAAGGTACACTTTATTGCCCACTTTCAAAGAAACTGTACCACTATGGTAAGTTGCCCTAGAAGCTAACTGTTTGGTACTCCATTGGGTTTTGAGTAGCTTCCTCCCAAACCTCATGTATATATTTTTATTAATCGCTTCCCAACAGAACTCTTGGGAGTCTCCAAGTGTGAATCAATGGATGAAAAACACTCCTTCCAAAGAACCATTCGGCAGGCACTTTCCTCGTTGAACTGCTGTCAACATTATTGAATGCTGAGGATAATTGATACCATAAATCCCAGTCCTTGTGAGATCCTGTTTGAAAGACCTTACGGCTACCTTAAGATTACGATTGTAGCTTTCAACTAATTTGGCTTTAGGGTAATAGGGAGTGGTTTGCACTAACTTTATACCCTAAGCAAAAGCATGATTTTTTATTTTAGCAGAAATGGAGTTATCCATCACCAAGTGGAAGGGTGATATGAAAATCAGAAAGAGGCGCTGAATTAAAACCTTACAGATTTCAGAAGATTTCATAGACCGCAAGGGAAAGAAAAATACAAGTTTGCTAAAACTGTAAACAGCAACTAATATTGAAGAAAATCCAGCTTTTGTCCTGGCCAAGGGGTCAAAAATGTCTAAATGCACCCATTATCAAGGGAACTTGGCGACAGTAGCACTATAGGGACCCTGAATCTTTGCATTTGCAAGGCTTTGCCTTTTGGCAATCCTTGCATTCTTTAACCAGTTCTTCAATGTCCTTGACCATCCCCAACCAAAAAAATATTCCCTTAATGCGGGTAACCGTTTTGTCTTGGTGTAAGTGCATATTGTGGTAATACTGATAAATATGCTCACGAAGTGCCTTCGGCACAAAAAAGGAAAACCTTTAGGTTTTGGGGGGCCACATGTCAAATGAGGCCATTCCGGATCTCATACCGGCCTCCTTTAGCAGCATCAATGTCAGTCTTTATGCTGATATACTCAGGCCCTCTCCTTGAAGATGCTGTAATTTGAGGTTTGCATGGGGGAAATCTTGCAAAACCTTTATCTGGCCCTTATCAGGTTCCACAGGTTGCACTAAATTTTGGTTATCCTTAACATCTGTGGAGAATGAATGGTCAATCAAAGTTGGGCAACTGTAACACAGGCGGTGTAGCCAACTTATCTTTTCGCTGCCAAAAAGCATGATTTTGCTCCTCACCCCAGACAAAGGCCACCCCTTTTCTCTTAAGGGCGTTCAATGGCTTGTGAGGTATTCACAAAGTCCGGAATAAATTTTGAATAGAAGCAGACCATTCCGAGGAAATGTCGGACTCCTCTAGAATTTTTAGGAGATGGAAAATTGACAATCGGCTGAATCTTCTCAGGATCCATTTGAAGTGTCCCTTATGAAATGACAAACCCAAGATACCTAACATAGCTCTTAGCCCATTACCTTTCCTGGATTGACAGTCAGCCCTGTTACTCTCAAGGCCTGCAGGATAAGACTGAAGATGTTTAATGTGATCCTCGAAGGTATCACTATAGACACACACATCATCTATGCATGTAAATAGAAAGTCATACTGGTATTTTCCAAGAACTTGGAATAAAACTCAAGACATAGCTTATGGTCCACAGTTAACGCCCATGGGTAACCTTTTCCATTGATATCCCCCCAGGCCGTTACAAAAGGTGTTACTACAAAAGTTGGTTCTGGATTGTTAGAGTTCTGTTTCTTCAGACATGCTAATAATTCTAAAAACCCAAAGCCAAAAGACATTAGTGAAATAGATTCACGAGACATAATCTGTTGGAAAACATTTCCAGTTAATGAAGATGTTTCAAGTAGTACTGCTGTTCTAAGTGCATTTGGAAATCCTGTGATGTATTCACGAAAGAAAATGAAATTCAATGTTGGTGAACAAATTTATTTGTACAGAAAGTTAACAGGTACATGTGGTTATATGAGAATATTGGGTTATGTAGAATTGGTATATAATCCTTAATATGTATTCATAATGATAATATATGTGTATGTTATATAAGAGTAAAATAAATTCTTTAGTCATATACAGGGAGTTTCAATGTAAATACTGTTTCCGAAGCCCCATGGCAGTGGCCCTAGTACTACAGGCCACTGCCGGGATAACCTCTCAAAGTTGTCATTATAGCCTGTGTAGCTCTGATTTCTGAAAGACTTAGACTTTGAAGCCTTCTGACCTGTGATAACCTTATATGAGATAATGTGTGTTGAGAGCTTATCTACTGACCTCTGTACTGTGAACTTTGCAACGTTGCAACTCTGATAAGAGATTCATTAATGAATGCTTTCACAAACTACTGGCAAGTGTTAAATCACACTTGGAGAATATTATAATACAATAGTCACAGATTACCCTGTTCTGACCTGGTACCCGCTTAGGTAACAGGAAAGCCGGACTAGAATACATACTTTCGGAAGGCTCAAGGATATCATCCTTTTGCAACTCTCCCACAATGGTTCTAAAAGCCTTTAACTTTGGAGGGGTCACTCGGTACAGAACAGATGAAACAGGCTCGGTGTTCTTAAGTCTCAATATTATGGGTTTCTGGGTATAATGACCTAATTTAGCAACAACCGCATCTGAAAACTCAGATTGCAATTCAATCAGCTGCGTTTTCCATCGCTGTTTTTAGTCTGAATAGTAATAGCCTGAAAATGAAAGCGTATAGATGTGACTAACGCAGACCAATCCTTACTGAAGGAGAAAACTAAATTATTCTGTGCTACATCAATACATGCTTAGGTTTTCCCTATGAAATCCATTCCAAAGAGTAACTCATAGGTTAACCTGGGTAAAATTCTAAATTCAAACTTTCAGGAAAATCTTTTAATTTTGATTTTAAATTTGGTGACATCCTGTGAACAAATCACGCCACCATTCACAAGAGAAAAACCAATCACTTCACGTTTTTGAACTTCGATAGGTCCCTTCTGCATATTTTCCATTAAATAATTGCAAAACTCATGATTAATGAGAGAACAAATGGCAGCAGAATCTAAGAGAGCAGCTACCCTTACTTGATCATCAATGATCACCGGTATATACAATAAGCCAAATTTCTGCTCAAAACTTTAACTGGTAACTACACGACTCCCAATCACTTTCTCTCTCTCTCCGAGGGTGTCAGGCCTTTATATGCCCTTCCTGTTTGCAAAAATAACATATCACCTTAGTAAATTTATCATGTTTTCCTGAAATGTCACTAACCTTCCTCTTTGGGAAAACAGTGAGCGAGTTTTTACCTCACGCTTACTAGGGCCACCATCCTGAACTGCAGAAAATATGTATTTCTTATGGTAGCAGTCTTTTGCTACATGATTTGTTTTCCCACAAATAATGCACACTTTGGAAAATACTTGTTTAACCTCTCTCCTCTGCACTGTCTTTATCTCACTACTTATAGGTTCCCAAGAATAATCTCTAATGATATGCTTGACTTCGGTCACAAGGGACTGAAGCTGCAACAAAGTGGTAGGCTTAGTGGTAAAAGCAAAAAACTGTCTATTTTTGGGGAGCAAGTCGTGGTACATTATCTCGATAAAGTATTCCTCTGAACAGGGATACCCGAGATCTCCTACTAACCCCAATATTTTGAATACAAAACTCTGCATCGTCTGACTAGCTGATTGTCGCTTATCTAATACTTTTCATTCGCATATTAGCCACAACCACCTCACTGGCAGTCCGACTGATACATGACTTGTCCAACAACGAGGAATTCCAGTTTTCCTCTCGTGCCCTTCAAAAAATCGGCTACAACACTTCTGGCACCTGAAAGGTAGCAGCGGCATTGATCACCTGCCTAGAGCAGTACTTCAAGGAAATAACTGAATTTAAAATTACAAAAAACTGTGGCTTCGTCCCCCTCATCGCCACAACGTCCTAGGGCGCGTGCTTTCACCTGAAAGTCCACTATAACTCCAACACATAGCACACAAGACTTATTCTGGAATACTTTGGAGTTTATTCTTTTTTTTTTATCAGAGCAATTCAACACAAAATGTACCATTAAAACAATCATAGCTTTTATACAGGCTATAACTTTGAAAACATTCTTAGAAACATTTTTAATAATTCGTATAAAACCTACAATTTGCACCATAAAAGTATATTTTCAAACCTCTATATTTTGAAAATCTCTGAATTAAGATTTACAAATATTCTGGAACTCTCGTTAATTTTCATTGACATTCATTAAAAATACTCTTTCCTTTGATAACAAAGTCACTGGAAAGTTTATCTTCTTCCAGTTGTAGAAAATTGCTGATATCTTCTGTTGTCTTCTCATGCGCACTTTCATAGACGAATGTAATGCTGAGATTTAGGCTGCTCTGTTTATGCTGTATCAATCATGTCATCAAAAACAATAGAGTAAAATTCTGCTTCTTTGACTTTTCATGTTATGATCTAAAGAATTTCATATACACAGCATTCAATAAAATCATTCTGGGTATTTTTCCCAATGTAAGTGGCTCTGGAAGAGAGAAACTTTAGGTGATTCTCTGACTCTTTGTCATCAGATGCAACTTTGAACCTTAGAAGTTCTGTACAATTTCCTTCATTGCTTGTTGGTATACTGTCATTTAGCAGGACACTATCATCTCTGTGATCTCTCAGAGGTATGTTCTGGTGGCCACATAAAATTATGGCCTTTATAATAGATTACAGTCTTTGCTCAGTTTTTTACTCCTTTGTTGAAGATGCTAAGTATTAATCTGATTTGTGAAGTTAGCATGAGGATGGTGGTAATTAAATTTCAGGAATCTTGAAACTACAAGGACATTCTGGTAGTGGTATTCAGTTTTATCATGAAGTTCCAAATCACCATCTTTTCTGGTCAGCTCTAAGAACCTTGTAAGTTGCTCTGCCACCAGCTTTCCTCATTTTATCCCCTATGTCCAGCAGTACAAGTAGAAAAAAGGGAAAAGTGTAATAACCCTTTCTTTACAACCACCCAATGAAACATGTCTGTATGTGTTCTTAAAAAGTACCATATATATTGTTTTCCTTTTTTCTCTATAAAGAGTATAAGTAATTACAAGGAGGATTCCAAATGTTTTTAAGCAACTGACTATCTTGTAATCATTTAAGGGTGTTCCCAGTCCAATATATTTTTGTATGTCATTTTCATGAAGAGGAAGAACCGAATGAGAACCGAGTGAATTTGATTCACTTTCATCAACTTTGCTGTCAATAGTCAGTATAGCCTTATTATAACAGACTGTTATGTCACTGCAATCCTGCACTGATTACTGATCATCTTAGAGTCTATACACTCACGCTCTGAAACAACTTTTTCCACACTTCTTGGTAAGTCTTGTTCTTATTGGCACGCTGAAGCTGAAGTCGATTTTCCAGAATGAAACCAGCTTTGCCTTCTTCAGTGCTGTCTCCTGCTGGAAAGAAAGTTTGTTAGATGCCATAATGATCAACTGCAGTTCACCTTTTTTTTAACATTTTTATGTATACCCACATACAGAAAATGGTGACCATGATGCGGTCATAAATTATAGAAAAATCCAACAGCCATAGAGAAAGCTATGTTGCAGTGTTGCCAGTTTTTGCTGCAAACAGTTCTGCAGGTTCTGTTTAATGAACATATACGAGCACACCATTTCCGATAACTTAGAGAACATACTTCTATGAATAGCATAACATACTTCTATGAATAGCATAATATTTACATATTTATGAAGTTATTTTGGCACATCAGAGTTATTTGCTTGCAGTAAGAATAAAATAAGTTTTATTCCACAATAACCACTGCATAAGTGCTGCCTTGCAGCATTGTGGTGAATGACTGAGCTGCAGAGCGCTGCAGCAGCAGCGCTCTGCCAGTACTGTGTGTCCATTGTCAATGATACTTTATGAAATAAATAACCCAGAAAGGCTTTAACCATTAAAGAGAATTAAATAGTTTTCACAATGAAATAAGAAAATTTATCTGTAAATGTTCATATAATTAACAATGTTAATTATGTGAAAAATGCAACACACATTACGATACATGTGATTGAAATGAACTTTGTAACAAAGATTAGGTACGTGATAATACATAATTGATTAGTATTACAGAACTGTACATGATCTCGGTCCTTGAAAATTCAGTATGGTGTGAAGCCCCCACGTGCTGCATTCAGATCCCCTAAATGTCATGGCATGGATTCAAATAGGACCTGGAAATGCTCCTGAGGAATCGCTCCATGCGGTTTGTATGTGAGTTCACAAAGGATCAACAGTGGTTGCTGGAAGTCCATGATGAACAAGTCGCCGGTCAACATTATACCACACATGCTGGATGGGCAACATGTCAGGCGAACGTGCTGGCCAGGGAATCATTGATACCTGCCATTCATTGAAGAAGGCTTGTACATTCCTCACCACATGTGGCCGGGCATT
Source organism: Dryococelus australis (assembly GCA_029891345.1). Classification (NCBI taxonomy): domain Eukaryota; kingdom Metazoa; phylum Arthropoda; class Insecta; order Phasmatodea; family Phasmatidae; genus Dryococelus; species Dryococelus australis. The sequence goes on along the minus strand of CM057009.1, from coordinate 234,217,551 downwards.
GTCCTGCTGAAATATGGCACGTTTTTATGTTTGCCATATGGGGTCATACAAAGTAAGCGGGGGAAAGGGGAAAAGTAGACAGATGGTAGTCATTCATTTTACTACCATGTCAATTATATTAGAGCTTTGAATGTACAAAGTTACATCAAATTACACTCAACACTGAACACTAAGTTACATTAAGACAGGGGTGTTAAATACATGAATTAATATTAAATTGCTGTCATTATGTTATGCCAAGCCATGCTATATTTACCTAAAGTCTTTACTTGTACCATCGGAATGTTATCACCATATTGTTTTTGCCGAAGGCTGCTCATCATGTAGTCTTGGCTACGAAGGTTCTCTGCACACTCTTTGTCGCTCCATCTTGTGCCTCCGTTGTCTGGCTGTGATAAGACCGCGCTTCGAGCCTTTGCTAGCGTTAAATACTCGTCACGGATTTACAAACATTTCCGTATTTCCAAAATGTCTCGCTACCGGTGGCCTCGCCCAGGATACAGCGTCGCTTCTCTGCATGGCTGGCGCATATAGGCAAGTGCTAGAGTTACGCTTACCTACACTCACATCATCACCCTCCCGCTTCAAATAAGAGCTGGTCCTGAGCTCTGGGACTGAATAATGGTGATGCGGCACAGTACTGGAACATCTTGACCTTAGGGCTTTCGTCTGCTTCTCGGCAGCAGGAATATGGATGGTTGATGATCTCTTCGCTATGGTAGGAGTTTAGGATAGGACGATGTGTCGAAGCAAGGAAAGTATGGTAAGGAACTGCCTTGCCTTCTTTCTTGAATGAATGGCTTGCCTTCTTTCTTGAATGAATGACTTTTGAAATACTGCAGGCGGTGTGATGGATTTATTTACTACTAGCGACCTGCACTTGTGCTGAATGAATCGGTAGCTCCTATGGCCGTGAACTTGCCTTTAAGGTAGGGGTTTACATTCTCTTCCTCATGGTTGCCGTGGTTGGTGCAACAAAGTGCAGATGCAAAACCCGGCAGCCTGCTTGAGGTCCTAACCTACCTATACATGGCTTTGAAAATATTAAATTTAATAATACAATTTGAATCTTTTATTATTCAAAGTGGTTACTTTATGTTTCACTTTTAAAATGTATATGTTAAGAGCTCCTCGAATTTCAAAATATTAATTTGTGGACATAATACACATTACTATTTTGCAATAGTGGTCAATTTATACTTAAACTTTTTTTGTGTTTGAAAGAAAATACATGTAAGACACTTTTTACAATTCACATTTTAACAAGTGTGGAATTTTTGTGGGACAATCTTGTAAATATCAGTTTATATCCTAAAGACTATTACTATAGGTGGTCACAAATAAGGACATTATATATATTATAAGGACTTGTTTTGGGTACACCGATTTCTGAGTAAATGGTGTTCCTAGAAACTCACAGATACAAGGATATCATTTTTTTCTCTTAGAAGATTTATATTTATGAAAAGCATTATCCCGATCAGCTATTAAAGCTTTAATTTCCTGGGTCCTCAATGGTGCTGGTGGACGAGAAACCCGCTTAGTTTGTTTCGGAATGTGCTTATCAATAATTTTGTATAATGAGGTGTTTACATGATTAAGTTTATCATCAACTTATGCAAATAATCTATGTCACTCCACTGTATTTCAGAAGTATCGTTAATAAAATGTGGCATGTCAATCCTTTTCAGATCTCTGTAGGTTATAATTTTCGGTAAAAATTTTGGAGTACGAAGTGAATAGGTTACTTGTATGAGGTCGTGGTGAGATAAATCCGGCACACTGATTTGTCCACAGTGTATGACTTTGTCAGCTTTTGGCTTGAATATAAGGTCAAGCAGAGTGTCCACGTTATTAGTACAGTGGGTAGCTTCAAGTGGACAGTATATGAGATTACATGAGGAGAAGAGATTAGTAAGTAGCAATGTTTGACGTGATTCTGTTAAGAGGTCAATGTTAAAATCACCCATAGTCAATACATTATAATAACTAGGAAGTATCGCAAATATGTAGTTTTCTAAGTCATCCATGGACCATATCGTAGGGGGAACTGCCACGCCCCTACCTTGTTTACCTTGTCGATCAACTCTGTATAAATTATAACCCAGCAAGTCAACAAGCGAAGATGGGAGACTCTCTTTAAGCTATGTTTCTGACTCTAATATTACATGAAAATGTAGAGGACTAAAAATTGCTCTAAACTCGTCAATGTGGCCGAGTAGTGATTGGCTGTTGACATGTACCGCGTGGAAAGCTCTAGGGTTGTGAGCTAGCCTCTGAGAGAGTATAGCACTGGTGGTTTCTGGGCCAGAAGAGGCAACAAGCTGAAGTTACTAATCCGACTGTTAGCGGAAGGTCCAGAAGGAGTACCCTTAGTTGCAGGAAGTGTGACTGGCAAGTTGCACTGGGGGGTTGTGGGGTATAGGGGAGACGAGCAGTTGAAGAGACAGGTTACGGGTAGAGAGCACAATTCTCGGAATAACTTTGTAGTCGGGCTCAGTGTTACCAACTTGATTTTACTATTGTTGATCATGGATTCAAAAAATTAACTAAATTATTATAACTAAGTGAGGAAGACTTACCATTGTATTCTATATAACAAAGATGCAGGGCGACTGTAATGATGTACATACAAAGGCTTGAGATCACACACTTACATGCACACAAGCGTACGCACATAATTAAACAAAATGAAATTCTAGCATAGGACTAGCACCAGTAGATGGATTTACTGAATGTTAACAAGTTCCCACGTAGATGATAAATAAAAATGGCAGTTTGTGTGCAGAACCACAATTCTGCCATCTTGTTTCTTACAGCTGCGTGGTCCAAATTTTTCTTTTGCAGATTTCAAGGTGCGCTGTCTATCCACCATCAGCGATTCGGTAATGACGAAGGGCATGTTCTTCAGGGCTCTTTTAGCATGGCATATCATGGAACGAAACCGGTAACTCACAAATTTCGCTATGATCTGTCTTCTGCCTTCTTTGATGGCGTGGGCAGCAAATCTGTTTGGCTCGTCTATTCTGTGTGCGTGGTCGATGGCACTTTGTTCGATGTTGATGTCCAGTGTTTCTTTCATTATTTTGAGAACCACATCGGTCACATTTTCACCTGGTTTTTTGGCAACGCCATGGAAAAGAAGACAGTTCTCTCTACTGTACTGTTCGAGCTCGTCAATTCGTTCCTCCTGGCAGATAACACTGTCAGAGACTGCTTGTAGTTCTTTACGTATGATATCAAGTTGCTTCTGGAAGTTGACAGAGAAGGTGGCGACTTCTTCTTGCATTCTGGAGATATCTTCACTGGTTGTTGGTTTAGGTCGCCCCCGCTCAACATAAGCAAGGCAATCCTGTAGCTCCCTCAACTGTTGGCACACCTGCTGCTCAAACTCTTCCAGCCGCTTCAAAATTTCCTTGTGCATCATGGCGTGCTCAAAATAACCTTAAAGTTTTTGTTGACTGAAGTGTTCACAACACAAAAACCGACTCCAATAATTTATTTAATGGCAGCGGAAGTTATTCACGGACCTCAACATGCACTTTTAATATTAAATTGCTATGACTGAAAGGCCAGAATTAAATTTCTTACTGGAGCTATCCGAGTGCGTGCTATTCTCTCTCTGCCATGGCAGTGAAGTGACGGTGAAGCATTTCTGGACACACCAGTGATCATGGTCACCACCAAGTTGTATTGTTAGTTCTCAGCATTCACATTTAAAAGCATTGTTTATTTGGATTAAGCCATAAAAGCTTAAATAGCATCTGGCATGTGTGAGTAGGCTTCACTAGTGAAATTAAAACTAATTCAAATTATAAGAAATTATTTATTTAACTACCTTCTGCTCTAAAATTTGTGTGTTTCCCAAATAAGTGCTGAAGCCAAATAGTGTTCCAGGGGCTTGTTTTAACACTTAAAATAGTTGAGCACACAACTCTGGAGCTTAAAAAGCCAGATATCAGAGAGAATATATATAATTACCATACTGTAAATGTAAATCAGCAGATAATAAATACGAGATTCATTGTTGCTTATTGCTGATGGCCCACGCCCATGGAACTGCAAGTACACATGGTCACTCTGTTTCTGGCTTTTACAGCAGCTGTTGGGCCACAGTCCATGTGGTTATTCACCCTTCCTGCTTTTGTGCCCTTGGGAGAAACCACCTGCTTTTACTGTTATTTTTACTTCATACCCTCCTTTCCTCCTTTCTACTGCCCTCCCATTTCACAACCAACCTTTTTTCTTCAGTACTGGGGAGGGCTATTCCCCCTTCCTCCTGGAGCTATCCTTTCACATATGGCACACAAATGCTTCTTTTTCATAGTTTGCTAGTGCAGCACTCTTTTCACGAACGTGGAATTTACATAAATTGTACGGTGTTAAATTTTGTTGAACATTGGTTGGAGACACCAGGAAGTGATATCTATGGGGGATGCTTCTGTTTTGAGGGCTGATGTTGACTTTGAGAGACCAACCTTCTTGGAGCTGCAAGTACTGCAAACAAGCTTAAAAATATACAATGTACATGAGAAATGTTGCCATCTCAGTTATCATTGCCAACCGTACAGTTTGCTAAGCCAGGTTCGAGAAGAGTGCTATTAAATTGTAACTATTATGTCATCAGGCAGTGTATTGTGCACTGTCATTCTGCGTATAATCTTCTCCAAGAGCAAACACTTGAAGCAAGAGTGGGCAGATAATTTGCCAGTTGAAGTGTATTAGAAATGACAGCAAAGGGTCCAATGATTCTCAAATTTTTGTCAATTGGCTGCATCACTTCAGTTGTTTCAAATCTCCAGGATCATGCCTTCTCTGAGCTAAATGCTACCTAGATTATTTTATTGTCAAGGCAGCTGAAAATGTGAATGTTTAATTATTATGGCTACCCAGCAATACTACACACAAATTCCAGTTGATGGACAAACCAGTTGACCATTTGTAGCAAAATGGGTTGTTGAGCTTATGAAATTTTGAACTACATATGAGGACAGAGTATTAATCAAAAAACCCTTGGGCTACATGTATTCCTGTATGGGAGACTTTTGCATCTCTAAAAAAATGTAAGAGCAGGCATAAAAGCTCATGGCATCTTCTGTTTCAACCCAAATAAAATTCTGGAGTAAGCTTCTGCACCAAGTGAAAACACCAATGTGCAAAGAGTTGCTGGACCAGCCCAACATCAAGAGGCTAAACAGAACCTCTATACGATGAGTATCCATAATGACATGAAAGTAACAAAAGACACTAGCAGTGTGTGGCACAGTGATAACTATTATGAAGATGACGATGCTCAAAACAAATAAAGGTTGAAGTAAAGCAACTGCCTATGGAGCATGGCACCCAACTATACAGTGTGAAGAACTTGTAAAAATGTAGTACAGGCACCATAAAAATTGTTATAAAAGTGTGATTTATGCTGTATATAAAAAAAGAGTGTCCATATTTTGCAACAGTATAAAATATTTTACTAAATATATGCTTTTTAAATGTAAAAAATATCAATTAAAATAGTCTGTATTTTTAACAAAATTTAAACACATTTCTAGTCTAGATGCTTCACAAAGAAGAATTTGCAAGAAAATCGTCGTCATGGAATATTGTTATAATGTTTACTCTGATTTATGATTGTGTGTAAGAAAATTGTAATAATAAAGTAGGAAATCATCTTTATAATTATTTTTATGTGCGTCCGTTTGACACAAACATTTATGGCTGAAACTGACTTAATTAAAGTTAATAGTGAAATTGATATGATACATTATTACTTTGATTTTATTACACATTATCACAGTAAATAAAATGATGATCTTTCTTGAAGATGATTTTCTTGCAAATTCTGCTTACCAATGCATCCAGAATGGAAATGTGATTAAATTTTGTTAAAAGTGCTGACTATTTTAATTGATTATATTTTTTTACATTTATAAAGTATATTTTAGTAAAACATTTTATAATGTTGCTAAATATATACATTCTTCTTTCATGTACAGCATAAATCACAGTTTTCTGACAGTTTTTGTGGTGTCTGTAGTACTTTATTTATGAGTTCTTCATGTTGTACAGTCAGGTGCAGTGCTCCATAGGCAGTTGTTTTGCTTCAACCTTGACAAATGTCTCATTCATTGTCATTCTGTCTATAACTGATATAAATTGTCCAACCTGCCAAAAGAAACCATCCAGCAATCAACAGCTGAGCAGTACTGTGGTTGTTATGCTGTTTTGAAGTTTGTCCATTGTTGTAGGAAGGGGTGGGTGGCACATAAACTGAATCGTTCACAAACTTCCACAAGAAAAAGTCACAGGCAGTGAGATTGAGCGATCTTGGCCAGTGGTGCAATGCCAAATCAGCAGGTCCCTGATGGCCCATCTACTAGTGCAGAAGCTCGTTGTTCAAGAATGTTCTAACTTGCAAGTGCCAGTGCGGTGGTGCTCCATCCTGCTGGAAATGAAATCAGCAGAATCTGTCTGTAACTGTGGGGAAAGTCAGTACAGCAACATTTGGAGGTATGAGATTCCAATGACAGTGTAGTCAGAATAAAAAGGACCATAAACCTTTCCTTGCAGAAAACATTCACTGCAGGGGAGTCTGCCTCATGCTTGAATATGGCATGTGTCTGCTGTGATCCTTATATCCGTATGTTATGGCAGTTCACCATACCACTCAGATGAAATGTGGCCTTGTTACTGAACACGAAGTATGGAAAAATAGTGTCCATCTTCAATTTCCTTTTCGAGAATGAATGCACAAAACACGGCATGCCATTGTGTATTACCTTTGTGTAGGTGGTTTAAGAGTTCAACCCTGTATGGTTTGAACAACAAATGCAGTCGCAAAACAAGTTAAACAGTCATATGAACAATGGCTAATTCTGGGCTGGCATGACAAGTAGATTTTTGTAGACTTCGTACAAAACTCGTCTGGATACGCCCAACATCTTTGTCGGAAACATGGGGACAGCCTATTGATTTTCCCTTACACAAACAACCGATTTATAGAAACTGCTTGCATCAATGTTGAATTCTGTGAACAGTAGGGGGTGCAGTGCTGTGCTCTTGCAAAATCATGCTGCACAGTTGTCACAGACTTGAAAGAAATTGTTGAACTGGAAAATGCAAAAGTCTTTCTGTTGTAGGATTGTCATCCCTACACATACTGAAGGGAGCTCATCTGCTGGCTTCTCACCATCTATGCACCAGGGAGGCACCTAGTGGCAACCAAGTGAAATATTTAAATCATCTCTTAACAATACACACACATGCTTGCTGACGTGTGTGATCTGGCATTGGTCAACAGAGCACCAAGTAGGCACCCAAGTAATTCAGAACCCATGGGGAGGGGGCATATTGAGCATTTGTGATACTTGTAAGCAAAGCTTTATTGTCATACATGTATTTCATTCATTACTACATGGTTTTCTGATCTTTAGTATAAAAGATATAGCCTTTTGAAATCAGATGAATCTTTTTGAAACATAGTGTTTTTTAACTGATGTTTACACCTTTCTAATAGTTCTTAGATGTTTTGAATCAATGTCATAGTCTAAGTTGGCCATATGGTTCCTAAGTTTGCTAGAATTAATATTAATATTGTAATTCCCCAAAAAAATTAAACTGTTTATACAATTAAATAAATCACTGCATCTTATTATTCCATCATAGAACAAAATTTAAAATTATGTATACCAATTTATGTAAACTTTAATGATCACATTGTCAGAAATGGATACTTACAAAGCAAGTTTTATATAATGTAGTACATTTTCAACAATATGGCAACTGTCATAACTATGATGATAGTATCACCATGGAAGTTGTATTGGTTGAAGATTAAGGTGTGAAACAAGACATAAATGCTGCCATCTGTTGGCTCATGTCAGTATTGTACTTGAAATGACAGATAGCATACTCAGGCATACAGGTAAACTTAGGTCTACCTACCTTGTATATATTAAACATTTAACCAAAAAATCATGTATTCTTCAAAAACACTGTTTGCATTCTGAAGTGCAATAATATCTCTTTCTTTTGTACATTACATGATTTGTTATAAACCTACCACAGGCCTAACACTTATGTATAAATATATTAATTTAATTATCCAAGCAAAATCGCTACAATATTTACAAAGCAGTTTGTCTCGGTTTACTCCCATTTTAACACACAAATTCACAACCTTGGATTAATGCTCCCAATTACCTTTGCTATAATAGATGGGCTTGGTTAAACAGTTAAAACCTCTTCTTTCTATACAAACAAATATTCCTAACTACATTGTGAAATGCTGTTCCTTAATAATAGCTCCTCTACATCATCATGTCTTCAGAAATTGTTTAAAAGTATGCCACTATTCAATTCTGTATAGAACATCAACAGTAATACCCATTAACAAGAAGGAAAGTGGATTGTTTAAAACCAAAGGGGTGACACTAGATAGGGTTTACTTTGACCCTTATTGATCACTAACTACTCTGATATACTGAATTAATTTTCTGGATAACTATGTGTCTTTATTATGATTTCAATAGTTCTTCATTTACTCAAGTTATTACTATCAAGAAAATAACTTGTTAGGCATTATTGATTTATGACACGTGTCATAGTTGATCTATTTTGATGTCATTACTATTAATTGAACTTGTGTGACCATTACCAGCTATTATGTCATTTTATACTTTAGATACTGCTACTTTTCATTGTTTTGAAAGTCATTATAATGGGTTTGTTAACAGTTCTGTGGTATTTTTGCTGTGCAACAAACTCATAATTTTATGTAAACCGTATTAACATTTGTGTACACAAAAATATATGTTTAATAAGATTGTGAGTTTTTTTTAAACCAAAATTATAACCCTGAACTTGGTCCTAAACAGCAAAATTATGCACAAATTGAGAAAGAGCTCCTAGTAGTGTTGTACAGCTGTGAGAAATTTCATCAGTGTATTTACGGAAATCTAGTTTTAGTAGAAAAAGATTGTAAGCTGCTTCAAGCAATATTTGATAAACCTTTAGATAAATGTCCTTTGCAACTTCAGCAAATGAAGATAAAAATCCAGAATCACAACATTTCACTAAGAAGTTATTTGTTTCAGATGCTTTGTAGCATGGTAGTTTGGAAGATAGAGTTTGCATTGTAATGGAACAGGAAATAGCAGCACGGGAAGGTTTTGTAATCAATCACATACTTAAGAATCAGAAGACACTCTTGAAAATAAAATTACACACCCAACAGGATGATACCCTATCTCAGCTAAAGAAGGTAATTTTGAAAGTGTAGCCAGCTACAAACAAAAATTTACCCATACCGGTTTGTCTTTGTACCTTCTCTGAGGCAGGAGTCCGAACCTGACATATGATTGCCCATGTACTTCATGCACTCGTGCATGTAGCACGATGCCTGCACAGCACCCATCTGCACTCAACTTGGCAGTACAGCGGCTGGACAGAGGCCAACAGACGAACAGCAGTGGACACCACCATGTATAGCCTATTGATGGAAAAATGAGCACTTTTTAAGGCCCTGGTAAATTTTTCTTTTGGACCAATTGTTATCGTTCTGCCGCTTTTTAATATAAACATTACAGTGTGACTAATAAACACAGTGTATACATTCAACCACTCTCAAAAGTTAACATCTGATGCTGCAACAGCACATATTTATTAGTCGTTACTGCCTGTAGGGAAGTCCTTAAAAAGTGCTCACTTGACCATGAATAGCCTATACAAATCACCATCCCTCTATCCATGTGGTGATTTACTCACCCCAAGAACTAATTGAGAAGATTTTGTGCACATAAGTGGGTTAAGTCATTAATTAGCATGTGACGTATGGGTCACGGACCATTGGGGTTTTTGCTATAGATGATACTAAATGCTCCATGCTAATTGTGCAAGTGCATGTAAAATTGCACATCACATTTTGGACTGTCAGGGGCAAAAATGTATAACAAATATTCTGTAAGAAATTATAAACACAACTACAAAATAGCTGCACCAAATTTATTATATTACATATAGTTTTCACTAAACGTACTTTTGAACTCTGAAACAGTTGACACAGCTGTTACTCCTTGCACACTGCTGTTCCAGCCCCCTTTGCAGTTTAATTGTATTTTATTAAAGAAATGTTTCATTGGGCAAGGTCTTGTTTTTGCTTATATACTCTTACAAAACATCAATTCAGAGTTATTGTGTGTAGTTGTTCTTCAGTGCTTTGTAATTTGTATTTAATATATTTTGTAAGTGATCAACCCTCTCATCCAGCTCGTTAATTACTCAAGTAAATTCTGTGGCAAATTAATTGAATAATTTATTTTTTATTTATTTTGGGGCAGTGCTTTGTTGATTGTAGACTTAATTGAGTTTTGATCATTACAAGGTGACACAACAGTATAGGTACCCATCACATCAGCCATTTTACTAGCCTGTTATGGCCTGCAGTCGGGGGGGGGTACGTTTCAGCATATGGGAGACATTCACACTTGTGTTCAAACTTATAGAGTAATTCTATACTGTTAATTTGTACCCGAAACCTTTATATTTTTGCCTCCCACGCCTACTCTGACCTATTCCTTAAGGCATTTTCGACATAAGGGGCCTAAATTTTCATCTTACGATAACGGCCCGACTCCATCCTTTATAGTGTGTTAACTACTGTGTGAAGAATGAACTTCAATCTTGTAATATCCCAGGGCCAATGTTCGCATTTATTAGTTTCAGTTTTATTGAGGACACGGGATAACAGTCGTGCTGCTCAGAGGATGAGTATTTATCGTCTCATCTAGTGTTCTTCATGTGGTATTTGAGACGTAGTTTTTGTGTGTGTACACCTCATGTGAATAAATTTGCAACAACTAAATATTATGGTAGCATCCATTATTTAGTATGGCTTTTATTTAGACGTCAGTCAAGGTGTGAGGGACAGTGGTGTTTCTGTGGCCAACAACAGAAAATAGTGAAGTCCTCTGCACCATGTATGCATTCAAACCATAATTGTGTCATTGCGGGACAATCACCACATGACAGAACTGACATGTGCCCTGGGATATAGAGTTTGGACTCTCCCATTGGGGAATGTGTTCTATTAATAAGTCCTTATTAGTTCACTGCTGCATGATACAAGTACATACACAATACAGTGTTGCCAATCTTACATCTCTGAATGTACCTAACAGAACATCACCCCTTTAATACTAATTAATTTATCAATTTCACATACAGTTGTATACATATACTTGTACAAGTTATCGACATCTACAGTATCTACCAAAAAGTAATTGGGCACCTGTCCACAATGTTTGCTCGGTGATTGTCACTCCGTTAGAATCTCGTAGGGCCACCTCTTGTGGCTATAACAGCAGCCACCCTGTCTGGCAAGCTCTCTACGAGTGTTTGTAGGACATCCACGGGGATTCGCCGCCATTCCTTTTGCAACCATCTGATGAGTTGAGCAATGGATTTTGGCCTCGCCTGATGAGCCCTCACCCGGCGATCTAATTTGTCCCAAAGATGTTCTACAGGGTTGAGGTCGGGGCTCTGTGCGGGCCAGTCCAATTCGCGAACGTTGTTGGTGTATCACTGTATAGTAGCCCTTGAAACATGGCACCTGGCATTGTCATCCTGGAAATAACATAGGGCCATTCCGTAAAAATGCCACAATGTTGGGAGCATTTCACTTTCCAGAATATTACAATAGGCCTCTGTGTTCATGCTACCACAGACAAACACCAGCGGTCCTACACCAAAGGCCATGAAACACAAGTCAACTGACGTACTGATTTACGTATCTTCACAGGTGCCCAATTACTTTTTGGTAGATAGTGTACAATACAGCTAGGCCAGGATTCTTAAGTACTTAAAATTACACAGAATATCTACAGACAATTCTCCTACCATATTCTTCCCACAAAACCCTATTCATGTAACATCAAATGTACATACATAGTCATTCATCTGGGTTGTTTTTTTTCCCACTTATGCTCTGACTATCTGTTTTTCCCCCCTGGTACTCACTCGAGTTATTCTCTACATTCTCCATATTATGTTCCACTGGAAATCCTCTGAAACCCTCTTTTGGCATGAATACTTCGGACCCTTAATCTCCCTCCATCATGTTTTCCCTATCCATCCTTCTGTTCTGCATTTCTTTATCCCCATTGTGCCGATGTACGATAATGGGGAAAAAAATTAAGTAGTAGGTCCACTTCAAAAGAAAAAACTCAGCCCTCATAAATAGAATCACCGCATAACATTGCATAAAAGTGGCTACAGAAGCATAATAGAGGGACTGAGAAATAACATATACATATATAAATAAAAGTGGCATAAGAAACACATTAGTCATGATGGGAATCGTACGTGGCACAAAAGGATGAAAATATCCAATAAAATGGACAAGACTTAATACTTGCTTGTCAAATGGTAAACAATCTTAGGTCCAGAGGTAAATCAACTAGATTATGAGTAAAAACACGTGAATTGTGGTGGTGTGCTATAAATTTTTTTTTTTTTTTTTTTGTATGTTTATTGAATTCATTCTTTGTCAAACATAATTTCAATTGTAAAGAAAGAGTATTATCTCTATACAGTAATTAAATGTTTACGAAATACCAACAAGTTTGGCAGTTTGACATATCTTAAATATAACATGAAAATATAAAAGATAATATCACATGATAATAGTCTTGGGGTATAACATTTAAATTACGTTTTACCAATGACTGGGGCAATATGTGAGAATGATTATTTAAAGTATAAAAAACTTAAACCTAGGATGCATCCTTACATACTAAAATGAAATTAGTATTACTATATATGATTCCTTCAAACAGAATAATAAATATGCTTTATGTAACAGTAAGTATAATTTGTAAATAAACTGGCATGGTGTCTTAAAAGACGTGTAAATTATACTGTCAATAGTGTAGATAAAAATTAGTTCGTGGGTAGAAACAAAATACAATTAATAAACCCACCAACTGTTAGAATTAAATATTATGCAACATACTCATATAGATTTTGTGAAATTTTATAAAGTTCATGATTGTTTCCTTCATATTTGGAAAAAATATATATTTAGTCACACAATTATATTTTAAGGAACAGTGAAATATGGTCAAATTATATTTTTTTAGGTTAAAATTAATACATCTGCAAACACAGGTTGCAATAGATTAAAATTGATTTTCTCTCTTGAGAAAATATTTTTGTTGAAATTAATTTCGTTATATCAAAACTGGCCCAGTTGAAATAAAAAAGGTTAATACTGACTTAATAACTTGTAGAAAATGAAATGTGCCCACAATAATCTATGGAGCGAGAGAAAATTGCCACATGTATCTTGACTGGTGGCTAGTAGAATTCATTCCTTTGGAAATAATGGGAAGATCACATCATCTTGCAACAACTTGTGGAATGAAATTGAAAGCAGGAAACGAGCGGAATTTGACAGATTGGGAGCATGTGCAGACTTGAAATCCGCACTATAACAAATTAATGAAACAAAATAGTGAGTAAAAAAATATTAATGGGAGCACGAGACGGGGCGAAAATCAGTTAAAACTGTACTCACCAGACGAGGGTAGAATGAATTCTGATCACATGTTGTGTTGCAGTAGAAGTACCAAAAGAAAAAAATTAATAAATAAAATACACACCACCACAAAAAAACTACATATCTATATCCCCCACTCTACGTAATAGTGAGTGTATAGAACACTAGAAAGGGGTTTTAAGTCCCCGAGAGCACCACGGTTACAGCATGTCGATAATGCGTCATGACGACAACAGGCCACATACGAAAGTGCCGGGTGAATGGACAGAGCAAAGAAGACGGCTAGTTCCGGGTTGCCACTAGATGGTATAGGTTGTACGAAAGGAGGTAGAGCGCTGCTTCGATGGCCTCTGGCACGTGATAGAACAGAGTTTTTTTTATACAATATCACAAACTGACTGCGTGATCAGAAAGAAAATGCAGAATGAGCTATGGCAGAAAAAAAGCACGTTGAAGGGCTACGACCAGTGCAACAAAGGAATGTGCTGTGTTTCACTGCAATTTTGGTGAAAAAGGACAACAGGACATGATATGTGGTTCTGGATGGTGCTAACGGGATTGAAAACGAAGCTTTGAAAGTACAACTTGAACAGTATTGGAAAAAAAAAAAAAGTTTAAATGTTAAAATATTAATAAACTCATATGAAGTAGGTTGAGATAAGAAAATTAATCGTTTTATATCACTAGATAAACAAATGTTCAAAGTATATAAATTACATGACGAAAATGAAAATTGAGATAAATAAATATATAGGAAATAAACTTTACTTGCTAATCAGACAACTCATATGTAGTTGAAAATGAGAATAAAAGTATTATTTGCCATCATAATAAAAATAATAAAAGTAACAATACATGATAAAAACTCAGAATATAGGCAATTAACTTGAATACTGCCAATAATTAAAATTAATTTATTTAGCAGAGCAAGAGACAATTATAAAACTCAGTAATGTAGTTACTAATCAAACATTTAAAATTATGTGTTCAAAATAGTTGAATAGTGAGACATTAATAAATTGATACAGATGCATAAATTGCAAAAAGTCATAGATGCATACTCAGGAGACAAAAATATGGTGACATAGTTAAAACATTAATATAGGCGCATTAAAAAAGTTGTAGGGACATAGTTTAAAAACTTAATGCCGTAATTAAAAATGCATGTAAAAAGAATAGTGACATATTTGAGATGGCACACCATACAGTTGAGAGGTACCATCTACACCAGCTGGTGGTACACTTCTAGGTATTACATTATTTCTAACACAAGAGAAACGGTCATTCACATAACCTTCTTCAAACAGAACACCTTCACCAGCAAAAGGTGAAGGAACCAGAAACCATTGATTTCTTCTCTACTGACCCCGGATGGTGTGTACCCAATAGGAGCGTGGTTGTGGACCAATCTGTATAATGGTGCCATACATTCTCTTAAATCAGAAATCCACACTTTGTCTCCTATCTGTAAGTCAGGTAAATGACAAACTCTGTATCTTCTGTTATAATTAGCCGCTTGTTTCTCTTTCTGAAGATGCTCTCGATTTTGTGCCAGCCGAGGTTGTACCATTTCTTCTAATGCGGGTGGGAGAAGTGGAAGTGTAGATCTCAACCTGCGGTTCATTAGCATGTCGGCTGGACTAAATCCACAGTCCAAATGTGTAGTGCGGTACAACAGGAGTGCCAAGGAAATATCCTCATTTTTTTTTAACAAACTCTTGGCAACCTTGACCGCCGCCTCAACACCACCATTAGATTAAGGATAATGTGGTGAAGAAGTAACCACTTGAAAAATGTATGTCTGAGCAAAACTCTAGAAGTTACTGTATATAAATTGTGCTAAACTTCCTTTAACTTGCCAATAACAATGACATCTGACATGCGTGTTAGAGGGCATACCTAAGAAAACCTAGAGTAATAGTCGGTGACTATTTGGTACCATGTATCACACTTGAATAGATCTACCGCTACTACCTGCCAGGGCCTAGAGGGTTTTTCTGCTTGTTAAAATGGTTGTTTGGGGTTTTGCCTTTCTTGAATACAATTTGGACAGTTGTGGATAATATTTTCCAGCTGCGTAGACAGCCCAAACCACCAAACTGACATTTTGGCTCATTCTCTGCATTTCACAATACCCAAATGACCAGCATGAATACACTTTAAACAATGCAGTTGAAGTGAAGATGGAATTATCATAATGGTACCTTTAAGGAAAAATTAATTATGATAAACAATGTAATTTTGGTATAGCATATATGGAAGAATATACTCGGGAAACTCCTTTCTGTTTTGGTCAGCCAAGTAAACAGTACAATTTAAGTTTTTTGCAAATTGGATCATTGTCTTGTTCTGCCTGAATATGTGATAAAATTTTATGTGTTATAGGATAACTAGAAAAGATCTGGCCCACAAAATCTTCAACCTCTTGTTCGAACTCTTTGTCCTCCTGTTTTCTCTCCTCAAGAGGACTCCATGACAAACAGTCCGCTACCTCTAGCTGCTTACCAGGAACATACCAAACACTATGAGTGTACCTCTTAAGTCGTAGGTGGAACCTCTGCAGGTGAGGCGTAAGATCATATATGTGTTCAGTCTAAGGATTTGAATTAATGGTTAATGATCTGTTTCAAGTTTTACTTCTAGACCCAAGGTATATTGGCGGAACATGTCGGCACACCATGTGAGAGCTAATGCCTCCTTTTCGATTTTGAATATTGTTTCTTTGTGTCCGACAGTGTACGGGAGGCGTACCCAACAAGTTTACGATGCCCGTCTTTTTCCTGCATAAGGCAAACCTCTAAACCCTTTGAACTACTATCTGCACTGAAAATGACTCGCATGTTTGGATCGAAATATGCTAAGGTAGGAGCTTGAGATAGCAAATATTTAATTTGCCCAAAAGCCATTTGCTGTGGTGGACCCCATACAAATTCTACATCTGCCTCAAGCACAGAAAACAAAGGTTCCAAGAGTCCTGATTTTGTAGGGAGAAATCTGGAAGAAAAATTCATAAGCCCGAGAAACCTCTGTATTTCAAGTTTGTTTGTGGGCACTGGAAAGTGCTGAATGTCCTTGATACGGTGTAGATCCACTGAAATCCCTTTCATACTAAGGATATGCCCCAAATATTTCACCTGGGTGATACATTTTTTCTCATTAATGGAGATACCTGCATTTTCTCTTCTTTGAAGAACCTTCCTCAATATTGTATCATGTTCAGCCATGGTAGGTGCAAAGATCAGAATGTTGTCCACATGGATGTAGTATCCTGAATACCATCCAGAACCTGTGCAATTTTAGTGGAAAAGTATTCTGGAGCACATGATACACCGAATGGCAATCTCTTAAGGAAAAATCTCCCAAACGGAATAATGAATGTTGTCAACAGTTGGCTTTGCTTGTCCAATTTAGCCTGGTAAAAGCATGAATTTGCATCTAACTTTGAAAAGTATTTCGCCCCCGTTAACTGCGACAATGTAATCTTCATGCTACTGATGGGGAAGTGTAGTCTATGAACACATTTATTCAACTCCCTGTAATCACCACAAATTCGAACTGTGTCCCCCTTTGGCACAATTACAACAGGTGTCACCCATTCTTTAGGTTTGGTCATTTGTTCAGTTACCTCCAGTTTCTTCAAACGTTCTAATTCTGCTTTGAGCTTACCTTGAGAGGTTATGGCAACAACACGAGGGACAGATTGAATATAGGTGGTGCAATTATCGTTTAGACAAATTTAATTTCTCCTTTTACTTCCCCCAAATTTTTTAAGAGACTTGGAAATTCCTTCCGCACATTGATCTGAGATGTTTGCAAGGAGGTTATGTTACATTGCAATTATTTACATGTTCTGCAACACTTCGGTTTACACTTTTTGTGGCACTTTATTATAATTTCTGCTGGGAACATTACCTTTTCCTCATTACACACATAATGTTCAACTTCAGTAGTTCTGCTCTGCCTAAAATAGGTGTCTTAACATTAGAAATCACACACACACTACTCCTACGAGATGTTGCCCTGTATTTTAGTTGCAATTCTAGAAACCCGAGAACATTCAAGTCATTACCATCTGGTCCCTTAAGTTTGTCCTTGCAAGGGATAACAAGTTCCTAATGAGTTTTGGATACCATGCTACTTGGAATGCAGGTAACATCTGCACCCATGTCAATAAGAAACCAAAACAGTTTTCCAAACTCTGCAACACTAATCAAAGCTTTCCACGGACTCTGCCTTTCCTCTGTTAAATCAACTGAAGTTAAAGTAAGACACCTAATGAAATATTCTTGGTCCCTGGAGTAATAAATAGTTGTTTGATCACTTCGTTACTCACTATGCTGATAATCTTGCACATTAAAATCTCGGGATATACTTGAACCCATATAAACCACAGCCCAGTGCCCCTGCTTGGAGCAGCTGTACCACTTGGGGCCCCTAGCTGGACACTGACCCTTGCCATAGAATCAGCACTGCACAGCAGTGTGTGTAGCTCCGTGCGGTGTTGGTTTAGGAAAACATGAGCTCTTGTTGAAGCCAAAACTTGAGGTCTTGTCTAGGGCTCCTTTCTTTCCACCGAACTGTTGGGCATCCTACCTTGGCTGCGGGGTGCTCCAAATTGAGTCCTATTGATTTCCAAAACTTCGGAACCGCCTTCCTGCAGAACTCAGGATTGCTGACTTTGCATTTCCGCTTGTTTCGCGATTAAAATTGCCTCGTCCAATAATAATAAAGGCCACAACTGAAAAGTTCTTCAATAATTTTTGTCCCCTTCATACCGACCACTATTCTGTCTTAATAAGTTTGTTTTTTAGCGGGCCATATAGTCTCGCGTATCTGCGAAAGTGTGGAGAGAGGTTATGAACTCATCCACTGATTCTGCACCCTGCACTCTGGAATTAAACTTAAATATCACATTTGTGCATGGGTTAAAATGGTTTTTAAAGGCTTGAAGTGCTTCCTCGTAACTAGCCGGATGAGGTGTAAAATGAGTCCACAGCTCTTCTGCCTTCTCACCTAAAACGTAAAGAAGAATATAAATCTGCTCACTGTCAGTCTTGTCCGTGTAACCCGATACCGACATGTACTGACAAAAGCGTTGTTTACATTGCTTTCATATAAATGGCAATGAGAAATCAAACGGTGCGGGCAGCTTCAGGTAGAAAATTCTAACGTAGACCTATTGTGCTAGACTCGTGAACTTGAAAAGTTCCGCTGCAACTTCGATCATCGCTGCCACCATGTTCTATCGATAAGTCCTTTATTAGGTCACCGCCCCCATGATACAAGTGCACTATCTACCAAAAAGTAATTGGGCACCCATGGAGATAGGTAATTCAGTATGTCAGTCGACTTGTGTTTCACGGCCTTCGGTGTAGGACCGCTGGTGTTTGTCTGTAGTAGCATGAACACAGAGGCCTATTGTAACATTCTGGATAGTGAAATGCTCCCAACATTATGGCATTTTTACAGAATGGACCCTTGTTACTTCCAGGATGACAATGCCAGGTGCCATGTTTCAAGGGCCACTATGCAGTGGTACGCTGACATCAATGTTCGCTGATTGGACTGGCCCGCCCAGAGCCCTGACCTCAATCCTATAGAACATCTTTGGGACGAATTGGATCGCCGGGTGAGGGCTCGTCATGCACAGCCAAAATCCATTGCTCAACTTATCGGATAGTTGTAAGAGGAATGGTGTGGATGTCCTGCAAACACTCATAGAGAGCATGCCAGACAGGGTGGCTGCTGTTATAGTCACAAGAGGTGGCCCTACGAGATTCTAATTGAGTGACAACCACCGAGCAAACATTGTGACCAGGTGCCCAAATACTTTTTGGTAGATAGTGTACATACACAATACAGTGTTGCCAATCTTATATATCTGAATGTACCTAACAGAACAGAATGCACTGAGCGGCACCCTTCCAACTTTAAATTTCCGACCTCACCACGTTGAACCCTTTGACATGTTACCGTTGGACTACTGTCACCTCCTGGTGACTGCTAATGCCACGGGAATGATGGCAAGTTAAACTATTTTGGTTGTATAGGGAAGAGTTAGTTGTACATGATGACCTTATTTATAAAGTAATGGTAATAGTAAGTAATGATCCCGAAAGTTATGATAAAAGATTTTGCACCACACATTCACTATAACCATATGAGAATTCAAAAGTGCAAACTTTGTGCTAGGGAATGTGTTTTGTGGCCTTTTATACTGAAGGAACTCTCTTATTTGGTAAATAATTGTACAGCTTGCAGAATGACTCAAAATTCCAACAGTAGAGAAACTCATGTAAATAAAGAAAACCCATAGAGGCCAAGATAGATAGTTGGAGCATATGTTATGCCTTTTGGGGAAGCTGACTATTTACTCGTGGATTCATATTCCGAATCCCTTGAGTTCAATCAACTGAAAGACCTTAGCAGTTCCTATACTATTGCACACTTGAAAACTATATTTTCTAGTCCTGGCACCCCAGCGATTGTGTACATGGATAATGGAACACAATTCAATTCTGTGAGTTTCCGGCAGTTTGCCACTTTGTGGAATTTTTAAAGCATAATATCCAGCCCAACATATGTCCAGTATAATGGCTTTATTGAATGCCATGTTCAAACTACAAAGCAAATATGCTCAAAGAGGCAGTTTGGGATAAATGAAAGGACTTAATAGTAATGTTGTTGGGATATCAAAATACCCTGCAGGATACCAATTTACCTTCACCAGCACAGTTCATGAGCCAGATGCTCAACTCTGAGATACAGCACAGCCCAGTTCCTGAGTTGGTAAAAGACAGGTTAAGCTCCAAGCACATTATAATAAGAATGCTAGAGATCTTAAACTTTTACGAGTTGATGAAAGGGTTCAAGCAAGAAAAGGAAATAGCTGTCAGATGGGCCAAATGGTAAAAGTGCTGATCATACTGAGTGTTGTAGAGAGGGGCTATGCAATTAAGAGGAATAGGAAAAATCTCATTCCAGATTGTAATACCGTAAGTGGTGATGAAGATTAACATGATGGTTGTCAGAATGTAGAGGAGCAGCAATTAAGCAATTAAAGGTAAATGGAGCAAGTGAAAGAAATAGGAGAGAGAGACGTCAAAGTGAATTTAGTTTGAAAAGTGACAGCACAGACTGAATTGACACTCACAGAGTCACACAAAATGTAACAAAAGTCTTGGAGACCAATAAGTCTCTATATATGTTGAAGTTTCAGAATTGTTTTTAAGAATGTTTTAATATGAATTTTTTTAAACTTTTTTTTTTAATTTATTAACAAGTGTCAACTGTATTTATTTTAAAATGAAAAAAAAAAAAAATATCGGAGAGGTAAACTTTCAAAATGCTTGTCATCTCAAAAGAGTTGTTTTTAATTTGTCATGTAATTTAAAAAATTGGAATTTATTTTTGTTATATTTATTGTTTCATGTAAATTGAAATGGTTGGATATTGTGTATATCCTTGATGTATGACATTTATGGACAATATCTGTTGTAATATATTCGGGAAAAACTTCCCCTTGACAATAAATATGGCTTTATAAAGTATTTTGGTGTGTTGATTTCAAGCCCTGGATATCAGACATAACAAAGATCATAAAATCTGTTACTTAGATTCTATCACTGCTGCAAAAGCTTGCTGATATCATTGTTCCTGTAAATGATGAATTTGCCAGTACAAACCTGCTCAGTGGTCTTTCATGAGAATGTAGTCCTGTGGTTATAGTATTGGTGAGTTCTGATGCAATGAGTCAAATTTAATTTTGAGCAGAACAAGCTTCTGCAGAATGAAATTACAAGAGAAGTTAATGATAAACTATGAACTGTTTTCATGTCAGATATCAGGGGTAGGAAGTTATCAAGACTAGGTGTATATGAATTGAAACAGCATTAGAAAAATGAACATGTGTTTAACTGTTGTGGTTACAGTAAGACTGGTCAAGAGATATCAAGAAAATCCAAGGGTGCCTCAGAACAAGACAGAGAAATAGGTTTATTCAAACATTCTGATAGTAATGAAAGTGTCTATGTTAATTACCATTATTGATTCAAGAGTGCTTACAGTGTTGACTGATTTAGTACTTCCAGACCCGGTGGATGAGAAATGAAACAACGTATCAATGATGCTAGTCAAACATTATACCCTGCAGAAGATTGGGGTTGCCAAACTATAGAAATTTTACAGCAGAGCACAGAAGTACAAATACTGCAGCAGAGTTTGTGATTCCTATTAGGTATCTTGCAATGGTTTATAAATTTTTAGTGTTGCAAGATAAGGTAGTTGTTGTAATAGCTGATGAGCGAGTGCATCAGTGGCTGTTATTGGAAGATATATTTCGAGGACTCTTATGAAATGGTAATTTTTCTGGAACAATCAGATTTCCAGAAGAATGCATGGATATTTGGCAACAAAGCAACCAGTTACATTGGTAGGCTTATCATTTCCAGTAGGTAAAAGGGAATGGGTAGTGAAAAATAAAGAATGTGTGTCTGGTTAAGTTTCACATTAAACTCGTGCAAGTCACTTCAAGGGAAGCTATGTGTTAGAATTGTTCATGTCAGAGGAATCTGTCAAGGCAGTGTGCAAAAAAAAAAAAAAAAAAAAAGGCAAGTACAAGATGCAAGGTTTACCACCACAAAGTAAACTGTGTCAGGTAAGGGCTGAATCACTTAATGGTGTAACGAGGTTATAAAAGTTGTTTGTAGCATTGCAGCTATATATAGGTAATTTAAATATTTTCGGAAGTATTTTAATTGTCTAGATTTCAGTCTAAGGATAGTAATTCATTTAATATTTAAATGGTTGTGGCAATGATAACTTGTTTGTATTTTATATATTTTTGTTGTTTCCAAATATATTATTTTGCTTTCCTCATTTCTTCATCAGTAGTGACAGACGTCAGCAACAGACATCATAGGATGACATTGCATAGTTTCCTTTTCACTGGGTTAGTAAACTGGACACATAGCCATTATATTGCACGACATGGTGAAAGAAGGAAAATAACAGAGGTCACCCTTAGCAGATGTGACCAACTGCTCAAAAACAATACATCAATTTCTAGAGCTATGTCCGAAGTCAGGACATTGCCTCACCAAGTGATGTTATGATTGGACCAATTTTCAATGAGGAAACTTTTGGTCGATATACAGGAGAAGCACAACCTTTCTCGGGTATCACAATAGTTTGTCAGCTGTCTGTCAGTCAAACAGTCTGCAACGAGTGATCACTTGACTCGCACCGACAAGCTCCCACGACTTTAACCTTCTTTCGTATTTCGGACATTTCAAAAAGCTATTAAATTTATTTTCCATCGGTGCAAGGAATCAATAGGGTGCCAGGAGAGAAAAGTAACGATTATCTCTCGTCTTCATAACTATCTATTCTCACAGTGAGAAGTTTTGTTTTGTGAAGGCTGCCATTCTGTCTCTTGGTCTTTTTTTTTTTGTTTGTCATCTGCATGTGTCAATTGTTTGTTTTGCCAAGACGACAATAAATCTCCAGTGAACATTGTCATTGTTTACTTATTTACTGTTGGCACTCCTGTTATCAGCAAACATATTTTATTTGGTCAGAGCGTCGTGCTTTCTGCATCTGAGCTAGTTCAAGCTGATGTTTGTTGTGGATTGCGAGTATCGTACAGGAAATATCACATTTGGCGCCCTCATGTGCGGCTCGAAGTTCTACACGTCCTGTGATTGAAGACTGCAGCTCATCAATACTTCACGTGCCTGAAGGAGAGTCCAGTCCAGCGGTTGCCCACCAGCGCACCAGAATTTTCATCACCCATGATGAGTGTAACTACATCAACCTCAGATATCCAACAGAATCCAGTTGACACACTGCCCACAGTTTCCAGTAAACAAACAAAGACATCAAAGTTACAATAAACATTTCATCAAAGAATTTGCAGGATTGTAAATTGGAAAAATCACATTTTTTTTTTCTTTTAAAAATTTTAGTTCATATATATATATATATATATATATATATATATATATATATATATATATATATATATATATATATATATATATATATATTTATTTATTTATTTATTTATTTTTTGCTGTGGGTTGGTTGTACCCTAGTATAAGAATACAAGTTAAATATTTAAGTAGGTCGTAATGGCTAGTCAGGAAGAAATGCAAATAAGGGAAGGGGAGGACTTCTTGGGTTTTGATAATAACATGTCAAATCAGGAAATTGAATTAAACTGATCTACTGGGGAAACTCTGAGAAAAGATAAGTCGGAAATGAGGGATCAAATGGAACTAAGCCTGATAGTACGGCTGTTGACTGACTAGGAAAATGAGTTTCAGGAATTTAGGACACAACAAAACGAGTTTAAACATGAATTACAACACTTAGCAGGAAATTTTGTAGGCTTTGGGGAAAGATTTGACAAACATTTAACTGAATTTGACAATTTAAAAGTGACCATAAATAATGTGGAGAGGACAGTAAATGGTAACACTAAGGTTGTTGCACAATATGAAAATAAGATTATAGAATTGTCTAAGAATATGTCAGCACAAGATAAAAAAAAATTTAGGAAACTTTTAAGAAA
This sequence comes from Dryococelus australis, assembly GCA_029891345.1. Lineage (NCBI taxonomy): Eukaryota > Metazoa > Arthropoda > Insecta > Phasmatodea > Phasmatidae > Dryococelus > Dryococelus australis. Next base: position 234,193,426 of record CM057009.1, on the reverse strand, counting down.
TAGAAAGGTTGTGGGTACAAGTCCCCAAACAAAAGAGGGAGGTGCAGCAGAACGAAATACACATACAGCAGGTGTAAGAGACTTTACTAGAAAATGTTGAAAATATTTTCCAGGAAAATCCCAGTGATAGGCCAGCATTTAGAAAACATTAGGAAGGAAATAAAAAATATTAGTCAGGAATTTAAACAGCAGTGTGAGGAGAAAATTAATAAAATGCAGAGCCGAAACTTTACTGTACACAAAGGGGATAAATTTGTTTTGTCTGTTGATAAGATAACTGCTTTTGAAAGGACAGTACCTAAATTTTATGGGGATAATAGGGAACCAAATCCCATACAGGTTATACATAAGTGTGAAAGGATACTTAATTATTTGGGGGGCGGGGGAACTCAGATGAACAACAGATAAGACTTTTTGTAAATAGGTTGGAAGCTGGAGCTTGACAGTGGGCACTGTGGAAGGAATCAGAATGGACAAGATTCACAGAAGCCAAGGCGGCTTTTCTACAAAAATATTGGGGAATTCAGTTGCAAGACGATTTTTTACAGCATTTATTTACAGGCAAATTCGAGGATAAGGATGGTTCAATGGCAAATGATGTGCAGTATTATATTTTCAGTCAAAATACTTGGATAATAAGATGACAGAGAAAAAGATTTATCCCTCATATTATGCATCATTTTAATTTGCACATACAAGACTGTATGTTAGGAATGAAAGCAATAATCTGTTGAGGAGGTGGTAGCCTTCGTGGAAACACTTGAGAGGAGGAATGAACAAGAGGAAGTTTTAAGTGGTCTGCAAAAGGACCAGAGTCAAAACAAGGTGCAACATTTAAATGCTTAAGGGGAGAGGATCAGTCCTCGGATGTCTCTCTTGCAGAGCAACAGGGGAATGATGAATGTGGGGTACTGAAAACAAATTGCAACAAAAATTTTAACACAGAAAATTCAATTCAAAATTTAGAATTACAGTCGGAAGGAGAAATCTTGTTAAGAGAAAATCCAACTGAAGGTTTAGTACAAGGAAATAAGGGAGTATGTACAATTCGGGGAATTCATTACTTATACTGGGTTTGAACTAAATATGTTAGTGGACTCTGAAAGCTAGGTGACAGCTATATCGGAAGAATTTCTGAATAGCCTAAATAAGAGTGATGTGCATATTGTAGCCACTTTGCCAGTATCAAATGTTACCATTTTAGGGGCAATAGGGGTAGGAAATTGAAATGTTAAAAAAACAGATTATTATGGAAATTATCATAGCTCGCCAGAATGTGTGGATTGCCTTGTTAGTAGTGAAAGGGCTCAGTGTAAATATAGTATTGGGATCTGACTGGTTAGGAGAACATGAGGCTATTGTAATTTATGTAGAGATATTAGGAACTAAACTTCCATTTGGCAAAGAGAAACTTTTGGAAAACTCTCATGAAATGCAAATTGTTTTGAAATATGGGGATGCAGTAAGGGTAGACATGTGTTGTAATTTTATTGAATGGTATTATCTCTTGAAGGATGAAATAGGGAAAATTGTTTTGCAGGAAGGAACAGGTGAGGAAAGAGAAAGAATAATAGAAATTGTAAGAGATGAACATGAAGCATTTGCGAATTGTCCAGGGTTATATAATATATATGAATGCCTTAGAAATTAGAGAACACAAACCTTTCATACAGATACCATATCCAATTGCGTATGCATTAAGAACAGCTGATAGAACAAGAGGTGCAAAATATGATAGAAACAGACATTATTGAGCGGCATAGTTCAGAGTATTTTTTATATAATATTAGTTGTCAAAAAGAACACACCGAGGATCAGATTATGTTTGGATACAAGAAAATTAAATCAAATCATTGTGCCAGATAGGGAATCGGCAGATACCTTTGGCGTACCAGTCAAGATTTTACACTGCTTTTCCTCATCAAGGAAATACATACTGTTTCAAAAGATTACCGTTTGGTTTAAATGTTTCTGTTAGTCATTGTGCACAAGGTATTTGTGTGGATCCAAATAAAGTGAAAGCCATCCAAGAATACCCATATCCAATCAATTGGAAGCAGCTAGAGAGTTTTATGATTTTTCAACTATTTCAGGAAATATGTTCAAAATTTCAGTCATATGTGTATACCTCTGAGAAAATTATTACAAAAAGGACAGACATGGGAATGAGAGGCGGAGCAGAAATAAGCTGTAGACAGACTGAAAGAGAATTGGAGAAAGAGATGATGCTACACCATCCCAGGTTAGATGGGAAATTTTTCATAACATGTGATGCTTCGGATGAGGCCGTAGGTGCCATGTTATTTCAGGTCAATGATGAAGGGGAACATTTCCCTATTAATTTTGCAAGGAGGACACGGAGTACTATGGAAATAAATTACACTGTCACAGAAAAGGAATTGCGTAATATCATATTTGCATGTTCAAAATTCCATACATATATATGGCAATGACACAACCAATCATCTAAATACTTGCAAACTGCTAAATGGCAGGATCACACAGTGGATTTTAGCTTTACAAGAATATAATTGAAGTATTGAACATGTCCCTGGCAAGGCACAGGTAGTAGCAGATGTACTATCAAGGGGTAAGACAGATTTACAGGCCACTCGGGCTAAGAAGTTTCAAATACGGTCTTTGAGGGTACAAAAGAAACAAGTAGGTACAGGATTACAAGAAATTGCAGTACAATTGAAAACAGAAATATCAGACAATTCTCTGCTCCAAAGGGTAGTACAAGAGTTGGAAACAAATAACTGTAGAGATATTATTAAGGAGACATTTCTGATCAAGGATGGTTATTTGTTTCAAAATATAAACACCACTGGTGCAAAATGGGTTCTATGCATACCTGATCAACTCAGGAAAGAAGTTATTGATTTCTTACATAATGAATATGGACATTATTGTGTTACCAAAACAGTAAAGTACATACAAAATTTTTGTTTATTTATGGACATGTATTGGACAGTAGTTAAGGTAATAGGGCTATGTTTAATATGTGCACAGACAAAGGTATGTAATATGAAAAAGGATTATGGGTCATGTACTGGCTACAAGCCATTGGAAATAGTTTTTGTAGATTTGTTTGGCCCTCTGCCGAATGGTAATAAGGAGGGTTGGGGGGGTTAGATATATATATTTGTAATTCTTGATATTATGTTCACCAAATTTGTGAAACTATATCCAATTAAGAAGGCTACAGCCTAAGTAATCACTGAAAAAGTAACGGATTATTATGTACTAGAGAGGTTGGTCAGCCAAGGAAAATTATTTCAAACAATGGGCAACAATTCCCTAATGATAAGTGGAAAACACTAACATCCATTTGATGAATTGAGTTAGGATATACAGCAGTGTACCATCCAGCAGCAAATCCAGTTGAACAGGTTGTGAGAGAATTAGGGAGATTGTTTTGAAAGTACTGTAATGAACACCATAGCAAATGGGCGGTGATTGTAAGTGGTGTGGAACAATTAATAAATAGCTGTTGGATGAAAGTACAGGTACTACCCGCATCAAACTTATGAATCTGGGTAAACCTAACACTGTATTGTAAAATTTTCTACATTTTCCCATAAATGATGCTGGAAATGTGGGAAATATGAGAACTGCAGCCTCACCAAGGCTGGAGTTGAAAACCAATCACAGACGAAAAAGGTGGGATAAGAATAGCCAACCAATAATTTTCCAACTTGTGGCCACACTCCATTTCTCAACATTAACAAATAAGCAGATTCATACATTTTTTAAACTTTTTGGCGGGCCATACAAAGTTTAAGCAGTAGTATGTCATAATGTATATAAAGTACACAATGCCAACTGGCATGTCTCGTTGCGGCCATGGGGTTTAAGAGCAATGTGAAATTGTAGGATAGTGTGTAATCTAACCTAATGTTTAGGTTATGGTGTACAAAAGAGAAAAAATTGTCCTAATTATATAATAATGGTAAACATGTGAAGGTATAAACTACATACATGTTACTGTAATTTTCATGTAAGAGCATACTAAAGGATGTAACAAACCTTGATGAGTCTAGAGTGAAACCTAATGTAATGTAATTTGTTGTGATCTATTAGTGTTTATCCGTATAATGTAATTTTATAATATATTAACTTTTGAAACTGAATTTGAGATAGTTGTATTGAATCGTAAGGTAACTTGATTGATTATTTGGTTGCAGTTAGTTTTGTTGGGGCTAGTTTAACCTATTATGATAAATCTGAAGAATTTATTTTATAAAAGTATTTTCATAAATTAAATTTATTTTGTAAATAACTATTTGCTATCATGGCATTTTACCGAGGGTAACACTGTTAATGGAACATCAAGAAGTGGAATGAATTAATGTCTTTTGTGAAGAAGAGTAAAACTGTATAAATTTACAATTATGAGGTTTTTTAATATGAAAGGAAATGGAAAGTGGAATGATTATTAAAAGTAATAATTTAAAATGCAGTGAGAAACTGTATAATGTATGTATATTTGTTCATAAATTTGTTAACGAATCATGTTTTTAGTGATAAATAGTTTCATAATTGACTGTACCTATGCATCAAACACAAAGATTTAATTTGGAGAATGGCAATCATAAATCAAGTGAATAGTGCTGTGTTTTATTATATTATTTTAATTGAAAATAAGGGTGTATTGTAATTAAATCAAAGCACACTATTTTTTTTTGTTATTATGGAAAAACATTATGATTTAATTTTTGTATTAATTTTGTAAATGTATTTTGATTATTCTCAAAAAAGGTTACTTGTGTGTTGATGTGCATTACATGTTGATTTTGAAAAGTCTTAAAGGATGTTGCAGAATAATTTTGAAAACTTAGAAAACATTGTTTGAATTTGTATTTATGATAATGATGCAGCGCGAACTTGTGTAAAATGGGTATTATTGATATTGCTCCCTTTATTGTGTTAATGCTTTAATAACACTAATATTTATTAATTGTGTTGGGACAGGTCTGAGGCCCCTATAGTTAAATGTGGAACTGACCTATTATGAAGGCTAGGAGCTCTTTTCCCTTGAGTTAATGTTGGCACTGACCCAAAGTGAGATGCATTAGCTCTCTTGTATTTTAGCCAGACCTTGGATTCCCTTTTACATATGTATTGAGTATTAAACCATTCAGTCACTAATGAATCATGTAAACAGAAACTGAAAGTGACTGTACCATGGTATATTTAATTGAAAAGAAACGTGTAATGTATACTAAATTTCTGTAACATTTTCTGGTTAATTTTCTTTGTGGGATACGGTAATGGAATGTATTTTACAGCGATACAAACTTTGTATGTGAAATGTATAACCATGTAAACAGAAACTGAAAGTGAATTTAATATTGTATTTAATTGAAAAGAGACATGTGATGTATACTGAATTTCTGTAACATGTTCTGATTAATTTACTTTGTGTGATAATGTAATGTAAGGTATTTTATTGAGACTTTAACTTAGTATATGGATGTATAACCACCTAAGCGGTTAAATTTTCTTGCAAGAGAGGGAATAACGGTCCAGCCTTTATACAATCGACATCCATGTAGTAGTCTAAGAGCCGGTGAGAGATCGACTTACACCCATCTGATAACCAGGTGAGATTTTTTTTTTTTTAATGTTATTAATTAATGAACACACCTATGATAGCTTGCCTATTGCAAAGCTGTCATGACTATTTTTAATTAAATTAATTTTAATTACTTTTTTTTCATCACCTTCTCTCTATTGATAACCAACCAAATTTAGTCCCAAATGTTAATTTTCTATATGGAGAATATGCCAAGGTAGGCTTGCTTACTTATTTCCGGTCATAGCTACCTGGCAAGCAGGTATGAACAGGTAAATCAATATAGCTAACTACACCGAGCTGATAACCAATCAAAATTGGTATCAAAATAAAGATTATTTAATAACAAATATAATGGTATAGGCTTGCCTGTGAAAAATCGGAGTGATAACCAACAAAATCCAACGATTCTTTGGTTAGCTCAATATCTTCATACTTAAAGTTCCGTTTTTTACGAAAAGCCAATTTTAGTGAGCACACTTCGAAAGACTGATCGTCAAAATCAATAACTGATTTTTTTGAATCACACAAAAAAACACTTTTTACTCATGTTTTTTACAGCACAATTAACAATAACATGGAACACGTGTTGTCTCAAGATGATTTTCAACCGTAAATAAACGTCTCCCTTAATCGCATGTAAAAGAGCATGCGCACTCGGGTACATTCAACGGACACGTCTCGCACAGCTGCTATGTTGTATCCTCTTCTATCGCACAGACTTCAGGCGCTCTACTCTCTCTCTCGCATATATTTAATTGCTCCGATTTTAAAACTTTAACGCACGGCAATAATATTCTATGACCGATTTTTCGCAGGCAAGCCTATACGATTATATTTGTTATTAAATAATCTTTATTTTGATACCAATTTCGATTGGTTATCAGCTCGGTGTAGTTAGCTATATTGATTTACCTGTTCATACCTGCTTGCCAGGTAGCTATGACCGGAAATAAGTAAGCAAGCCTACCTTGGCATATTCTCCATATAGAAAATTAACATTTGGGACTAAATTTGGTTGGTTATCAATAGAGAGAAGGTGATGAAAAAAAAAGTAATTAAAATTAATTTAATTAAAAATAGTCATGACAGCTTTGCAATAGGCAAGCTATCATAGGTGTGTTCATTAATTAATAACATTTCAAAAAAAAATATGTCTCATCTGGTTATCAGATGGGTGTAAGTCGATCGCTCACTGGCTCTTGTACTATAGGTTTCGATTTGGGACATGTTTCTTCTAAATCTTTCCCAAACCTTGGGGGCGGGGGATGATGTAACATTGCAGGTATATATACATAATGTATATATTCAGGAAATATTCAAGTTGTCTAGATTTCTGTCAAGGATAGTAATTCATTTAATATTTAAAAGGTTTTGGCAATGATAACTTGTCTGTATTTTATATGTTTTGGTTTTTTCAAAATTATTTTACTTTCATTTCATCAGTAGTGACAGACGTCAGCCAAAGACGTCATAGAATGATATTGCATATTTTCCTTTTCGCTGGTTTAGTAAACTAGACACACAGCCATCGCATTGCACGACATGGTGAAACAAGGGAAATAACAGAGGTCACCCTTAGCTGATGTGACCGACTGCGCAAAAACAATATGTCAATTTTAGAGATATGTCCAAATTCAGGACATTACCACACCAAATTATGCTATGATTCGACCACTTTTTGATGAGGAAACTTTTGATAGATATATAGGGGAAGTGCGACCTTTCTCAGGTATCACAATAGTTTGTCAGCTGTCTGTCAGTCGAACAGTCTGCAATGACTGATCACTTGACTCGCACCGACAAGCGCCTGCGACTTTAACCTTCTTTTGTATTTCGGACATTTCAAAAAGCTATTAAATTTATTTTCCATTGGTGCAAGGAGTCGATAGGGTACCGGTAGAGAAAAGTAACGATTTTCTCTCGTCTTCATAACTATCTATTCTCAAAGTGAGAAGTTTTTTTTTTATGAAGTCTGTAATTCTGGGTTTTTTTTTTTTTTTTTTTTTTTTTTTTGTCAGCTGCGAGTGTCAATTGTTTGTTTTGCCAAGAGGACAGTAAGTCTCCAGTGAACATTAATGTCATTGTTGACTTATTTACTGTTGGCACTCCTGTTATCAACAAACATATATTTTTGGTCAGATCTTTGTGCTTTCTTCATCTGAGCTAGTTCGAGCTGATGTTTGCTGCAGACTGCAACGAGTATCGTACAGGAAACATCACAAGTTAACATTGCAGGCTGCGAGTACCTTGCCTATTTAGTGTTTTAATATGAAAAACTGAATGTAGACAACTAATAATTATTATGAAATATAAATAAATATAAAAAAGCCTGCCCATGGATATTGAATTGGCCACAGGGTGAGCTCTTTGTGTATCAGGGCAGGTTTATTGATAGCAAAAACAGCAGTTAGTTTGCGGCCACCAACAAATACATCTGTTCTTAATTCTGCTCAACTTGCAGACATTACTTGTACCTAGTATTTCTTCACTTAGAATGCATTTAGACAACATATTTTTTGTATAATGGCATGTCAAAATCTCTATTTTAATATGTTTGGGACACACAAATCACAGAAACCAACACACTTACCAAAATGAGGTAATTCATATTGAAATAGGGTACTATGAGTTACTTTAAGAAATATTTAAGATTACAGTAACAAATTGTTTCATAATTTTAAAAAATTGCTCAAAATAAGCAAATATTTGAGTATATTTGATTCGTAACAATTTATAATTTTTGTAACAAATTTTGCTAAGCATAACTTAAAATAAATTAAGGCACAACCATTATATCTTCTCTTTTCCACTCACTGTGTATGTGCTTGCCAAGTGTTAAAAAAGTTAAACGGTAAAGTAATGGAAAAATTGGGACAAAGTTATTTGGTAAATCAGTTTTGCTAGTACTAGGTAAGAAATTGCTAACATTTTTAATCTACATTAAAAATGCTGTGTGATTGTAATATTAATATGAAGATTTTATTCAGGGTATTTTCATGGCAACAATTTTAATTTTGTTAATGTTATAGGAGCGGATTAATTCACTGCGTAATGAACTGCTGGAAATGGTAGAAAAAAGTGGCTCATCAGGAAAGGAGACATTACCACATGATCGTCAGCTGCAGACTAGGAAGAGTAAAGAGGAGGTAGGTAATGCTGCATTTATCTTGGATCTTTCTGTTATAAAATTACAGAACTTATTTTCGACTATTTGCTCTTATCTTAAGTTGTTTGTTTGCTACAACAGGTATTGTTAATTATTTATACAATTTGCTCCCTATTTAATTCTAGTACTTATTTTGAAAAAGGTTTTAGCTTTTGTTTTTTGTATCTGTCTATTTTTGTGTTGTGTTTTGTGTGTGTGTGTGTGTGTGCGCGCGCACGCGTATGTGCGTGTGCGCGCGCCCGTATGTGCGTGCGCGCGCGCTATGTGCGTGTGGCGCGCGTGCATGTGTGTGCGCGTATGTGCGCATGCGTGTGTGCGCGCGTTTTTTTGTGTGTTTTTTTTTCCACTCTCAATTTTCTGTACTTCTCCCTGTATTATGTTATTTATTATGTTTTTAACTTTATATTAACAGTTTGTAGTTATTTATATTTCTCTCCTTTTTGATATGCATGTTATTCAGGCTCATTTTAACTTCTGCTCTTATAACTAAACTAATTTAACTTTTATTTTCTTTCATTGATACATTGGATGTTTATATATTGTTAAGGCTTGAAGTTGATATTTTTATTCTAAAGACTATTTTATTATCATGTCTATAAGTTAAATATATTAATTACATTTAGAGAGGAAAATACAATATATATAATATGTTTGTTTCCTTATTTGAACAAATTTTTAGATATAGGTTTTACAACTAAATTAATAATATTCCTGTGTTATAAATAAATAAATAATTTTCCTGCAGTTATCTCTTCAAATATAATGGCTGTGGAATTAAAATTTTGGTTTAAAAGTATTTTAAACAACCTTCCTTACATGTTAAACTAAAAATGTATCCAGTTCGACACAGGCTGTAGGAGTTCCAACAAGTTCCGATATATGATTATATGCTCTCTTTAGCCAGTGAAATATGACATTTTACTGGTGATGTTGCTACCTTCCTTTATCAGTAATTGTTGCCAGTAGTACAGGAAGGAAGGGTATGAATAAATTATTGAATTGAGTATGGTCCATTAGTAGATTATTTTCATGTAGGTGTGAGTTTGATGCAGAATTAATAGAAATTATTTGTTTGCTTGTCATTATCCTAAGCCACCATGCAGCATTTCTTATATAGATGTGGACATATTGAATCAGGGAGTGAATCCTTCAAATCAGCCAATGGCAGACAATGCCTAGTGTTTTCAACCATTTACAATTTGGGAAGCTTTAACTTTACAGAGTGACTAGCATCAAGTAAAACACAGAAACTTTGTGAAAAAGTCAGGTAACTCATAGGGAAACAATTATCAATGCCCCTATTTATTTACATTTGCCATATTAAGTGTATTCTTGGAGAGAGATAAAATGTGTAAAAATGGTCAAATATCTCTTTAAAGCTTGCCTATGCAGTTTCCTTAAGCTGCTTAAGAAAAGTATAAATATACCGGTGTAGTTTAATCTGTGGTCTTTCATCATGTGTAATAAATTCCCACTGTTACAGATCTAATTTGCACAGTACAACATTACGACTGAAACACTGCATATCTTGCACGTAGGAGCGATGATGCATTAGGTGTGCCTGTTATGCCCATATCGCTCCCTCGCTTCTTGACCTTGGACATAGGGTTCCCACGGGGGTCCATCCCACTCTTAACATTTGAAGAACTAGCTGTGTGTAACTGAACAAAAATGTGGTTAGCTTAATTGAAGTTTACTTCTAAGTGAGATTTGAAAACATTGACTTTAGCATGTTTTGTATCTACAGATAGACTTTAATTTTGGCATAAATACCCAATCAGTAATTGAAGATTACAGACTGGATATATATTTTTTACTCTAGAAGCTATTTTCGAGAGCATGAAGAGGTAAAATTGGTGATGTTTCCATAATACGAAAAGTGTAGTAATTGATTTTTAAGTAATATCTGAGAAAACATCTCAATCTCTCCACACATCAGAAAAATAATTTGCCTTCATGATATTTTTTGCAAGAAATCTATTAACAGAAACTGTCAGAATGCTGAAATGAATGTCAGCTTTATATTGTCAGAAGGCTGAACATTCCACACCCTGAATCACTCAAATAATTGTATATACAAGTACTACTTTTTTTAAGTGGCTGCCATTTAAATACTTTAGTTTATAATGTCATATCAACGTAATCATTTCACCTATTTCATCCAAAACTTATTAAGTGTTAACTATATCAATTGCAATTCTTAAATATCGTATTTGACTAGGTACCTCTTTTAACCAGTATTTTGTAAGATATTGTGACATAAAAATAAAGTATTTATATCATATCTCGAGAACCATTTAACTGATTCCTGCCAAATTTGATATACAATTTAAGAATATTGTAATGCACCCTAAACATATACAATTTTAGCATATAAAACAATCATTTTCAAAATTTTGCCATATTAAGTTTATTCTTGGAGAAAAAAAATTTGTAAAAATGTTCAAATATCACATTTTTAAAGCTTGTTACAATTTATACCTACAAAACCATTTGACCAATTTAAACCATACTTAATAGGTTGGCAACACCTGTTATGACTTTTAAATATGTTAATGTTAATTCATTGCCTATTTATTTGCCATTTTTGCATATAGCATCTCCTGAATAATAAAGCCCTTTTATGATATCTCGGGGAAACAATAATACAGTCGACTCAATTATCCGTGATAATGGGGGGGGGCCGTTGCCACGGATAATCCACATATACTAAGAGAAAAATACAGTTTTTCCATCACTAAATTTTGTATGGTCGTAACTGAATACTGGGTGTTTCAGTGTGAAACCTAGCCTATCCTTGACATAGTACAGTGGAAGCCCGGTATACCATGGATTTGGTTATACCGTGGGGCAATTTATGTCCCCTGGCCTGAATAAATAAGTGGAAAGTGTGCGGTCAGGCCGGCGGGTGGTCATGAATCAGGGAAATTGATGGACGAGGCGGAGGGAGCAAGCGCACATTCTCTCTCCTTTCTATTTACTGATTTATTACAGCATTGTATGTTTTTCCGTATATGCTAATAAAATGTGTTCTTATATTACCATATTGGCGAGTAAGGCCATGTGCATGTATAAGCTACATTGGAAGTTTTTGATGAAAAATTTGGGATAATTAATATTTCAAGTAGACCGCACTAAATATGTATATTCCCGTAAACATTTCCGGGCCTCATTGTGCCAGTGCAGAGGCCAACATGCTGCCTAAATTTCATAGAAATTCAACACATTGACATGAATCGCATCAATCAGAATGTGTTCCCAATACCGGGCCGCTGTTATGAATTGAACCGGCGCTGTAATGACCGCAGTGGCGGCAACTGTCTGGCCGCCGCCCACCAGAATAATCTTGTAGGGACCGACCAACAACTTACCAGCCCCGATGATCAAGGCACAAGCGACAAAAGCAAGCCGCTGTGTCAATCTCCTACAGGGTATAGCTGTATGTAATCATTATAATTATAATGTAGACACTTTGATTATAGTGTATATATACAGGCTATGAAGTATGTGTTCCTATTTTAAAAAATACAATTAAATTTGAGGCCCTTTTCAAAATTCATGCTTCGAAGTCATTTACAGACATATAATTAATCTTGTATGGGGTATAGCTCTACGTAATCACTATAATTATGATGTAGACACTTTGATTATAATGCATATATATACCGGCTATAAGGTATGTCTTCCGATATTCGGGAAAAAAATTCTGAGCGGACGAGCTATTGTGGACAAGACTTAATGCAGAAAAGCTGTCTTTCTTTGCATGCCACCTATAATTTCCTTTTTTTTTTGTTTTAGTATTCCTTTGTAAAATGCAACTCAGGCAAGCAAGCAGCATATCTTACAACACGTGAGGCACTGATAGATCCCATCTGCAGTGCAAGCATGCAATCGACATTTGGACATTAGCTTCCTTTCTAATTCTCACTTCCTCCTATACCGGCCCAGCAGGAGGCAGGGGGTAAACCCCCTTCTTCAACCCACATGACAAATAACTCACAGCTAACACCGCCCTTGATGGAATAAGTACATCTATTGCCTGGAAAATGCTGTATTTGTTAGTTATTCTTGCTTGAATGCATGTGACCCTTCATCACAGTGCATTTTTCTTCTGTTTCCCTCCCTTGGGTGCTGTCAAGTCCAGTGATGCAGATTTAAAAAAAAGTTCCATTAGTAGGGGGTTAAATGTTTCATGAGTTACGGCGGTAAATAACATCACTTACCCCATGTTTGACAGATATGTGCCACACTACATTAGAACACTGGTTTTTTTTGCTACTGTACTCCGTTACTCCCAGAATAGTTCAGAAAGCTATAACGCGGGTCTAAGTTATGTCCCCAATGGCCGCGTTATATTGGGCTTTTACTGTACCGTATTTACCGGTATATTTTACGGCCTCGCATAATTTCCGTACCCTATCATTTATTAACAAACAAAGAAATTTTAAAAATGCGTAATTTATGCACCCCTGATTTCTAACTTACAAAACCAGAATATAAAGTATATAAAATATACGGGTAAACACGGTAGTTCTCTCACGAACATTACAAGAAATGCACAGCTTCAGTTAATACAAACAACGCAGCGGGATGCGTGTATTGTTTATTGCCCGGTGATACTGGAATCTGATATTATGTAAGAGGAAGGCAGGGTGATGTCACTCTGTTGCTAGACAACAGGCCACCTCCCACCTCCCCATCCCCCCCCCCCTGGAGAGGGTAAACAAAGACGTGCAAAGCGAACTGCATGTCGCCCGTGTCGCACATTCGCCTCCCGCACTGTCCAGTGCGTGCGGCATACAACCGGCTGTTTCAGCGTGTGGAAAACAGTGTTTAATGTAGGAAACAAGTTTCGCCTTCCATTCCCAGTTCTTCAAAAAAATATTGGGCTTGTTTCACACACAGTAAGCCCGACCCTGACGTTCCCATGGCACATTTCTGGTTAAACCACTCCAGCATAGCCTTATCTAGTTCTGCATACTTCAATAGTTTCATGGTTTTCCTATACGCCAATCCACTTTTCAAGTCCGCACTGCTCGCAAACTCAATAATTTTGGATTTATTGTTTCATATATCCCGAATTGTTGTTTCTCCCACTCTATACATAAATGAAAACTGTTTTATTACACTTCCTCCTTCAAGTTTATTTATAATTTACAGCTTCTGCTGTAAATTTAAAACCACATGTTTATGTTTTGCAGACATTTTTCGGCTGAAAATGAGCAAAAACAAAACAGAACGTAACCACTGACTGGCAAGATAAAACTGACACTGGTGTTGGGAATGCAATACGCGGGAAGAATGCGGTGGTCACACTGGGGCCAGCTATACCTGGCAGGCAGCAGCTAGGTTAGCGAGTTGTGTGGTGGTGTCAGCTCGCTGTCTTGTGACGTAACTAAGCTAACATTCCATTGGGAACACATTTTGACGTGCATTTGCATCGATAAACAAATATATTTCATTCCACAGTTATTTTCAGAGCGTACCTGTTATTAATTTCATTCATTTCAGAGGGGTGTTTTTATTAAATAACTTCGGTCTGGCAGTGTTTGAGTTAATTTCAAAAGTTTATTTTTATCTTTCTGAATATGCCGCGGTTGATGTGCAAAGTGGATAATCAGCTCGCAGATGATATATAGTCTACTATAAATGGATTCCTGACACATTTTCCATACAAACACACCTATAGTATTCCACCATAAATCCATATGATTTTAGTATACCATACTATTATTTTTAAATAGCTGCCACATAAATATTTTAGGTTAGAAACTATGTCCACTAACATATTGACAAAAAATTAAACCAACTTTGTAAGTTTATAGTACTTACTGTGGCTATTTATTAAAGTTCTAGCTTACTACCTCTCTTTTTTGCCACTTTGGAAGTTGGTGCCATCTGAATAAATACATTTTTTAGACTATATATGCATAAATACTAAAGAGATTATGGCAGAGTTTGGTAAATAAATAATGCTGTGGTAAGAGACTGACCATATATATTTTCTGTAAATCAGGCACATATTTTAAAAAATTGTGGCCATATGAATATTTTAGGTTAGTATGTCATATCTTCTGAGTAGTGATATACTTATTTAAATCAAACTTAATATACTGGCAGCACCTTCATGACCATTAGAATAAATTATTAGTTAATTTTGTCCCATTTTGTAAGATAATGCTACATGGAACATCAAGCTTTTTGATATATTCCAGAAAGTACAGTATTGAAACGAATTTCCAAAAATAAATATTCCTACAACTATTAAAAACAGCATGAATTAAGTAGTTTGAAGTGGGTAAGTTATTTATTAAATGTTTGTCTCATTACAGTTTATGTTGCAGGTTATATCTATGGAACAATCAAACCAAATTGAACCAAACTCGGAATCCAGGATATTTTTTATTTTGTGCATTGAATATGCTAATTAATAATTTCTTTGGTATGTCATGTTGAAAGATGTCACCAGAAATTGAAACTTAAACCACACATCTAATTAATTTTCAATCAATTGTCATCACAAATGTGTGCAAACAGAGCTATGGAATGTCATTTAACATATTTTATGTCTCCTATTTTCAAAGTGATAACATTATTCTTCAAATGTTGTATGATGAATCTGCGGCACACTCAGAATCAATGTAACACAATCTTAGTGTGCTGAAATTTGTGTTCGTGCCTTATATCTACAAAGATATGGCTTAATTCATCCACTATTTTGGAAGGTATGGCCACCGAACATTTTTTTAATCATCGGCTTCCTTTGTCTCTCAGAACTGCTTGACTGATCACTATCCAACATTGTGGGAAATTCCTTCTGCTTAGACTGTTCTTGTTGAAATAAATTAAACAAGGCCATAACCGCATACAGCTCTTTTATTTACCCATTATACCATCTTCTACACTCCAGTATAGCCAACCTTAAAAACACTTTTAAATTTTATTGTCTTTAACACACACACCCACCCTCAATAAAATTATACATAAGTAAATTGTCAGTTAACCTTTAACTTACAAAGACTATGCTGTTAAACGACACACATTTAACAGAATTGAATTCACTCTCAAAATGTTTACTCGTAACAGACTAGGCAGACAAAAACGAGACAAGAAATACAGAGGTTACAATTCAGTGTTTGGCTCACAGCCTACCAGTCAAAGACCTTTTGTAACAAAATAGGGGCCTGTTATTGATTTTGTGAGTCCATCAGCCACTTGGTCATGAGTACTAGCATACTGTACCTCGATTATGCCCTCAAGGATTTTTTCCCTTATGAAGTGGTGGCGAATGTCCACATGCATCAGTCTTTTGTGGTTTTCAAGATTCTTCAACACTGTGATGGCTGCCTGGTTGTCCTCGTTAATAAGCACACATTCACCTGACTGAAGAACACCAAGTTCACCAAGAACTCCTCTTATCCAACAAGCCTCGGAAGCAGCTGAGCTGAGGGCCATATACTCAGTCTCTGTCGATTAGAGCACCACTGTTGGTTGTTTCTTTGATGCCCATGTAACCGTACAATTGTGGACTTGAAAAACAAACCCTGATGTTGATTTCCTGTCGTCTAGGTCGCCTCCACTGTTAGCGTCGACATATTGCTGTACTCCTGGAGTTGTCTCCTGATGTTTGTACACTAGTGACAGTTCTAGAGTTCCTCTTATGTAACGCAAGACACATTTCAGGGCTGTCCACAACTGATCACTTGCACTGTTCTGGTGCCTGATCAATAAACTAATTGTTGCTTAAGTACTGCTACATACATAAGGCTCCCAATCAGCTGGCAATATCTTGTTTCAATTCCTTGTCTTCAGATATTTGGACAGTTTTCGATATTTTGAAGAAAGGGTTCGTCGGGGTCGCTGCATGTCTACAATTTTCCATTGCATACCTTGCTCAGACTGATTTCAAGAAATGGGTTTGGTTCATCTTTAGAAGGCCTGATTTTCTGTCTTGAAAGATGCATATTCCCAAGTAATTTGAAGCTTCCCCGAGATCTTTCATTTTGAAGTTTTCCTTTAGTGTTGCCTTCAGCTTTTAAATTTTCTTCTCACTATCTCCTACTATCAGTAGATCATCTACGTACAAATGCACATATACTTTGAATTTTAAGGATCTTTTCACATACAAACAATAGTCGTGTTTAGATCTCTCGAAACCCTCTTGTTCTGTCACCTGATTGAATTTGTCATTCCAATGTTTTTGAGATTTTTTTTTAACCATAGATGGATTTGTTTAGTTGATACAAAGTTTTTCCATCACATTGTACTCCTTCAGGTTTGGCCAAGAAATCTTCCTCTTCAATATTTCCATAAAGGAAGGCGTTATGAACGTCAATCTGGTAAACTGGTAGGTCTAGTTGATTTGCAACTGGTGCATAGACTTCCTCCAGATCCGAGACATTCTTTTGCTCAAAGCCCTTTGCAACCAACCTTGCTTTGTACTGCGTTGGTTTTCCATTTTGATCATGTTTTATTTTAAACACCCTCTTAGATCCTATTATGTGACAATTATCCGGGGCTAACACTTCATTCCATGTATTATTTTCTTCAATAGATTTCAATTCAGTGTCGATAGCAAGTTTCCACGTTGCCCTGTCCTCACTCTCCATGGCATCCTGGTAACTAAAGTGTTCTTCTAAAGCACAAAAATCAGTTTCATAGGCACAGAACCTTTGAGGTTTCTTTAAACATGTGCAGTCCTTCAGGCAATCTCTTTTCCAATTATTTTGTATGAAAAGTTCTTCTTCCCCTGTAATATGACTTTTATCTTTAGCCATTGTAGTGGCCTCAGCCCTAGTGTACAAAGGTGGTTCACTACACCCACTAGCTACAACGGTTTCTCCCCTTGTCTCAAAACCTTTAAATTCTTCCTCCTCCTCCTCCTCTTCTGACAGCGGGGTCTTCTTGAGTGTCTGCGTTTCCTCTCTTTAGTGTCACTAACATTTCTATCGCTTTCACAAACAGATGGGACCACTTCTTTTATGTAGCTTGGTTCCTGCCTGCAGACAATGGTTCTCGAGATCTCTATTTTCCTTTGGCCAGGCATATAAACCCTGAAGGCTTTAGAGTTTTCTTGGTAGCCTACAAAGATTCCCTTAATGCACTTAGGATCCCACTTCTTCCTTTTCTCCTTGGGCACATGGTATAGATTTCTGTACCAAATACATGAAGCTCTTTTATGTCTGCCTCCGAGTCGAACCACACTTCATACGGACTTTTACCTTTTACAGAGCTCCTGTCTGTCCTGTTAATTACATACACTGCAGTGTTTACTGCTTCAGCCCACAAGTGTTTTTTCCAGATTTTTGGCCTGTAGAATTGTTCTAGCCACTTCAACTATGGTTCACATCTCACTCTCTACCTTACCATTTTGTTCTGGGCAATACAAAGCAGCCTTTTGGTGCCGAATGCCCAAGGTTTCAGTCACCCTTATAATTTTCTGACTCACCAAATCTGTATCCTTGCCTGTTCTTAGTATTCTTACTTCATTCCCTGTATCTTTATTTGGCTAATTGCAGAAATACTTTAAATTTCTCAACAGCATCTGATTTGTGTTTTAAGAAAAACACAAATCTGTATTTACTAAAGTCATCAACTACTAGCAGGAAGTAGCTTGCCCCTCCAAAGGACGTTGATTCCATCGGACCACAAATGTCCGCATGGACGATTTTGTAGGTATCTGTAGTCTTGGTTCTGCTTGAGGGAAAAGGCGGTCTGTATTACTTTCATTTAATACAAGGTTCACATAAAAAATCGTCTGGGATTGTTACCGCTATATGATTACATTTTGGTGTACCAGCTTCTCATGCCAGGTACGCAGTGTACACTTCTCCTCAGAACCTAAACATGGTACAGCTGACTCTAATGTATGCTTAAATTTCATTTTGTACGATTTCCATTGCTGCAGTCCAATGGCACAAACATATTTTAACTAACTTACATTTTTCTTTATTCCATGTCATTTCATAGCCCTTTCTCAGAGCAGCAACTACAGAAAACTGATTGAACTTAATGTCTGGGATGAACAATACATCTTGTAGCTCTGAAATCACCCAAGAATCACCATTAAATGCTCTACCTTCGCAGTTCCAATCCCTTCAACCACTAACCTCAAACCATTGCCTATCACAATGTTTCTTGTTTCCTCTAAGCACTTAAGTTCTAAAAACAAATTTCTTTGTGAGCACATATGCTCAGAGGCTCCACTATCGACATACCAGTCCTCTGAATTCAAACTTTCCCCAAACAACGCTGCACTTATAAACGCATTCGTGCAGGTCTTATTCAGAGTGCCACTACTGTTCCTTTTTCCATCTTTTGCAATCCTTAATTTGCAGTCTTTCATGAAGTGGCCCGTCTTTTTACAGTAGAAGCACACTAATTTACCTTTATCCCTTTCTACTCTATCTTTGTTTTGGAAACAGTTTGCCTTAACATGACCAAGCGTGCCACAACCATGGCACTTAGGTGTATTAGGCCTAACCGATCTTCTAGACATCACAGTCCCGTCCACTGAGGACTTATCTCCTATTCATTCTTCTTCGACACTTCTATTGTACATTTTGTGCAATCTAGAAATGTGTTTAGCTTTGGACCTACTATAGTGACTTTCACATCCTTTCATACTACCAATGAAGGTTTTCATGTGGCGTTTTTTCGTAACTGATTTTGCTGAATTTCTGTTCCCTCTGCTGCGTTCTTTTAGTATATCACCCTTAGCCAAAAATTTTGCAACAGTATTTAGTCTGTGTTTGGAAACCTATATGTCAGTTCCATTAGCTTCTTATTATTAACAGTGACAGACTCCCATGCTGACACAAAATGCTTATACTTATCTGGCAAAGACACAATAATTTTAGTCATAAACATCTGCTCTGAAATATTTTCCCCATGCTGTTTAAGGTGAACTGCTATCTCTTACAACTTTGAAATAAAGATTGCTATTCCTTCACCCTCATATCTTGTGTAAAAAAAACTTTTGCTTTAACTGATTCAGACTCACCTCAGATGGTTGCTCATAAATTGACAACAATTTCACCCAAATTTCATTGGCTGGATCACATGTTAACAGGTGCGTCATCTGGCCTTCTTCCAACAGTGTTACAATTACCTCTTGTGCTTTACTATCCTGACCATTCCACAACTTCAAGCGTGTTTCAAATTCGGCATCGGAAATGTCGTCTGTCTTGAATGGTTTAACCTCGCTGCCCGACACAACCCCGCATAAATCTCTTGATTTCAAGATAACGAACAACTGAAATTTCCACACACTCCAGTTGTTTTCATTCACCAGTTTTACTAGTCTAACTGAATGTTCCTACTCCATTTTGGACGTTAAACAAAGATGTGCCAGTACTGAACTTCCGTGCTACTTCAGACCGTTTATATACTTAAACTATTGCTACTCTGTCACTTATTCAATAACCGCACAGCTCAGTTACTTGTTCAATAACCTGAGCATTAGTACTGGGCCCATAATCTGTTGAAATAAATAAAACAAGCCCATAACACAACCGCACACAGCTCTTTTATTCGTCTGTCATACCGTCTTCTACACTCCAGTATAGCCAACCTTAAAAAAAACACTTAAATTTTATTGGCTCTAACAGTTCTTAATACACATGCTAATTTTATATAAGTATTTCAGTTTTCCATCAGTTTTACTTGTATTCACATGTAGAGGAAAGTAGGCTGATTAGTTATATTATTAACTTCTTGTTTAAATATTCTTGTACTCTTTGTGTGAAAAATAAAACCTGTAAAAAAAAATCTAAAATAATGATTTTTAAAAGACATTGAGTTTAAGAAAGTCAAATAATTTACAAATCGAAAATAGTAAATACAGTAATGCCTCTGTTTACTGGACCACTAATCAGTGTACTTTGTATTTACTGGGCAAAGTCTGAAGTCACAGTTATTTTTATTGCAGTGTCCAATTGCTGTTTGTAAGGCATGAGAATTGTTGTTCAGTGGTGAGAGATGTACTCGTGTGAACAGCTGTGTTATGTAGGTAGGTTGAAGTTATTTTTAAAATCGTGCAATGGTTCGGCTGCGTGTGTCTACTGTAGGAATGACCATAATTTGTGACACACATGACATTTCCTTGTAGCTTGATGTCAATTGTCAGGGTTTGTGTTTGAAATATATATTTAGGCATACATAAACAGATGACGTTATGCCTGCTCGTCAAAAATGGGTAATCAACTTTTTTCACTGTGTAGGATTTTATCTCTGTAATCGCTGTGTAGGATCTGCTCTCTGTAAGAGTGTGCACAACTTGTTGTGAATGTGCCCCTCCCAATGTCTTTTTCTGTGTACTGCAGCAGTTTTTGATGGTATACAAAGCACATTCCTATCAATTTTCACATTTCTATATAATTTTTAAACCAAAGATGATTCATTTTGTTCTTTTTTTATTTTGATTACTATGAACTTAGGTAATAAATGTGTGCAAATTTTTCATTTTGTGGTATTTTAATATGTCTTTACATGACTTTGCTACTTTACAATGAGTGGGAAGTTTGCCATAAAATATTATTTATTAAAAATAAAGCAAACTAATCTTAAAAGGTATTTCCCGAAAAAAAATATCTAAGAAAAATTAAAAACCATTTTAAAAAAACTTGTTTTCCAGTGCACATCTGTGTTGCACATTTAACAACACCCAAAATGCCACAATTCCTTTAACGGTGGCAAAAGTGCTTAGAATGAATTTTAAAGAGATTGATTATACAGACAGAATGTCTGCATGTTGTGGTGTGTAATTTTTAGCAGCCTAATAGCTGTGTGCATGAGAAGACATAGAAGGCGGGCATGGTGAAATGTGGCACGGCATGGTACATGGCTGACAGTGCTGGTATTCATATCACATTATATGCCTGTTATATTCTTGCCACTAAAGGGTGACCAGGATCTGTACTTTTCTAATTTCTAAGAAAAAATTTGCAAGAGGTATATGGGAAAATACATTATTTAACTATCACTCTGTCACTCTCACAGCACACCGTAGAGATAGTATGCCACCTGCTTCCATTTCCAGATTATTGTCTAAATGCTGTGAAATTGCAGAAATAGAAAAGAAAGGCACAGGAGTAGAAATGTTGACAAGTCATGTGGGCGCAAAATGGATAAAATAAAGTCACAGTGCAAGTCAACATGTTCTCCGCAAATATTACTCAGCAGAGACCCACAAAATATGTGAACTGCACAAGCTTGCACTGTTCCGTCTTTCATCTTGGAAAGGTAATGGTCGGTCGTTAATTACCAGAAATACTTGCAGCTCATCGTCCCTCCTGGCTCTAAAAAATCTTTCCCACATTTCAAACATTAACACTAAAGTGAGCCACTAAAATATTTATATCTCTACTGGATTTTATAATTGACTGGACTATACTTCTCCCAATTTTTCCGGTAAACAGGGGCTTTGCAGTAATTAAAATATTTTTAAATTTTTGGTTAAAAGATCAAAATTTGATGCATTCTCAGAAAAGGTACCTTTTCACCCTAAGGTACCTTTTCTGAGAATGTGTCATAAATATATCTTTCTACGTACTTATGTTTTAGTTAACACCATTGTTGTGGTGAGATTTACTTTACTTAAATTAAGTTAGTAATCTTGATTAAAGTATGTAATAAAGAAAAATATATAAGTAGTGAAATGGAACCAAAAAGTAAACAAAAATACTAAATCAAAATCGTCAGATCTTATGATTTTAAAAATGTTTTCAAACTTAAACACAAAATTGGGGGTGCTTGTGGTAACATTTGTAACACATATAAATTATTCAGTAGAATTTATTCTGTAAACTGATTAACATAGTTACTTAAATTTTAAAATATTTGAATCAATTATCCAAACAATGTTGTAACTGATATAAAGGAAATTTTACAGTACAACAAAATAGTTTAATACTTAACCATTATTCTTGTTGAGAGGAACTTATTATGTATGGTAACACCATCATTATACAGTTTAATGTACAGTAGTTAACACACAATGATTCATTTAAATCTGATAGGGTGGTCACTCTTCTGGAAACCAGGGAAATGTTGGGAATTCTAGTGGTCAGGGAAAAAATCAGTCAATTTTTTTAAATTTATAGAAAGTCAGGAAAAATTTTTTAAGAAAACCATTGAAGTGTGAAGTTTTTAAGTTATGGATATTACTTTTTGTAAAGAGACCTGAGGAAAATGTTAATCATTATTTTCAGTTCTTATGGTGGTATTTGTCATTGATGGATATGAATAATCTCAGGGTTGCTACAGGTATAGAAAATCGTGAAAAGTCTGGGAATTAAAAATGGTCAGTGATTTTCTGGGGAAAAAGGAAAAATTTCTTGAAAGTTTTAACTCCTTCCTCGTTTGCTTCACGTCGTACTGAAGTCGCATGTTCAGAGGTGTGTAAAATAAAAACAAAGCCATATAATTTAATAGGACCTATCACTCTTTATTTTCTAGACAGAGTAGTATAAAGTAATATTAAAAGGTCTTGTTGACTCTTCCCTTATTTTTCGTTATGAGCCATCAAACATAGGATTTTGTTCACATGGGTGTTTTGGAGTCATATTTTCAGAGGCTTATAATATAAAAACTAAGTTGGGTAGGTTAATAGAGCCTACCACACTTTATTTACAATATAGTGTAGTGTAAAGTACTCTCTATAGTTTTCAGGAACTCTTCCACAATTTTTTGGTATTATTCTTCAAACATCGAACTTTCCTCACACCTACGACTTTAAGAGCACCCGTGTGAACAAAGTTGGACATTTGAAGGTTTATAGTGAAAAATTGGGGATGAGTCCCCCGGATCTTTGAATATACAGCTACACTACATGGTCTTGCGAATAATAATTGGTAGGTCTTATTAACCTACCCAACCCAGCTTAGTTTTTATTTTATAAGCCTCTGAACATGCGACTTTGGAGTGCATCCAGGTAAACAAAGTTTAGTGTATGAAGGTTTGTAACAGAAAATTGGGATGAGTCCACCGGACCTTTCAATATTACTTAGACAACTCGGTCTTGCAAATAAAGTGTAGTAGGTCCTATTAACCTATCAAACTTATTATTTATTTAATAAGCCTCTGAACATGCAATTTTGGAGCACCTGTGTGGACAAAGACCAATGTTTGATTATACTAATAGCAAATAATTGGGGATGAGTCTCCCGGATATTTTAATATTACTTTACACTACACTGTCTTGGGAATAAAGTGTGGTAGGTCCTATCAACCTACCAAGCTTATTTTTTGTATTATAAGCTTCTGAACATGCGACTTTGGAGCACTGGTATGATCAAAGTTTGATGTTTGATGGCTGAAAGCAAATAATTGGGGACAAGTCCTCCCGGATCTTTAAATATACCTGTACACAAAACTATCTCGCAAATAATGTGTGGTAAGTTCTATTAACCTTTGTAGCTTAGTTTTAATTTAATGAGCACCTGTACCTTCGACTTCTGAGCACCCTTGTGAGCATTCACAATGCAACCCTCTTAGACAGATGCAGCAGGAGTCAGCAGACATGTGCGGTTCTAAGTTGGGCTTTCTAAGTTGTTTCGCTCCTCAGAAATCAAGCCAGACAAGCGAAGTGTTTGAATGATTGTGTATTATTTATGGTTTTCTTAACACGTGACACAAATATAGACTATTCAATATGTATGGCAACTTAGTTGTGGATTTCTATGTGATGTTCACTCGGTAATGTAATATTCATCATGACTTGGCTGGATTATCATATTCCATTCTTTACTTTATCCTCCATACTCATGTGTAAGATAAAACTTTCAAGGCCCTGGTAGAAGTGGTTTCATAGGGAGTTGAACAACACACACATCACATGTTAATTTGTTTAAACTAAAATTATTTTTAATCCATTCATACTGTAAATTTTAAGCTCTGCATGTGTATTGTATATAATCCGTAGATGTTCACAACATTTTTATTATTTAAGGGTGTTGATTTTCAGTGTTTTATCATTCAGTAGCAGTTGTATTACATTTGTTGATGAGTTTATATTAAATTCACATGTCCAAATCCAGTGAACTCTCTGTCTACAATTTTTCAGCGGACTGACAAAAAATTTCCATACATCCAGGAATTCAGTAGATGATGGTTTGACATGTACACCAATAAAATGCAATTTCTAACCTTTTTAAATTTCATGTTGAGTATAATGAGAGCTGTACATAAAGTTGAATTGATAAACACAATATAAATGGGATTTTTAAAAAGTTTTGCCGTATTATCATTACTGTAAATAATACATTACAAAATATTTCACCTAAACTCATTTAAACGAATATAACATTATAAATTACAGTATATAATTGATTGTAATCCCACACCAAATGCTAGCAGTCCCCAAACTTTGAAGTGCTCTAAGAAAAAATAAAATAATATAACACTTAATTTTGAATGTCCCGTGTACATTCGATCAGTTGAGAGCACAGAGAGAGGTTATTGACTGGCCAGGGTGCTCACAGTGGGCAAGACAGAGAGGGAGAAGTCTCAGCTGTGGAAGGAGAGAAACATTCTACTCCTACCCTTCTAGTCGGCACACCAAGGGAGGGCACCAGGATGTCACACTGGTTGCTAAGCAACCCTGTCAGCCATGTATGAGGAGGAAACGAGCTCTGCAGAATATCACCAAGGACAGCTGAAGCTTATGCAATCCAAGTGATAATCTACACTTACGTTGGCGATGCTGTACTCGCATGGACAATATGTAGTTGAAGTAATTAATAATATTTCACTTTTAAAAAGTGTGATTTTGAGACAAAGAAGAATAAATGAATAAATAAGGTGATTAGAATGTATTTATTGGTGCTTAACACATTGTTTGATGACAAAAGTTGTCAAATAGGCCCTTTCAGAATATTGGTTTATTCAGAAGATGTGTGTGTATTGAAATTAATTAATATAAATCCTCCTATCTCCCCGTAATAAGCTACTGCAAATGAACTTTACACATGGTAATACATGTTGTTCAAGGTTCAATCAATTTTTGGTGACAAGGGGATGTCAAATTTATATTTCTGGGCATATAATTTCATTCAGAAGATGCTTATCGTGTTAAAATTATATTTTGTTTAAAAATTATGTTGATTTTATGCCAGATACAATCAAATGCCAACTTTACAGAGAAAAAAGTTACATTTAAACACAAAATAAAACATGTGTGCAAAAATTATTTCTTGTTAAAATATATTGCTGAACATTTTCAGGCAGAACCTTTTGTTTTGAAATACTAGTGATGATAAATGCAACTATTTTGAGTAACGATAATTTTGATAAAATTTGCACAATTGTATTACCATTGCATATTAATGACTGCCGTGACCTTGTTAGAGGTCATTCAGTGGAGTACTTGACTACTGTTTTGTGTGGTGTGTTTGACAGGATGACCACGCATCGTTAAACTGGGATGACATGATTAGTTTTATTTAATGCTTGATATGTATACTCTACCGATTGCCCTCTTGCCAGGCATGTAAGGGGTGGAATTAAGCATTCGTAACAGAGAAAGAGGACATAACATTTTCTCCTCTTGCTAACATGTGAGGGGAGGAAGAAAGGTGCACTTTGGATATAGACACACAAAGATGAGACAAAGAGAGGATGCAAGGATCCTATGCTGATTACTAGGTAATTGCTTTCTCTTTAGTCAGGCATGTAAGGAGAGAGAGAGTGCCAGAATTACTGGACTGTGCAACAGGGATGATAAACAATAGCACATTTAAATGTATTTCACACCCAGTTAATATACGTTTGCACAAACAGTTTAAAAACTATTGTTGTGGGAAATCTTAAGTACAGGTTCGAAAGATATTTTGATTGATGCACTATCCAGTAAACAATAAAAGTGTGTCATTTTATCATTTGTTATATAGGAATTTGACTGGGGCCACTAAAACTTTATTGTGGTTACGATATATCAGTACATGCATTTTCAGTACATCAAGAGTCCACTGTATGTATTACCAAATGTCTACATTATATTTTAGACAAATTATAATGTAAAAGTAATATTTTTATGCAGTTTTTTTTTCTTCCAGGGAATGCAGTCATACACAAATAAGAAATGTTTTATGTTTACTATATATTTGGGATAAAACTGTATTACCAACTCTTATCCACCTTATACATGAGATGCTACCTTCAGGGGTTTTATTTGCATTACAATTTTATTTATTTCAATTTAGGTTACTGGTTAGAATTCAGTTACTATGACTATTGCACAAAAGTAATGTATTTTACTATTTTCATCCCATTTTACATTTTCAATTATGATCTCATAAGCAGATTTTAAGCCAAAAAGAGCAGTCAGGGAAAAATGAAAAGTTTGTCTGAAAAACCTGAAAGAGTTGGGGAATTTTTAAACAGAAATAGAGTTGCCACCTTAATCTGATTAATGGCTTAATTTTTTTTTTCTTTTTTTTTATAGCAGTGTTTGTATCTAGCTAGTTACAATGTTGTTCTTAGATACATATACTATTATCTGATAAACTCTTCAAATTAAGTAAATCTATTTTTTATTTAACAAATAAAATATAATATTCTGTAGATACTTACAGTCTTCATTGCATCGAGAATGTAATTGTGTTGCACTCACACTTATTTATTGAAATTAGAGCATTAAGAAACATCACAGAGTAACCCGTTATGCACAGAGATGCAAAACAGTATTGAATAGAAAATTTTTAGTAATAACTCTGGTTTCTGCAGGAATATATTGACACATGTTCAGATATAATTCTTTTTTGGCACTCTTGATTGGGAAAGTTAAAAAACAAGAAATGTTGAAATGTTCACAGGTGCCACATTTCTGTTTCTTGTTCCTCTTCCCTTTTTTTTATTAAGCATTGATACACTGTTGATTGTAAAATGTTACTACTTTTTCTTCCTCTAGTGTTGTCAGACTGTCAGATTTTTTTTTGGAGCTGTGAATAGTAAGCATTCAGTAAGCTTGAGAGCTTCCCTTTCTATTGTTCAAACAAGAAAACAAATTTTTTGCATTTGTGTCATTCCATATGAAATCATCATATAAAAAAATGGAAGCTGCACTGTATTTGATTTTGATAGAACTTTGTTCCTATGTTACACTATCCCTAAGGTAAAAGAAATACATTAATTCAGAGGTTTACCTACAAGAAGTGGATGATAGCACCCAATTTTTCGTACACACTGCAAGCAAATTTTACAGATTTTGGAGGTTTATGCAACTACCCGTAACTTTTTTAATAAGTCAATTATTTTGGAGTTTTTAATGTAATTTAAATGTTTACACGAGATAATATTACACTGTATATTTATATTATAAAATACATTTTGTATTTTCAACAAGATGGTGGCTATCTGCTTTCAGCATTCAAATTACTGTTTTACCCCACTTTATTCCCCACCCTGCTTCACCAAAGTTGCATTTAGAGATATGATCTTTTATGTGCTTAGTGTCTATATTTAGAATAGTGAGCAACATCAAAGTTATCTGGGTTGAAGACTTTGTCCCTAGAAAAAAAAATAGTCTCCAACATGGGGAAAAAATTAAAATTTGCTGTTTTCGAAGCCAAAATAAGAATTTCAATTTTTTATGTAAGATACTCTTGATGAATAGCTATAGGGCATAAGCTCTCCCATTCTGATATTTTCACCCCTATTGAATACATGCACATTTGGAAAAACCAAAAAATGGTGATTTTTTTAATTTAATCTATTGTGCATTATATAATCCCATTTCATTCTGAAAATGAATAATTTAAGTGTCAGAGGAATGAAAATGTGAATTACCTTTGCATTAGTTAAGTGTGTGCCAATATAAGATTTTTTCATTCTGTCAAGTAACTTCAAAACATAAACACCTTTATGCTTAACAAATACACAATCACTGCACAAGTTAATTCATTCTCACTATGGTACCAATCAATTAAATTTTACTGATAAGTCTACATTTGACTCTTCTTTTTGTACATTCATAATTCAATTTTCACGTTAATTTACTGTCACTGTTTGTACACTTATACTAATATTTACAAACTTACAAACTCTATGTGTATGTTACTGTGTAGTATGTGCCATTGTCTCTATGAAAATTACTGATAACATCTCACTCAGTTTGTTGCTTATGTTGTGTGTTCTTCAATTGTGATTTACAACCTTAAGTGGCGACAACGTTCTTAAAATATTCACTTGTTTCATCCATACCAATTCCTTTGTAAGTTTGAAGACAGTGCTTGGGCATTTAGGATGGAAAAATGTGACCTTGTACTCTTCTCCCTCCACATTTTCTTTACCTGTAACAATTCCAATCAACCAGTCACCATCATACATAAAACACACATAATTGTTCAGATCTGGCAAAATAACTTGCTGAGATTTGGTGATGAGTACCACTAAACAATTCTGTGATGATGAGTATTGGTAGGCAGCAAGAATATCGCCATCTACTGGAACAAAACAATTATACTGTTGTGTGTTAGGAATGATTTCAGCTTCTTGAAATTGTCTTTCAAGTAACTTTTTTTCACAAGCAATATCTTCTGATGACACAAAGAAATATATTATTCTAGAAATTTTAGTTGAACAAAATTTTAACTTTGCTTGTAGCTATGTAATGTGTTTTTCAGTGGTTCTTTGTAAACTATCCGTTGTCACAAGATGTTTAACTGTACCTCTGGCACCATCACACTGACTTTTGCCATTCAGCAGACAGACCAAAATCATCTTTGTGCTTAGCCATGTTAAGAAAGGTTTTTTTTTTTCTTTTGTAATGGGTGGCTGAAACTAATACACTTTTGTCCAGTTGGGAAATCTGTCTTTCAAATGTTGAAGTAGAACTTTCTGAAAGGTGTGAACAGCTTAAGTATTATGTGTCTAAATGTTGATTGCAACACAAAACTTTTCACACTTTGTGGAATCTCAAATTTTAAATATGCAATAAATGGATTTAATGTGGCTTGTGCATTAACCCAATGAAATGCCTGTACTTCATCTTGTATCAGGAAAGTATGGTTTTCTGAGAAATCTCCCAAAGTTATGCACTCAGCAGAAGTAATATCTTCCTTTTTTGATTTCATTAATTCAGACTGA
The DNA here is from genome assembly GCA_029891345.1 of Dryococelus australis. Lineage (NCBI taxonomy): Eukaryota > Metazoa > Arthropoda > Insecta > Phasmatodea > Phasmatidae > Dryococelus > Dryococelus australis. The sequence goes on along the minus strand of CM057009.1, from coordinate 234,163,595 downwards.
CATTTTGCAACAACGTGATGGGTTTTTAATTTTATCAACTTTTCCTTTAGATCAAACAGTCGTCCATATTTTTCACTGAGGTGGCAAGCTCACAGTGGTCAGTTGACAATCATTGTTTGTACTTTATTTCACTCAGTAGCTCATCTTTCTCACAGATGATTCCATCCAGTACATCAACTCCAGGTCATTCATGACATTGTGAAAGCATACAACTTTCTTTCGAATCATCACAATCATTTTCATTAAATCTTTGTATGTTTGTATTTACTCATACAGAATGTGTGCCACTGGCACCAGCTAGCACGCAACACTTGGGCCTTAAGAAAGCAAACCTTGAAAACCCTATCTTTATACATGGATGAGTTTCTTTGAATTTCAAGTAAACTTCATTAAAATTAAGGAGTACTAGATAATTTTGTTCGTTTGTCTTCGCTCCACGGCCATTTAATGCAAGCATTATTCTGTTTACATCATCGCTCATGTAAAAATCTGTTACAACTTTTACGGTTTCTTTACGTAAGTAATTTCCACCTTTTTTGTTATCAACATATGGTAGCACACCATGTTTTGCCTTTAAAGTTCTTGCATTTCTTATTAAATATTCACTGCACTTAAACTCAATTTTGGTTTTAGAAATGCTCCAACATTTTGGCACCAGACTTAAAATGTTTTATTTTTCATCAAACGTGTTAGCGTGTGCAAATTTCTCCTTTTAAGTATTCTAGTAATTCAAGGTAACCTAAATTGTTATTTGGAATAATTTCTTCATGGTTAGTAGTATCATTGGAAAATGGATACCTGTTTCTAATTTTCTTCTAATTTAACATCGTAGGTGATCATTCTTTTGCTCCATTCTCTGTCTTTTTTTATGCTGAGGAAACATTTTTAAACAAATAGGAGAATCACCCAGTGCAGCACATGCATCGTTAACCGATTATACAGCAATGCATTCTGTCTCAAAATTACCATCATTAATGTGGTTTTCTCCATCAAACTCTAATTCTACGGTTTTATTCGACTTTTGAAAACAGAGTGCACACACAGCCTTACATGGTATAAGTTTGTCTTACTTCTAAGTAAGCATTGTAGCTCTTATATGATACATGCCGTGTCAAGAAGTTCCTTGCTTATGCAAATTAAGTGTGGCTTGTTGTCATATGTTAGCAGAGTCCTTTTAACAGTCATCAGAGCATTCAGTGTCCTTTCAGACATTGTATACCTGTCGGGTTTTAGTGTCCTACTTGAAGAGGAGAAGCTCCTTTCAACATCTGCATTTCCATGAGATAGTGAAAGGGCAGTTTTTACAATTGTTGTCATTGTTGGGTATTTAGGGCTGCTGTTGAAACCTTGCATTTCCATAAACTGGCGCCAGTACAAATTAACACTCCTATTTTGCAATCATTCTTCATCACTCTCAGTCGCAACAATTTTCACTCATCTAACAAAATTTCAGTAAGCAACTCCCATGGCATTGCTTGTGCAACTTCAACAGTGTTGTGGCAGCTGTTTGTAGAAAGCCTCTCATTTGGATGGAAACACGAAAAATACTTGAGCAATGGAGAGGACAGAAAAGACTTTTTCATTATGTACTTGACACATTCAGAATAATTATTGTGAGCTTGGAAACAAAAAACTGTTTTATCTTTTTCTGTCACAGCATGCAAAACTTAAGTGATGTCATTATTAAATACAATTTCAGTAACAGGAAGTAAATGTTCTGAGCTGAAAAAACTCTCAAAGTTTTAAAGTTTTAGTGTTCTGAGGGAATCTTGTTAGCATTTTGTACCAAGTAAAGTTCTCACTAGTGAATTTAGACTCTGACATGTGTATTAAGTGCTCTTCCTTCTGGAAAAATTCTGTCACTTGTCAGAAAATGATAAATTGCAAAAACCATATCAGAAACTTCATCTCCAAGTTGTTAAAGTCCTTTTAAAAATGCATTATGAACAACATGAATATTACATGTTCCAACATCTATCAAAGGTTTCCTTCTACATACTAAAAGCTGATTATTAAGATACAGGCTGTTGCTTTGTTGACATTAGGTCAATTAGAACCAAGCATCAGGTAGTTGGTTGATGGAAGACTTGCATTGGCCATAGCATTGGGCATTTATCTTTTCTACCAGAACTGCAGCAGTAGCTGTAGCAGTGTAAAACATTTCTAAGTGCTGGCAAACAATAATTTTGTGTTTATTTGACCATTATCTAACACCAGTCTGCAATTCTTTCACACAAGCAGCGTTTGTGGTTTCATCATAATATAACATAAAGAGAGCTCCTTCCATTTCTTGTACCTGTAGCTTCTTAAAATACAGTGCCAATGAATCGGTTACGAGGTAGAGAGCTTTGTTGCTGCCAAGAGAAAAAGGTTGTGGCACAGAGTCCCCTAACATTACATGAAATGTTTCATGCAAACCTGTACACAATGAAAATAATTAATCACTTGCAACACATTTCATACACCATATGAGTTCTGCATCTTTAGTTTTGTGCCAAGCATTGTACAACAGAACCGATGAACAGGATGGAGATGATCAGGAAGTGACCCTGTTGGCAGTGAGCACTGTTCACCAGAAACACTACTAGGACTGGGCTGGTGCAAAAGATGGAGTTGATTTGAGGCCAAATTTGTTTCAATCTCCCGCTTGTGTTTTGCAATGTCTGCATACTGGATAACTGCTTGAAATCTTTTGTTAATATTAAAAGTCTTTTGGCAAACCATACAAAAAAGTTCATTATCATTTTTTTTTTTTTTTTTTTTTTTTTTTCCCCCCCAATAGCCTCACTTTCCGATCCGGGAATAGTCTCTATCTAATCATGCCTGACAAAATTTACACTTCTCCATGTTTCACTCCAAACTCTAAAAGATGAAAAATGCAAATGATAATTAACATAAATGACAACCCTGCTAAAAAAAAAAAACCTACAATTAGCTCTATTGTAACACCAAAACAAACACTCTTAAGAGATTAGAGGAAACGTGCTTCAGTCAAGAGAAAATATAATCATGTTACTAGTATTTTTTGGAATTTGCATACACTTATCAAAACTCTATATAAACTGACATCATTGGAACTATACAAAATCGTTATTCAAAACAAAGTACTAGGAGTAGAGAATTATTATTCTTGTATGTGTCAAAACCAGTTACATAACTCATTCTTTAGAAGTATGTAATCATAATCTAGACCCCAACAATCAGATGAACTATTTTTAAACTCAAAATGACTTAGTATGCATATATAAAATACCTTTACTATATAAACACTAATTTTTTTTGCTTCCCATAATTTAAAAGTTAATTGTAACAGGTGCAGAAATTTTCCAAAAAAAGATTTAGTGAAATTCTTCTGCAGTAAAATGCTACAACAAGCTGAGTTAAAACAGCCTAGAGCATGGAATATGGCCCTCACAAAACGCTCATTGGGTCACAATTAATACTCAACTGAAAGTAATTTGGAATAAGTAGCAACAATTAAACCTGCTGAAATACTTTGTAACAACACAACACAAAAGCGATTAACAAACAAAGAATTTGAAAAACAGTGACGAAGTGACCAAATTCATAAAAGTATAAAAATATGACTTTTTATGAGCCCTGGGTAATCTCATGATGCAGTTGCATCGTCTTCAATCTTCAGACTTTCGGACCATATAGAGTGGATAACATTACATGTAATAACATGACTTTAACATCTCCAAGTGAATTTTTCCTTTCGTTTTTCTAAAGTTAACCTGTCTATAGTTTTCAAATTACAGTACACAGTACAGAAGGTGTATTTTTATTTAAATATGTAGTTGCAAAATGTGTTATTACCACTTGGTACACCTTGTCACCCTGAGGTTAATGACATTCAGAATGAGGTGGAATAGATTTATTTTAAAAATCAACTTCTTTTTTCAAAGGACTGTGTACTCAACAGGGGTGAAAATAATAGAATGGGGCAACATGTGCTCTATAGCTATTCATCAACAGTATCTTTGATAGCAAACTCATCTACGCTTTATTTAATAATGTCTATTTGTGCATTGTTATATAATTATTCATGGTAAATATTTTATTTATTTATTTAGTTATCAAAGAATATTGAGAGTCTAACACTGACATCTCGTGACAGACATTTTTCCAAAAAAATCAATTTTTATGTAAAAAAAAAATACAGAAAAAACACTATTTTCTGTCAAAAATCATACATAAATTAAATTTCCCTTCCTTTTTAAAGCCAGCTATAGCTAACTCATATCTCAATGACAAACATATTTAAAAGTTGATATCTCATATCTTAACAATGTACAATCTGGATATGATACATACATTGTCTGGATGGTGAAAAGAAGATAGGTAATTTAAAAAACTGATTAATTTATAATTATATTGATTTGAATTATCAAGTATCATACTAGGGGAGGCTATAATAGAATAGTTAATTAAAAATAAATAGACTTTGTGAGATCACTCCAGGATATTTGCATGTGGGAATTGTGCCGGATGATGCTGCTCGTTGACAGGTGTTCTCGGGGATCTTTATTAAGTAAGGTGAATGGCTTTAAGTAATTTAAATTATATTCAATGTATTTTTATACAAATTTGCATTGTTTCCTTTGATTAATTGTATATTTTTGTCCCCATACCTTTTTGAAAATAAAATCTACCTATTAAGTATGGGTAAATGGTAATCATATTAACAAAATTTTTCTTCATACAGTATAGTCAAAATAAAATGAATTATTTGGAGAACCCTGAAATTTGTTACCCCATATCTGCTATATAACGGGAATATAAGAAAATTTACACTTTATAGAGCCTATTTTTATTTATTTTAAAATAAAAAGATAACCTGTGACAAGTATCTAACTATTTAGTAGCTTCATTTAAATTTCATTTGTATATATTTTCATGTTATTTATGCAGTGTAACAAAAATTAAATAATCATTTTTATCTGTTCACTGTAAAATTCTACTTTTTGTACTTACGAGATGTCACTGTATGACCGTCAATATGAAATGTGTTATTTATGTATTTCAGTTTATTTAATCATTGTTTGTTTGCCAATATTTTACCCGTTACATATTTTTCTCGTAACTTTGATTTCAATTCATTTTCTATTTGTACTTTGAAAGCTACGTTTTAATCCAGTGTCGCCTACAGACCAGTATTTCATAAGAGATGTGCACTGCTGTGTTGTGAATTCCTCCAGTTGTCGCCGTCTTAGTTACCCCCTTTCACTCAGTTCCCTGGAGTCTGCAATTCTGCATTTCTCTCATGCACATGATTTCACATTTTAAAAATTCTCCTTTGTTCACATGCTGTTTTCTCCCATCTCAGTGTGCTTCAGCACAATTTACCTCTTCTGGACAGCATGCAACATCTAACGTTGTAAATCTAAATTTTTCATTCAGCCTTTGTTTATATCTTCTGTGTGCTCCACAAGTTTTTCCTCTGCACTTTCTGTTCAGTCACAGATTCAAGATGGCGTGTTGCCCAACACTGATCACTATGTTCTTCGGCACTTGATATTTTTTTTGTTCAATTTATAGTTTCATTGCTGTTTTAGCAATGTAGTCTTCAATTTTTTTTGTGTGTGGTGTGTGCTTGTTGGTGTGGTTTGGTTGTTAACACCAACATGTACACTATATATTTTGTTTATTCCTCCTTGGTGAGAAGGCAACAGTTACTTTTTTTTTTTTGTCTCTGTCACATACTAGGCATTTATATATTTAGTAATTAATTTTTTGCAGATTTTTTTTTTTTTTAGTTAGTTATTTGAGTCCTCAGGTTCACGTTCTCGTTTTTGGATTCACGTTCCCGGAATACCAGACCCAGCCTTGAATACTCTTTGTTTGCGGATGCTGGTTGATTTCCTGATGGGTGGGTACACATAGTCTTTTGAGATTCCACCTTGCTGGTGTAACTATGTGCATCCATCTCCAATTCCCCAGTCTCCACGGAAATTTGTGCGACACTGGGGTCTCTCAACTATGATGTGCTACCTATCAGGACAGCTAAGTTACAACGGGACTTTACCTGAAGTAACCATTTTTTTTTTTTTTAATACTCTTGTCGGTTGGACTGCATGTGTCTTGTGATTCTATTAACTATTTTACATTGTTTTTATTTAATGTGAATTATCAGCATTAGTTGTTAAGGATGCATCCCAGGGGTCTCCTTTTAATATGTACTTATATCCCATGATTTTGTTTTTAAATACTATAACGCTCCTGCCTACCTATCACTAATAATATACAACTACTCCTTCTACTCTTAATCCTTCTCTCCTTACAACACTTTCTCCAGTACTCCTTCTACTCTTAATCCTTCTCTCCTTACAACACTTTCTCCAGTAGGCCAGGATCGTACAGGGGACTAATAACTGTTAATGACTATTAATGAAAGAGGGGATTCTACCAAACATATTTATTACAACTCTTATAACTGAACATAATACAATACTTGAAACACTACTACAATATCTCTCTCCGCAATCCACTAACTTTACTTTCCGTCTGACAATATTATACTTAAATATGAGAGGTGACAATTATACAAAACGGTGAACTGCCTTACTGATATAATACAAGATATAGAGCTACACGAACAAAAAGTGAACAAGTAACTAAACGGATACAAGAATATAGCTTAGCAATAGACTCTAGCCTTGCCACATGATATTATTCTTTGATTATGGGGTCTCGATAAAGGGAATGCCGCCTTACCACCTAGCCGGATGTATGCTCACCAGGAAGACATATCTCGTAGATTGCCCAGCGTTCCCCGGACTTTAACGTTCTTCTGTGTCTCACTGACACTAATGTTGTCACCTCACACGTCGTCGTCTACCAGAGGGGAGGGGGGAGTGTGGCTCTTGCTTTTATACTCTCTCATCACTAGGTCTCTCAGAGGTGTTATTAAAACAGGGGGTTGCTGTTGAAATATATAATATATGCAAGGTTAACTTCTAAGTTCTGGTGTTTGAGCCCCCTGGACCCCACTACACTATCCCCTTGGTTGAACAAGCAGTCCAACTCGGCTGCTGTAGGGTAGAAGGTCCAATATTGAGGTTAGGTGTTCAAGTTGGGGTCTGCGAGGTTATAGCAGTCTTGCCATAGTTCGTAGGGTACCAGTATCCTGAAGACAGGTGGTGGCATTCGTGATTTATAGTTGTGGCAGTATCAAGGGTGGAGTGCCCAATTCGAGATCCCGTGACATTTAACTGAACAAGAATAGAGATTGACTTTTGAAAAAAAAATTTGTAAGAAAATTATGGTGAATACCTATGCACGTGATAGCGTGAAACCATAGATGGGGTGTGGTATGTCCATCGCCACATTCAACATTCAAAGTTTAAAAGGCCCCCTTAATTTCTAGGCCTATGGACATGGGTAAGTGGGAGTGAGAAAGTTTGTGCACTTGTGGTATTTTACGCATCCCGCATTAGGAGTTAATTTAAAGAATACCTTACAATGCCACGTAACTTATGAATAGCACCTTCTGGCTGAAGTTACGTGTTTCTTTTTACTTTACAGTTAAAAACAAAAGTAAACAGTTTGAAATTGACACTGTCGGATGAGACACGAGACGAACGATGACACTATTACTTACTGGTAATTTGAGTGCCAGCGGTGCTTCCCAATCACCGCACTATTGAGACTCAGGGTTGTTAGGGATGCTGTGAGTTCTGTGTGTCTGTCTCACCCGTACGTACTTACAAACATGTAGGCAATACTAAACTTTTTACTTAACGTTATTTGAAATAAACACTTAATAAAACATATGTGGCTATGACACTGTCACTACTGAATAAAAGAGTTAAGTTCACTGTAGACTTGCTTTTATTGTTATTATGCATACACATCAACGTGCCAATGAATTGATTATCTCGGTCATGACTAGCCAATTCCGCTTGAATTCCGCTTGGGTACTCCCCAGCCCGCAGTTACCCTAACGCACGCCTAGATGGATGATCTCACCGAGGTGCGTGAAAGCACAGCCTTCACAAGGGAAGAGGGCCGACAGCTGCTAGGGTGGACTGACAGTTTTTCCTTGAAGACAGGACATAGTGAATTACAAATGAAACCCTTAATACATATTAACACATGTGATTACTCGGCATCATTAACGCAAACTCGTCGGGGCTTGCCCTCCAGCACGTAGGTAGTATAGTGACGGCCTATACACAGAGCCGGCTGACGGGAATAATTGCACCATACACTAATTACAAAAAAAAAAAACATAAACACTTGAATGATACATGAAACAAGATGGGACACGAGATGAATATTCACAATAAACACACACGTGTGAAAACAGGCTTAAATGGCGTGGATGCCACTGGATTAAATTTGTAGCGGACCATGTGATGCAGGTGAAATTGCAATATTTCTGCGTGGAAACTGCAAATTAAATTCAGACAAAAGGTTATTCTTGCTGAAAAACTTATTTTTGTTGCAATTTGCAGTGGTTAGAGGCGTGTAACATGCCTGGTGGCATTAAAATCAAACAATGTGACAGCGTGGTCAAGTAAAAAAGCTTCAATTTACGTGAAAAATACATTGAACCCTGAATAAAATTTACATAGAACCCTGAAATAAATTATTGCAAATACGATGTTACATAAATAAGCTCTCAAATGCAACGATGGCGTATACAAAGACTTGACGTCGATCGGCCACGTGGTTATATGTGATGTTGCCATAAAATATTCACACACGAAAAATACCCTCAAATACATACATAAAAATAAAGCCCTTAAAATTGCATGTAACAATAATGCAGAAGTTACAATGAAATGCCATAACATAGTCAGATGGCGTCTGATTCAAGTTGCATGGGTCGCATGACCTCTCCGACATATTTCTCTTCCTTCTCCTCAATTAAGTTAAAAATGTTACAAGGGTGAAATAAATTAATAAAGCGAAAGCAAAATGGGGGGGGGGGGGAAATATCTGGCAAAACGTATGCAAGCAACAGTTAACCGGTAAACTAAATTAACTATGGAAACCTAAATCATTGAACAAAAGTTGTAGTGCGTATGTGACCATATCTTATCTCGCAAGCGCTCCTCGGCAGACTGTCCAGAGACAAGCGTCGCACGGACCTACCATGGCCGCCTATGCGGTTCACATTAGCCGAAGTGCCTTGCACGCAAAGTAAAATATTTAATTATTAAAAATAAAATGCCACAAATTAAATTAAGTATTGTTTTACATTTTTGTAATTCTCTTATGAATTTCAGTATTATTTTAGTGTTTCTTTGTGACAGCGTTCATGCTGGAATATTAAGTGTTCTTAATCTCGGTGCCGCGGGCTCTTTGTATTTTATGATCAAACAAGTTAAAATAGTAACAAACACTTGAACACATTTTAAGACATATTAAACACTGCAAATTATAATAGAACACATTTTACACTGAAAATAACATTTATAGGAAAGTTCAAAATTATTGGCCTTTTTTGTGCACATGCGGGACACGTGACAGGTGCGTGGTGAGCGCCATCATGGGTTCTAGCGCCGCTGGCTGTTAGCTGGTGTCAAAATAAAGTGTTAAGTATGCAACTAGCGATAATGTTCTGGGTGAGAAGAATTTTCATATGTAACAATTTGTGAACTTGCACCTTGGCAGTTTGCGCATCGTTTTGCAAGTGGCATTTAGTTTTACGGTTAAATAACACATTTCAATTCTGTGAAGTGATTACCTTACGTTAGACATCTTAATGGAATACTTGTTAACATTTGAGCTAAGTATCGTATAAATCACGGTGGACAGATAACAAAATCATAAGAGAAAAAGTAGTGATGTTTTGCATTATGCCATTGGTAACATTAACCTATACATATTTGCAATGATACTATCTAATATTACATAGAGTGAAGTTACTGGTTTTACAAGGTTGCCCAATACAAAATTTGAATTATTAGAATCTACATTGCACATTTATATACGAGTAACAATTACTTGCACAGATAAAAATATTCCAAATATTACCACGTGGGTAATGATTTCATTTAGAACTGTCTTTTGAAAGCCATTAGAATATTCTGGAATTCACTTAGTATTTGCACTGGTTTCTGGGTACATTCTTTGTGCATATTGGAACATTCACTTCACAATTTATATTGTATGAACTTTGAGTTTATTGGCACTGATATACGCTGGGTGTCCATGTCTCATATGTCACAGTTACGCTTGGCGTTATATCTTCGTGTACGGCATTACATTAAAAAACATTACTATGTGTCACTGTGCAAGTTCTATGAATTGAAATTACACTTGAAGGAAAAATATAAAATATTTACATCTAATACATGTTATATACAGTACCGGCCGGTATCACTTAGCCTACAATTTTATTGCATTTGAACTTTTACAGAGTTGAAAACAATTAAACATATATGTCCAATGGACTGTTACGACACATTAATATTTTATTGGAATGAAATAACACGTTACTAAGGATAGGAAAAAAATGCAATATAACCACAACACAGAGATGTACTTAAGGGCAAATGCTGTTTACAATTTGAACCATTAACATGAGAGTTTGTACTCTTTCGTGAAATGACACCTTGTTTTACTTCAATTAGCTTAGAATTTTCTTACTCTGCCTTTACATTATATTCTTGCACCCAATAGTAATTGGATATACTGCAAATATTTATGGAATAAACTATTCCTGTTCCTTCATCCTCTTAGGCCTAGGCCTTAATTGTTGAAAAACTTAAAGAAACTGTGAAGATATACCAACAACTCCTGATTAGCAATATATGGGTTAATCTGAAATAATATATTGGTTGCTTGTTTTTCCCTTGAAGTTAAAACTGATAAAACTGTATTACTTGGTTTTCACAGCCTTAGTTGGCTCCATTAAAACTATATATAAGAGAGAGAGAATGAGCCCGTGGCTGGGGGGGGGGGGGGGATTTGAAGAGGAAAAAATTTTCTAGTATCTGTAGCAGTTATTGGGGATTCTTTTGTTCAATTAACTTTTGTAACGCAGTTACAAGAGCATGAGTGTAAGTAATTTGAGTTTCTGTAGGCCTCTGCAAAATGTTGTTGAACAAAGCCCAAGTACACTGTAGGTGACTATTCTGGTTGGCAGCCCTTGGCTTGTGGGATTCTTGCAATTCAGTTACCTGTATTTAATCGATTGAGGATAATGGTGAGTTTGAGTAACTTAAGATATATGGTGACAATACGAAACACTAGCAGTGCAATGATAGCCATGGTAGCATTATCATAGTCAATGGGGTCTATTATTTGAAATAAATGACTGCTACTAAACTTGCCATGTGTGGGATGGGATGGTATATTTTGTATGTCTGGAAGTGTAGTGTGATTAATTTTCCAGTCAATAATTAGTGCAGTGGAAAGATTGGAAAAGTGTATTCCTGTGGTGAGGTGTAATTGGTGAAGGTGAAAAGCATGTTGGGGTAACCAGTGAGCAGGGACCACAGTTTGCTGTAGATGGACTGTGGGTGCCCGCACATCACATAGGTGTGTTGTGTCAATGATTGTTTGTGTATGTGTGGCTACATAACATCCACAATAGACATGTATTTCAATGGTACGTAGTTTGTGGTCTTGTATATCAGTGTTCTGCTATTTGTTAAGGCATCGTAACATGGTTCATTCTGGGAGGGGGGGGGTTTGTGAGGGCGTATTGATGAGGCAAGATGGGGTGGATTGAAAATGTGTTCACGGGCGAACATTGAAACTTACATTGTGAGGAATGTTTATGGCCGGGTCAAATAGGAGAATGTCTTGTTTAATGCATTGCGTATTCTTGGACGTGAGGTATTCCTTCGGGATGCCTAAAACATCCGGCACGATATCAGATGACTGTGTTAACACCTTAACAATGGCCATGTCATGGTCAATTGCAACAAGATTGGGCGGTATTTGGATGGAACATGTATGATTTTGAAGTTGATATGGCACTGGAATGATGTCTTAGATTTTCCAGTTGGTGTTGGCATGCGCAACTAGTATCTGTATTTTAATCACTAATTGGGATGTGGAAAAACTGCACTATGTTAATTTGTTCGTGTAGTGTTTGAGTATGTTTTTGGTATGAATGGCAATCATAAGACCTCATTTATTTAATTCCGATTTCCAATTGAGCAAGTCGTTTGTCATTTGGGTCTTATTGACCGCACTAAGGGGCAGTTGATGAGTTGGCAAGATTGCACATACGTTTGTATTACTTGTTCGCTGACTATGTTGTATATTACTAGCAATATGGCGGTGGACAAGAATGTAAACTGGTTTTCAAGATTTGTGTTTGTGATGAGTTGTTCTTAATGTTGGCGGAAGATGTCAGACGTCATTAATTGTTTGTGACAAAGTTTTTATTCTGTTGGTGATTTGGTGTTCCACCTGGTTAATTACTTTAACAGTGACATTGAGGACCTGGTTAGTGACCCTGACGTTGTCCGTTATTTCACTGATCAGGGCATTCAGACCAGCATTGTTGTCGATGAGTGCTCTCAAGTGCCTATTGGTGAGCATATTGCAACACCAAGAAGTTGGATGTCCCATGTCCTGCGGATGTGGGTAGAAATTTCGTCCAGGAACTCTTGTACTATGCCATTCTCGATCTCCTGTAAATAAGCAGACAACAACTTTCCATTTTCACAGGACGTGGCCGTCCTGTTGGAACATGCTGTGTAGGTATTGTGCTGCAGTGTCAGGTGGTTGTGGTAGGTATTGTGCTGCAGTGTCAGGTGGTTACGGTAGGTATTGTGCTGCAGTGTCAGGTGGTTTGCGGCATTGTGAGTGGGATAGTGTAAATGATGGGGAAACTGTCTTCATAATAGAAGTTAACTGGCTGTGGTCGCCAGTAAATGCCGGTGTGGACTCTGCATGTGGCCAGCTGTGCGAACAAAACAGATGCGAAGATCACAAACATGGCCACCACTACCTTGACCGCCAGGGGATTGGCGAGTCCTCCCCTCTTAATGCTGTGTGGGCAGGCTCTGCCCGCCATTGCCATGACGAGCAGCACGCTCATGCGCAAGGCTGTGAGCAAAGAGCTTGGCATGCTGCCAACTGTAGTGGGTCACTCCAGCAGGTGCACGTCGCATTAAGTGGCAGTGCTGGCATGTTGTGGGGTTGGCAGCGGCGCTGTCGCACTCTGGTCGATTCCCTGCGGCCTGCGTGAAGGCTGGCCGCGACCCGCAGCAATAGCTGACACACTTGTTGCTGGGCACAGCGGAGCTCAGCAAATTCCCATCAGAGGGTGTGTGTCTTTTACAGGTAGTCTTAGTATTGTGGTGTTCCTGGAACACACTTTCAATGAACATTAATAAACAGAGATAAAATTTTAAAACTAACACATGTAGCATTTAGCGATTGGAGCAAATGTACGCCGGCTTTGTATGGCGTGTACAAATAACATCGGTCTTCAGCGGGCCCGTTTTATTGATTTGTATCCGTATTGTGGATTCCCCAAGAACTTGAACCACTCTGTAGGGGCCATGGTACCGATGTGTCATCATCTTTTGACGTCCCCTGTTCCTTACTCAGACAAGATCATTAACATTTATGGCGCTCTTCTTATGGGTTTTGTTAAACAAATTGGTCTGATGTTTTTGTGCATGTATTAAATTTAAACGGGTGGTTTCCCGATTATGTTGAAGAGATTTGCACCAATCGTGAGCTCTGGAGGAATATTGTGTGCTAACCACGTGAACCGGGAGGGTAGCCTCTACGCCCTGCATAAGATAGAAAAGGGTGAATTATGTGGTAGTGTTTACACTGGTATTAAAATTGAAACAAATGAATTGGACATAGAGGTCCCAGTTTAACTGATCAGCATTGGCACAAGCGGTCAGCTGGTGCCCATGAATTTTATTTAAGGCTTCCACAAGACCATTGCATTGTGGATTGTATGCTGTAGTGGTGAGTTTTTGATGATAAGGGATTGTAACAATTAATTTTGGAGGCTTGTGTTCCCCTATCTGTAAGTATTTGCTGCTGACAACCAAATTGAAAAATTACTTCTTTGATAAACTCGGCGTACGTGGCTGCATCAATGCATTGTACAGGTTTTGCGACAACGTAACGGGTTGCGTACTCTGTCATGATAAGAATGTATTTGTTTTTATGGGAGGAGATGGAAGCGGACCTTTCGCATCAAGAGCCCAAGTTGCAAAGAGGGGCTGGGGGGATCAACGTCAACTGCCCAGGGTGTTGGGAATTACTGGCCTTAGTTTTCTGACACGTGAAACAACATTTGTTGTTGGCCATATTATCCCAGTAATATAACTCTTTAATTTTGGCAAGGGTTTTGTGTGTGCCAAAATTACCGCCTCCGAAAATGGCATCATGGTGGGCTTGGATAATTTCATTAACGTAATTCTGTGGCACAAGAGTTAATTTGGTTGGACCTTGGGATGTGTTATTTTGAAAAGTATTTCACCGTTGGCTGAGAGCTCATAATGGTGACTGAGGCGGCGGTACTTGCTGTCTGCTTGGGTGGTGTTTTGTTGGGCGTGTTTGAGTTTAGCAATATGGGAGTCACGAACGTACTCGCTGGTGAAATGGGCTGTATTGACAGTAATGGGGCTTAACAAATATATGGCATCATCATCTATGTTTATGTACTCTTGTGCGTGGGTGTAAACTGGGAGGTAATGTAATGTGTCAGAACGTAAAACAATAAAGATGGTACATTTTAAGATGGGATCAATACAAGTACTTTCTAAGGGGTGTCAGCGTTGTTTAACAATTTGAACTTTAACTTTACATAGGGAGGTAATTATTTTGGAAATGATGGCCATAGTGTTCTTGAATTACGTCAGAGGTGATTCTATCCCTTTCTTTTGTCTCTTGTTCACTAAAATTAGCCTTTATTTCCTCCCAATGGTTTTTTACTTACTTCGCTTCTGCGGTTTGGATTTCTTGTGCTTTGTCAGGATTTTGCAAGATGGCTTCAGCAAATACTTTAAATAATGAAGTGCAAGTGAGCATTGTTTCTTTAATTTGGTATACCTCATCGTTAAGAACAATATGGTGGACGGGGCTGGGGGGTGCCGTGGGCATTCGACTAAGGGCATCCGGAAGGGTGTTTAATTTACTTTTTATAATTTGAGCCTCAAAGTCATATTCACTTAGAGCAATGGCCATCTTTTGTATACGGACGTTATGCTCAGCTATAGTGAAATGGCGTCCGTATAAATATTGTCGGAAGTGGGTTCATAAATAACGGATCGCCTCAAGTTCTCGTTTTCCTTCCTGAAGGGAAAATTTCTTGGACGTGAACACAATGATATGTAGCTCCTTGGTTTGTGGGTATCTATTTGTAGGAGGGCTCCACCTGCTGCCTTGTTACTAGCATCGCATGCTACTATAATTTCACGATCCTCATGAAATTTATGGAGAATAGGGGCTTGGGAAATAGCTGTTTTCAAGTGAGTGAACACGTCATGGTTATTTGTCCATTTGAATGGGGTGTTGTGTTTTGTAAGTTCTGTGAGGGGTTGTGCTATGGAGGCGTAATTACAAAAGTATCGACATGAATATGACTTCATGCCTCGAAAGATTTGTAATTGTTTGATGTTGTCGGGGGGAGGGGTGACATTTTGATAATGGCTCCAACTTTCTTGGGGTCGGTAGTTATGCCTTCAGGCGTGATAATATGTCCGAGGACCTTATCTGTCTGTTCTGCAAATGTACACTTCTTGGAGTTTACCCTCACATTAAATAAGCAGAGTCTCTCAAAAACTTTAGTGATATTTTCAATATGCTCTTTGAAGGTATTGCCGAGAATGAAAATGTCGTCGATGTATGCGATTGCCGTGGTCCATCGGAGGGGGCCTAGGAGTTTGTTGACAAACATTTAAAACTATTGTGGACTTGTGCTTAACCCCATTGGCATTTTTTGATACTGGATAAGTCCCACGCCATCAATCGAAAAAGCTAATTTGTGCCTATCCTCAGCTCTAACAAGGATACTATAAAATCCCGAAAATAAATCTAGGCTAGTTATGAAAGCTGAATTTAAGAGAGCGTTCAAAATATCTTCTGTACGTGGTAGCAGATATTTTACTCTAGTCAGGTATTGGTTGAGCTTCCTAAAGTCCTTTTAAAATCCGCAATCCACCGAACTTTTTAGCAATAACAAGAGAGGGTGCGGAATGAGGCAAATCGACTTCTTCTATAATGCCAGCATCTACCACGTCCTTAACTTGTTTTAGGAGGTTGTTTCTTACCTTGGGACTGATTCTATATGAGCGTGTTGTGACAGGTTTATTTGTAGTAAAGTCCAGTTTTATTTCAAAATTGTTGGCTTCTGTGAGCTCCAAAATTGAATTAGCAAATCGGTCTTGGTACTTGTATATTATACTCTGAATTGCTGATGTTTGTTCGTGTGTAAGATTAGTATTGATGTGGGGAGGTTGGTATAACCATTATCAAAGGAGTTCAATGTGTTGATGTGATGTTCAAGGGGTGTAATTACTTCAGTGTTGAGCGCATGGAGGTGTAGTGGGACTTTTATGGTTTTAAGAGGGTTGTGACAGTTTGTGAGCAGGATGTGATATTTAAGAATGGGGATGACATAAAGTTTAATAAAATCCACCCCTATGATAATGTCTTGTTGCAGATTATCCATGACCAAAAAGTGTTGAAAGTAAGTATGCCCTGAAATATTTTAACGCATATGGGTTTCAAATTTAGGGGCCGCAAGTACACTGGTCGCCCCGACTAATGTAATTGCTCCCTAAGGGGGGAAAGGTTTCTGTCTGCACTAGAGTGCTTGCAATGCTACTACGTCAACATCTTGTATCAAGGAGATCATAGTACTCTAAACCATTTACGTTGTGGATGAATAAGCCGCTTGTTGGTGTGGGGTTAGATGAGGTGTATGTGTGATGTACGGCGACAGTTTTCTCAGCGGGTTACACTTCCGTGAATGCTGTAACACATTTTCTTCATTGCAGACTGAACGCTTTGTGTCATGAAGTGAAAGATTTATGGGTGTGGTATAGAGTTGGTTTTGGGAGGGCAGCTTCACAACCCAAGCTGTAAGGCCAAATTTACACTTAAATATGTTGAACCGCTCCCCAATATTGGTATGAAACTGGAACTCTTGATGAAGGAAGACTGGACAGCAGTTAGCTTTGTGCGTAGAAACAGAGGGCACACGTAGCTTGCTCAAGGCTGCGTGGCCTGACAACTGTGTGTGTATGTCGTTGCAGGAGTGGCAACAGTGTCGTGAAGGTCACGCTGGTGCTGCAGTTTGGCAACATCTGTGGTTTGCATGCAGGGAAGGGGGGATGTCACGCGGAGCCGGCTGCGCTTGTGCGGCGTGATGTTTAGAAACATTTGTCGTATTGGGGTTACAGAGTGGCCCTGCCGGCGGCGTGAATATGGTCTGAGGTTGCGTATGTAGTATAGTACAACTGTATATTCGTAGTGGTGGTAGTTGAAACAAGTAAAGCTGTATGTTCAAAAAGCAGAGTATTTAAGATTTCATAAGTTGTAGGACTGTGATTTTGTTTTTATTGTAGAATAATAAAAAGTATATTAATTTTTGGCAACTTGTTCTTTTCATAGAGTGAATAAGGTATTAGTTGACATGTTTAAATGCAGTTTTATTATGTATCAGTGTGTCGTACAATGAATACAAATGTGTGTATCAGATGTAATTATCACTGTTGTAGGTAGGAAATGTTCGGTCAGGATTCTGTAGCAGGTAATGAGTAACAAAGGTACGTGGTACCTAAAGTGGAGGTGCAATCAAAAGTGTAGGAAGAGGAGGTTAAAAGAGGTGTTTAATAAGAAAAGGTGTATTAAGTATAAGGCTGTGTGTTCCAAATATGCACCCATAACAGTGAATCACCCACACATGACCCATGATAAACAAGGTGGGGCTGAGTTACCAAAAAATGTGATCGTCGTTTACAAAAATCATACGTTAGTTTAGGCAGCAAGATAGTAATATCTTGACTATGAGACAAATGTGGTATCGCGTCATACACTTGGGTGGATGGGCACAAGTGTACTACCCATCACCAAATGCGGTATTGGGTAGCATAATAGAGTGGATGAGCTCCCACCCAAAACCCCCACATTCACGTGGATGCCCCGTTAGATTGTCATAGGTAAGGAATGGGACAATAGAAAAAAACCAATGATGTCATTGATGCCATATTGGTGATGTTATAAGATGAATGTAAACAACGTGGAATTTATGTTCTTACATATTCTCCTGTTTATCACCAATACATAGAGTGAAATCTAATCCAAATCAGATAACCCGATCCAATTAAAAAAGTAATAACTGACCTCAAAAAGTGTTTTTGTTGTAATATTTTATGATTTTTACAGGATTCTTACATTCTGGATAAGTTTTGAAAATCATTAATTCTGTACTTATACTAAGGGGTACAAGGCTATAAAGGCATAACAATATCTTTCCAACTTGGGCATTTTATTTACACAATACTATAAAACCACGCAGCTCACAAAACACACTTTTGTAATAATCTCTCCAAGCACCCATCAGCTTAAAAATATACAGAATATACTACAAAAATGCCCATATAAGCGTGACATTTATACCTTACCAAATGAAGGTTAACTCTCACTCCAAACAGGTCCAATCCTGCAAAAACAATTATGCAGATATCAAATGTTTCTCTGCCAGCTTTCTGACTTTCGAAAACAATATTAGATTGATATCACAACTATATGAATTACACGAATAAGTATTATACATTATAATGACATGTGCTGATAAATATAAAATTCTAGCAATTATAAATTAATTACATGGGATGCCCAGCACCCTTATGTTTTGACAGATCAAGGTCTCTTTGACTCAAATAGACAGTAAGCGTTGTGATTATATTACAGGCACAATAAAACAATTCCAATTTTTCATATACAACGTATTGGCCATGCACGAGCGGTAATCTACTCTTTAACTCAGTGACCTGTTGTTACCACTTGATTTTTTACAACTATAGAGTGACTAGAAATGCAAACATTTAACACTTGCCCCTTCAAACATACCTACTTTATAATGTGACATTCTATTGGAGCCTCAAAATGGCAATATTTTTGGGACGTCTGCATTAACGGCAGCTAACAAATGCTACAGTTCATAACTGAACTTCACTCTTTCATCATCAAAACAGTAGCAAATGCAATTTTAATTACACTGAATGCTTCTTTACAACAGCTACCACATTCTGTATACCTTTACAACCTTGATTTAACACTGTACTTTAGTATTGGTGTTACCAATGGTAAACATTTGTTACCAAAGCTGACCAAAACTCCTGTACTTCAAAATTCAGAGTTACGAGCTGCATTAGATATCAAATTAATGCTCTGGGTGTAATCTTAAATCAACCGGCTAGCAATGTCTCACACTTTTATAACGTTTGGGCTGGCTCTCTAAATAATCACCAGCATTACCATTAGTTACCATTGATTATCAAGCTGGTTACCATTTTTCTCCACAACAATCTCACGTTAAAATAAAGCATTGCTAAAAAACATATTCAAATCTCTTCCTAGGTGCTGAGAGCTCTAAAAGGGGAGCATTTTAAAAATCTACGTGAGACCTGTAACACATACAAGTTATTTGGCAGCGACTACCACACATTATATGAAGTTAATTAAAAGAAAGGACAAACCCACTGAATATTTAAGGCACTTATACGACTTCAACTCCAAGGTAAATTGTACTTTATTTCAACCAATCTCTAGCAGAGAGCTAAAATTATTTAAAAATGGTCATTCCAAAACCCTTTTCCTATATGCTGCCAGTGCAAACAGGTGTCACTCGTGGTGCCACGTTTCCCTGTATATAACACATTTCTTACCTCAAGCAAATCAAACGGGGTTAACAGGCAAAATTATTATGCCTTACACAGGTTTCACGCACGCCTCTTATGTTTCCAAAAATTCCAAAAAACAAGCCCTGCATCACACCGAATTAAAATAGGCATCATCTCGCCGCACAAACAGAGAAAATCCCTTGCCACCACGACTCACCTTTGGCGAAACTGCACTGCAGCCGTCGTATATGCTGTCTACCTATGATATTCATAATTATGCCAATGTACCCTCAGCATGACGACGTAGAATGCCGGCCTACCCAAGTGAACACAACTAAATACAAAGGTTGAAGAAGAGGGAGCAAGGCCGTGCAAGCATTTTTATAACATTATCTGACACCTGAAAATTATGGTGCTAGGGGAGGGAGGAATAAGGTGGTCACTTCTTGTATTTAAATTAACTGCGAACAATCATGCTGATATGCGGTGCTATGTAGCCACAACTTAAGTGGAAGATTTCAGTGAATAGTTGTTGAGATATATATGGCTTCATCATTATTTGTTATAATACACAAACACAATTTTTAAAATTCTTTAGGTGGATAAGCTTTGTTTTGGAAAAAAAATTGAAATTTCCAAGCAGATAACATTCTTACAAACACACTGGAACTAATAGTCAATAGCAACAATAGATTCTGCTAGATGAATAATGATTATCATTTGGCATGACAATTATCAGTTGATATTGTGGCTACCAGGCATATCTCTTTAAATGTACAATTTGTTTTCTAATTGCCAGCCCATTGTATAATTTACTTTAAAAATGTATTTCTGTACTTTTTATAACTTTAATCTAATAAGTGCTAGTAATGCATCATCAACATTCATGTGTTTCCTGGCAAGAATTGTGAGGAAAATAACAGGTTTTATTCTTTTTAGGCTGTAAATATAAAAAGCTGACAACACCGGTTCATATCACCTCAGTGCATCTTAAAATCTGGCCTTTCTTGTCATTTGTGGGCATATTTGGGAATCAACATTTTTACTTTTACAAAGAATAAGACTTCATAACTCTCACAAATAGAATGTACAATCTAGAATTATCATTCCCTTTTCAATGTGCTGTTAGCCAATATTATTTATGTTCATATCAGCAATATTGGCCCGATGAATCGGTAATGGTTATCGGATCTGACCTTCAATAGACATAGGTAAGTGTATTTCCATACCTTCTGCTAACTAGTGATTTACCAAAATTTTTTTGTTTGATGAAGGGTTAGAAAATGTTGGTTTAGTTGTTGTGCAAAATATGAAACCTACTTGGGTTTAAATCATGTTAGAAATAGTATGTAGTGATGTGCTAGAAGTACATGCATCACAATGATTAATTATGTATTGTAAAATAAAACAGGTATTTACCTTTTCTTTGGACAATATATGTAAAATAAATGATATGGTTGTCAGTCATAGTTTATAAGAGTTTGCAATGTTAAATATTCAATATTATTCATAATTCAGCAATAGATAAAGAGATTATATTACATTTCTTTATGTTTTGTCAGTGAAGGAAGGTGTTAGAGCTCTTAACATCTTAATCAATAATAAAGTTAATATTAATAATAAAATATGTAAATTTTTGGGCTGGATCAAAGTGAAAAATATAGCAAATAGCACCTTTCTCCATGTTAGCCAAATGTTAATCCTCAGTTGCCAGATTGCATGAAGTGACACACTTTCTAGTGAGTGTAACAAGTACTAAATACATTATGTATTTTGTACTCTTCCAGAGAATGTGTTATGCGCTTCATAACAACGTTGAAACAATTGAAATATTTTGTCCTCTGGGTCATTCCACATAAATTCAAGAAATATTTTGTCCTCTGGGTCATTCCACATAAATTCAAGAAATATTTTTTTGCCTCATGATTTTTGATTTTCCTGAAATTTCCCTACCTAAGCAAAATCCCAAATATTTTGATAAAATAATATTTGTCTTTGAGATATAGCCAATTATATGTTGAAAGGGTAGTGTAAAATCACACTTTTTGGTGTATTTTTTAATCAGCCATAATTTTTTTTTACTTAAAGAGTTACACACATCCAACTTGCCATTAAAAATCTCATTAGATGTCATTTTTAAACTTATTTAAATTAAATTTTTGTATTTTTCAGAACTTTATGGATTTATGAAAGGACTAAATCTCAAATTTTCTACAGATTTTGAGATTCAGAATTCACTGCATGGCTATTAATAACAACTTTAATTTTTTCCTACAGTACTTTCCCATGGTTATTTAATGTGGCAGAGAAATCATATGTTAATTGTTTATTACTCGTTAAAAATAAAATATGTAAAGTGTATTCTGGGTAGCTGCTAAAAATATTGGCGCAGATTTCTTAAAGAGAAGTTTAGATAAGTAGTGACTCATCTCTGCAGTAATGTGTGTTCTTAGCTAAATTCGCAGAGGATTCTGAGGATGTCTCTTAAGTCCTCGAGATTTTCCAATAATTGTCAACAAATTCTTCAAGTGAAATTACAATTTATAGAAGTTGGCATCTGTCTGTTGATAACCATTGTTTATATTAGACGTCTTCACTATTTCAAATGCTCCATTGTTTTCTACAATGACTTTCCAAACTTGCTCAGTTCCAGGACACATTTCACAGCTGGATGCAACATGCTTCCCCTTATCCATATCACAAACCATCCTGCTCTATTGTTCTTTGTAATCAAGTTTAGTTTTTTAATAGCTGCAAACACGAGTTTGCATTTTGTTGCATTTAACATATACACAGAGTAAGTACCTCAGAATCTGCAAGCACACAGGAGGTATTTATTTAGGTCTTAACTCGGCAAATTTTGGGAATCGTATTTCAATTCTGGTATTTTTGTCCTTGTATGTAGTGTGCAGTTAAGTCTTTTTTGGATATTGGTTCTCAAACCATCTTTTCTGACAGATACACAATCTTTTATCCCAAGCATCAAATGACTTTACAACTCATTTTCATAAAACGTTTGTACTAACATAATGGTTGTTTTGTCCACCTTTTATTCCCTGAAATATCTGCAAAACTTTTTTTTTCCTATTTTTTTGGGTAATTTAAATAAGTATGGAACTGGCCAGCAATAAATTAACTGTATATTTTTGTCAAATTCCAACTTTTGGGAAGTAAGCTAAGAATTCCGGCTTTTTCTTTTGTAGTTAATGCAGTTTTTAACTTCTCAAGTTCCTGAATAAGCTATTTATATTTCTCACCTAAATTATGAACTAAGTTTATATACTTGTACTCATCTTGCAGCAATGTTGCTAAATTGAAAGAGCTTTACAGCTTATCAGATACAGTTGCAGCAATCTTAGACTTTTTTTTTTTTACTGGTGGCCTGGCATCAGTTAGTTTCTGTATTTAACTGGGGAGATCCCAAGTGCTAAACACACTTCATTAACAAAGTCTATTAAAACACATTGTGATTCAAACAAATCAAGTGTTTGTCCAGATATATCAATTAACATATTTGTGTAATTAGTCTGTACTTTTGTAAGCACTTGGAGCACTAAGCTTAACCAGAAATCAAATTAACCTGCGTGCAGTTTGTACAGTTACAAGGGTTATTTTATGAAGGGATCACCTAACAGTTTTGTATTTTGAAGTTCAAATAGATTACAAGATATATTTATAAATATGATAATATTTACTATACACATACACTGTTTTTCATTATGTGTGTAAATTTTTTCTAATGCTTTCATATACAAATCTTAAGAGTAGAAGTTCTTTCTCTTAATCATAAAGAGAGAGTGAGTGTGTAGCATTACAGGTTATATCAATTTTAATTCTTTTATGATCATTTTTCATCGGTGTTTTAGTTAAATTTCCCTGTTTATTTTGTCAGTGGGTGTAATATTCTAAATTTTTTCTTTTGTAACGTGTGGAAAAGTAAGGACTTGTCAGTTTTAATGCGGGGGCTGTATTTCAAGCTGTTATCTGCAGTGCGTTGGCGTTTTCGAGTTCCTAGGAGTCAGAGCGAGGTTGAGTCAGTTTTAGAGATTTATTTTTTTCTGGCTTCTTTTGTAGTTCCCCTGTCATCAGCAGAATTGTTTTGAAACCCTCACTATGACATAGATTTTAGCCAATAGGAGGTGGCAAGTCCTGGCCAAGGCCTTTTTTTAGCTTTTTGGTTAAGAGTGAGGATAGCTGCGTGAGCCTAGCCGAATGTGAAGAGCCCTAGACTCTTCTGCAAATGAACAAGAACCTGTGAAGAGGTAACATTGAGTCGGAGCGACTTAACCCACACCTGCAAACGCATGCGGCCAGAACTTTTT
This sequence comes from Dryococelus australis, assembly GCA_029891345.1. Taxonomy (NCBI): domain Eukaryota; kingdom Metazoa; phylum Arthropoda; class Insecta; order Phasmatodea; family Phasmatidae; genus Dryococelus; species Dryococelus australis. Next base: position 234,139,480 of record CM057009.1, on the reverse strand, counting down.
TTTTCTAAATAACATTTAACTTCAAGTACTTTCGACAACAAACACTCTACTGCTAAATTCTTTCCATGGGTATGGGGGGCTGCTAGAGCGTCAAGCAGAAGGGGTTTTTCTCCCCCTTGCCTTTGTATAATTTTTCTTGCGATGCAATTTTTTTGGAAGAACAATACTTAATTTCTACTTTAACGCTGTTGCTATCTCAATTTCATAAATTGAGTGAACCTATTCCTGTTCATGTCCGTGTTAATGTTATAAACTGTTTTGGGAACTAAAATAAAACTGAGAAATATTCCAAACTGGAATTTCATTAATTTCATTTGTTCAACATGGTGCCAGAGTTTTATGTATCGACCGACTGAGCTAGTGTAGACTGTGACAGTAGCGAGGCAGGTAACTGGCTTTTGCTAAGTCACAAGTGTTATTATTAAGTGTATATGCACACATGCGTATAATAGCGGCTATACAAGGAAAACTGTGTTTGGTGCAAGTATTATATTATATAACTAAAATTGGTATAAACCTAGATATGGCCTATTAGTTTTTAAGCTTTTTAAATAATTTTTATAAAAATATTTTATATTTTAATTTTTTATGTATTGAATTTTTTTTGCTTCAAAATTTATAAATCTATTTAACATATTGTATCATAATGATGAAGAGTAATATGTTCTCATCCTAATTTGTTCTTAGTTCTGTACTAAATTATTTCATTTCAAATTACTTCTAAAAAAAGAAAATTAGGAAGGATGTTAAAAGTAATAATTAAAGTAGTGAAATTTTCCCCTTCTCATCAAGTGTGGCCTTTGTCATGTTCTCTCTTAACACATTTACTTGGTGTAATAATCAGTATAATGATCTTTACTGCTTGACTTGTTAATGAATCTGTAGATTATCTCATTAACACTTTTAAAATATATACTAAATACATGATATATCTACTTAAAAAATCAATATAATGAAACATCCCCAGTAGTTCTCAAATTGTCCATTCCCATGTAAAAAAAATACAGTTGTTTTACATATTTTAAAGGGTACCATACACGTACAGAATAAATGGTTATTTATGTATTTATTTCTAAAGCAGTTTTCTTCTCATTTCTGTTTTTCAAAAATTTTCGCTAAGCAATAGTACTAAAACTAGTGATGTCTTGAAAATTGAGTGAAATTGAATTAACTTATACTACTTATATTAAATACATCCCTTCTGCAAGTGTGTTATTAGAGTTTGATTACTTGTGTATATTGTATACTTTTATTACAAGAACATGTAAATACTAAGTGCCATGGTTATTGTTCTTGAACATTTTCTTCTGAAAAATTGAGGAGGGCAGTACACCAGGAAATCTGAAATAGTGAGTGGTGCACAGACTTAAGTTCTTCATTATAAAACTTTAGAAAATTTATGGTGCTCATATACTGCAGTTGCAGCGTGAACTTCTTGATGCTGAACTGGATTTGTTGACAAAGCAGAATGAGGGTGGTGACACAACTGATTTGAAGAAAAAAGTTGCAGAATTGAAGCTACGTGCACATACAATGGGAGCTTTACCTGAAACAGCCTCGCATGGTCCCATTAGAGGAACACGTCACAGTTTGGCATTGACAAAATCAGTGCGAGTCATTCCTTATCATGTGAGGTAAGTTAGGGTGTTTTTAAAACTGTTATTATAGGTCATTATAGTTAGTTACACAGTAATATCGGGACCAAGACCAGATATCTGATTGTTTCTTTATGATTGTTGATTGTTAATATTTTAATACACATTTACTGACATGTATGCTTGGTAGCCCATAATGTTACCATCATTAAAGAACTCTCAGCAGCAGTACCACTCGTGTTTGTATCCTTTTCAGATTAACTCAAGTAAATACAGATAACATAATGGATAGATACACACTGATATTCAAACAAAATGTTGTAGAAGGATGTAATAAAGTTATTTCTTATACAGTACAGTCCAGTCCCTTCCCTTTTGTTTTAAACCTTAGTGTTACCTAAATTTCTGCTGGTACATAAAAATATAACATGTATGCTTCATAAAATGTGCAACATTATTTTTTGTTGTAAAAGTTTCTTATAACTAAATTTTGAGTGTTTTATTTGGGCTGGTAGCAAATTGTAGGGGTGTGTTTTCTTATAATCTATTCGTGCCCATTGCAGACAATTGACGATTACATGTTGCACATGAAAGTTATATTTGACTGGTAATGTACAACTGTGAGGCTCAATGACCAGTGATCCTCCCTGTAGATAACAGATTTGTAAACCATGCTACTGCTCTACGATTAGTTCATATCACTGATCACGGAACCCAAAGCCTATAACTCATTGGTTGTGATAACAAACCAAGTTATTTGCCAGCTTAAAAACAGCATGCATCAAAAATGTCTTATTTGTAAAACCAGAAGCCTAAATTAATGTGTGAATGAAAGGTTTAATTATATTAGTGTCTTCATTGGGGCACATGCTTCACCACTCGGCTGAACAACTAAGCACATAATTGTCTTACCCTGCTTTACACACTCCCCAATGTGGGGTCCTGTGCGTGTGTCCATCCTGATGTTGCAAATTAACTTTAGTATTTACTTCCTTATTAATTCTGTGTCAAAGATGTGGAATATCCCTCAAATATTCTATTATTTGGTAATACTTCAAGATTCAGGAGAGAATCGGTACTCCTGCAACGAAAGACTACCTGCAGTACTGGTTGGTAATCATTCACAGCTCTCACAACAGACAAGAAGTTTGCCACACAGTGCACCGTTAGCTGCATTCCCATAAAACACACGTCTCATGGTTTTCTAAGCCGCAATTGAGAAGCTGCAACCATTCCTCTTCACCTAGCCCTATCCTTATTCTATCTGAACTAAAGAAAAACTTGCAAACTCCACACCTACACCTGCAAAAATTGGACACCTGTCCCACCCACCCCCCTGAGACCTGCTTCTGTAAAATGGCACCCTAAAATGTATGGATTCTAAAATGTCAATTAATGGCCTGCATGGTAATGTTACTCATTCATTCAGGCAACATGTCGGAAAGCACAATCACTGAGGACGTCATGTGTCAGTGTGCAACAACAACATTTGCTCAACACGCTACATGGCATCACCATTTTTAGGCCACTCACTGCAGTTACAATGCAATGCCACTATCCTGTCTGCACAGTAAGCCATTTCAGACAGCACCACCCCTTACTGCACCTCTGTTGGTGGAATATCAATCAGAATGCAGCTGGCAGAATTACCACTCAGCCACTCCAACAGTTCCTATGCATGCACCAGGAACATTGGCTGTGTACAAGGTTGGAGATATTGTGAAGAGGATCAGCTGACAACTGCACTGTGTACCTACATCAGTTCATCCACGTTCATGTCAACACTGAGAGAAAACATTTTTTCCAGTTTAGTAGCCAGACTGTGATACCCAACCAGTGTTGCAAGCTGACACAAGACTTTTCTCTGATGACTCAAAAATGCCTTTGCCTGCCAATACTGCTCCCTGCTGTGTGGGTCCAGATAGCCCCCATTAACCAGTGCCCAAAGAATGCCTGTAAGAGAATTGGATACACAATTTCCTGCCAAGCATGTTAACGTAGGTAAAATACTAAATGTGTAAGGGTATACAAACTGTCAAACAGTCGTGTAGGATTTGTTTTGCGTTGTTTCTTCCCAGAGACAGTACTACCAACATCCACAACAATTCTGTGGGAACTGCCTCCAGTCCACTCATCACCCCTTTTCTTTAGACAGCCTTCCAGTTTCACATTTTATTTTCACAGTACCTATATCCTCAGTGCCTTATATATTACATCAGCCTTCACTTTATGCTCTGCCATCCGTTCTTGCTCTACCTCTGCCTGTACATCACAGAGTTGGTGTGACGCGAGTGAGTGCATGAACTGCACAATATTCGTCCGTTGTACAGGCTGCCCTCTTATGTGGCTGCAAAACAGCCTGTTGCCAGAGGAAGGCACCACATCAACCGAGAGGAATGCACCACATATCACATTCATAGCTACGAATGAGGTTGGTGACCAGCCAGGGACAAAGCATTAACAGACACCAGTGGCAGTGCACAGAGAAACTACCTTCGGGTACCATGGAGTTCCATTTTCATGGTGCTGCCTTCAAAACACAGCATTCTGTCACCAGGTGTTCATCTCAGTCAGCCAGCTATGAATATAAAAGCCAGCATCACGAGTGATGCCACTGATACACTATTTGTCATCACACCAAGTGTCAAATATCAGATCCAGCTGTCAATGAGCGTGAGTGAGTGCTGACATTGGGGATGCACTGAGGCAAGACGCCACCCCACTGCTAAGCACTGAAATGTCTCCACTTGTGTTTACGGCTGAGACACCTTGTGACACCCAAATCAGCATCAATCTGCTATTGATGACCAGCATCGAAACTCCACCTACAATGCCCTGTGTCCAACCCAGTTTTGATACTGCCTCTACATTGAGATTTGTCTGAACCCACCTTGGCATATCAGACAGGCAGCTACGTGACACTCATGTGGCTTGTGCCAGCTCTGCAAATGACCCACATGATTGTATATGTCAAAAGTACCAAAACACAGATGCACCACCAGTACAGAAGCATAATGCAAGTGCCAAGACATTACATGCTCATGCTACCACTGCTTCCCATGAGAACCCAGCTACAGGCAGGTCACATATACTAAAGGTAAGAAGTAAAATGACTGTGAAAACGCAGTGTATTTACAACTTTTGTACCAACAACGTGGGAAATTTGATGCCTGCCACTTTCTACCATACAATAAATTACTAAGACTCATCCAGCCATGTATTTTTACATCACTCGAGGAAAGGTCAAACAGAGATGGTCATTCACAAGTACCTACAGGATCGCCCTTGTTATGGAGGGTGATTACAGACATGTGAAATGTTACATTGCGCATGTGGTCAGAAAAGACGCCAGTCTACCCGAAGTGCCACAAAGCACCCCGAATATTGTAGAGCGGTCACCTGCCATGAAGCATCCCGAACACTGTCGAAGCATTCCAAAGCCAAGTGCCGGGCGCAGAGGGTGGATACCCCCATCCAGTTTCGCTTACGAGAAACTTCATGAGCACAATGTCACACCTCCCACTCCAGTCCAGGTGTGGACAGGCCCAGCGCATTATAAATACATGTACGCGACTCTCAAATGCCAGTTATCTCCAGTAGCTCACTTCATAACCTCATGTGATGGGGGGCTCTACTGCTAGCCAGGTCCTCTCATTTCACTACAAGATCTTCAGCCTCTTCAACATCGTCTGCAGGACGTCCCAGGGGCTTCTACCACCAGCAACCAGAAGCTCCAGAGGCTTCAAACACCATTTACCAGAAACTCCATCCATAAGCTTGCAGAAGTCTGCAAGTCTTAGTTGCTGCACTTTCTGGTTCGACAACCACCATTGCCCTTCTGGTAGTGGTAAACAAATCCCACTGCCCATCTGGTAAGTGGCCCCCCCGAAGTTCCTTCTGGAAGCTAAGTTAGTGTTAGTTAGATTGAGTTGTTTTCATAGCTGTCTAATAATTTTTTACCTTGCGCAGTCTAGGACCAGGTCACCTCTTCACCTGGAGCATGTAGTTACTTCCATTTACTTTTTGCTTGGTTAGGAAGTAGTATGAGCCACCGCATTTATTCTTACTGGAATAAATACATTCCAAATGTAACCAGAGAGTAATAATTTCTGGAGAGTATTTGTACTGATTCCTAGAGAACGCTATGCCCTCAGCATTAAGTAGGAGACCGGGAAATTTACTCAACCAATTGTTTGTGAACCATGAAGTAGGACTGCAAGCTCCTTTTCAGGAGGCCTATACGTCAACACACACCCATTAGAAAGGCCACCTGTTCTGTGCACCCCGGTGTACAGAAAGGTGGAGCTCTAATCACTCGCCAGACAATCCATAGGCAGTTAGACAGTCAGTCCGAGTTGTCCTCCGTACATCGCACTGAATTGTGCTGGCGGGAGTACTCGCTCGATCCTGGAGGACTGCCCTCTTTTGTGACCCACACCCATCAGTTGTCGGTAAGCAACCATAGCAATCCGTGCTTTAAGTTCACTGCTTTTAGGTGCCAAACTGTAGGATCAAGGGGTAACACTGCAGTTGTCAAATACGACTGTTGGAAGTACACTCAGATAGGGACATTGTCACCTGCTAACTCCTACAAGACAGTGTTGAGAAACTGTAACCTCTTTATGCCGTACACTCATAGGAGTGGGGCTCAAAGGAAAGAGAAAGAGGCAGCTATTGCTGCCGCCATGCAAAGGTGCAACCATAATGGCTGGTTGCACCAACACTGTAGATAATCTTCATTCACATGAACCGAGTTCATGCAGGAAACTCAGTCATAACCTCGTTCAAGTATAATTGTGTTACACCAAGCTGTAACTAGGTTCAAGCGATCTCAGATCTTGTGATCTCAAGATTGTTTGTTTCCTCCGGCCTCCAGAGCTAGTTATGTTACACAGAATATCATTGGCTGGAATCTATGCTATCATAGATTTTGGAGTAAATTATATTTTTCACTGGTACAATTATTTTCTGCAGGTTGGCAACAATGTAAAATATAAACTCAGTTGTTTTTGTTTTGCGATGTATTATTGACAGTCAGTTCAAGTTCTTTTGTAGCCGCCATCAGTGATGGTTCTGGATTTTTTAATCTTGGCATCGGGGTTGCGACATCATTGTGTGTTTGTGCCATTTGACGATTTTGCCAGTTTAATGGACTTTAGAATAATGTCTTTGTAGAGTTTTGGGGATTTTGCTGGCATGTTTGAGCAAGATATATATATATATTTTTTTTTTGTAGTCAAAATTTTAATTTTTGCTTACTGTACAGGTTAAGTCCAAGACAACGTACCTTTACACGATTTAGGTGAAGAAGAAGAATGAGATTGACAGGCAGTTGGATTTGACATCCTAGAATGTTACAATAATTATCTTGTTTGTGATAACCATTTTTCCGATTGCAGAAGGCTTGGGACAAAGAGGCTTAACGGGCTTTCTTTGCCAACACTACATCTGAAAAGTAAGTGCATAGTTAATTTTATGTACGCTTCAAAGATATCTTTCTTTAAGCGCACATACGTGTGTGTATGTATAGGCTATTCACTGTAAAAAAGCATTTTTGAAAGCACTCTCATTTGGAATAATTGTCAAAGAAAAAATATTTTTTATTTTAGCCTTAGACGTTATTTTCCTAATGTCGTGGAATATGCACACAGTGTTTATTACATACATGGCAGTATTTATTTTTAAATGTGGTTGATGGATAAATAATGGCTGAAAAAAATAACTAGGGTGTCAAAAGTGCTCACTTTACAGTGAACAACCTTGTGTTACCATAGCTCAATTTTAGGTTCAGATTCTCGTATTAATTTTACCCTGCCCTACTATGACAGTTATGAAGCTTATATATTACTGAGTTGTCTTGTAAAGAAATTATTCAGATCACATGCAACACTTATAGCTTCCCTTCTGTTCCACCTGTGATATTGTTATAAGCCTAATTCAATATTTTTTAAATAAATATGTTTTACTGTAGGCTTCTCAAAACATTAATACTGGGTACAGGGTGTTGTAACAAAATTATGTTGGATATTTAACCTAGACCTAATGATGTTTCACTGCAAATGCAAGAAGCCTAGATGTATATATTATTGTTTCATATAGAGAGAGTGGAAAATTTTAATGACCTTACCTGATAGTGATATGCTAGGGGCAATAGTATATTGGGTTATGAAATTCAGGGAATGCAGAAGATAAAGTTACAAAAAATAATGTACAAATTTGGACACTATTTTAAGAGCAAGAAATATTAAATTTGTAAGATGTTTAAATTTTTTAATTATTTTAGTTTCACTTGACCAACAGATGAGTAAAGTGATGCGGCTCATGCCAATGTCAATTTTACATATGTTTAAAGAATACATCATGTGCAGAAAGTAGATCTTACACAGGTCTTTCAAGTGTGCCTAGTTTACTGTGAACAACATTTAGCATTTTATTGGGTTCAGTGCTTATGATTATAAAAGTGTGTGTAATTTTCTTTAGAAAATGTAATGTTCTTCAAAATTTAACAAAGACTGTGGATCTTCAACCCCTATGTAACATTTGTTTTTGCTATCTGCGTGGCTGTAAAATGGGAGAGATGAATTTATTGAGATTGGCAGTAAAATTTGCAACTGTATATTTAAAATAATTTCACCACCACTGCAGCTCTGACCAATTACGTTATTAAATTTATTTAAACAAAAATAGTGAATTGGGCTTATAACTATATCACAGGTGGAACAGAAGGGAAGACAAGTGTTGTTTACAAACTGAGTATGTTCTTTACAAGACCACTCGGGTTACATAGGAGGGCAGAGTACAATCAATACATGAATCTGAACCCAAATTAAGCTGTAGTATAAACTATACGTGTGTGTATATACATGTATAAAACTAAATATACCTTTCATGAAAGATACCTTGGACATAAAATAAAAGTGTACATGAAATTTACAATGCACTTACTTTTCAGATGTAATGTTGGCAAAGAAAACATGTTAAGCCTTTTCATTCCAAGATTTCCGCAATCGTCGGAAAAGTGGTTATCACATAGAAAATAAAATTATTGTACATTTCTAGATTGTCTAAGCCAACAAGTTTCTCATCTGCCATGCTCTTCACCCATTCGCAAAATAAAACATTCCTCATAAACGGGGAATCTGTGTCTTACTGTTCCAGTCACATAAAAACACCCAAGAACAGAGTATTTCTAATTAGCCATCTTGATTGAATCAAAATTAACCTAAAAATATGAAACTCACCACTAAACCAAAATAATATGACTTCCATTAAGTACATTATGTCCCATTGAGTTGATTCCCCATGGTGTATATTACAACATGTATTTTGAAATAGTATAAATGATTCATTCCTGCAATTGAAAATAAATTAAATATGTGTAAATATATATTTTTAGTTACAAGTATTATACCATTAAAATATATTCTGAACTCATTTAAATAGTGTGTTTAACATGTAAACACACACCAATTTTGCACTACATACAGTATTTACATAAATTTAAATTTCAACATAAATTGGAGTGTAAGTTGGTAGTATCAATTCAAACTTCCCGTCTCTGCGCTTGTAGTTCTATAGTGCTTTCACTGAGTGCTAGTAGTAACACGGGAGAATGCTGAAACTTTGCCTTCTATAAGTATCTGTGTTCTATGGTTGTAGTTATATACCTAGATTTGAGTGAACATATAAACTTGTCAAGTTCCTGCCTCCTCTCTAATAGTTTTTCATCCCTACTAACAAAGCTCATGTTTCCACACACTATGTTCCCCGTAGCATTTATGATTAATGCATGCAATGATTTTGAATTCATTTCTGACAAGATGGTTTTATGGTCTATCCCGGTTTTTCCCTCTCTCTTCTTAATAATAGGTTATCTATAGGTACATTTAGGGAGGCAAGTCATGGCCTCAATCGCTGGCCATGGCTGACCAATCTCTCTCTCTGCTGTGATGCATGTCTGCTTGCATGATTCCTTCCTTTGTAGGCGTAAGGGGTTCGCCCTGAGATGCGATTAGATCCTGTTCCTACCTCAGACCTACACTTAACAGTTAGAAATAGGGTGTGTTAGGAAAGAAAATTGAAAATATACACTTAAATATTTCTCAGCTTTGCATAACTCATGGATTGGCATGGTTGGAATTAACATTAAACATAGTTGTTTCTTGGCATTGAAAGTTGTAACTTTCTTTTTCCGATAATGAGTAACTCACGTGTACCAACCACGATACAACATGAAAGAAAATTGTTAGTAGATTTAGTAGAAGAAAGTATGAGCATAATCAAGAGCAGAAACACTGATTCAGTGTCTTTGAAAGACAAAGAATTCACATGGCAAATTATTGCTGCTGTCTTCAATTTGCAGAACATTGTTCCAGAACTGCAAATCAGTTAAAGACGTGTTATGATAACACATGTGTACTATTGTCCCAATGGCACCAGAATAGACTGCAATCTCATTAAAGTTTTGCATTATAGTACGCAGTTCTTGTCTACTGGTTGGCATTTTAATAACATCATTTGCCAAAAGTGCAATCTGGTGTGTTATCCTGTGTAATATTCTACAGACTGTGGACTTGTGTACATCCATTGATCCATTGGATCATCACACATAATCAAAAACGACCCAGTGATATTAAACCTACTTATCAACAATAATTGGTTGAGGGGAGAAACAGGCTTGTTCCTGTTGCTATCAAAACTTGTTTTTGATTTTATGTAGCAATTCCAAAGTAGTCTGTTTCGAAATATGGAACTGCATCTTAAATTTCTCATTACCTAGGTTCTGAAACAGGTGCTGTCTCCTCGTGTACTGTCTTGGCCTAGGTAAAGCCTCAGTACATTGACCTTAATGTGACGTTATACACTCAGCGTGCCTGACCTAGCATAATTAAAACTACCCTGACCGTGACATAGTAGCCGACTTAGAGAGTGTCATGCATCAAACTCTGCAACAGCTATTGCAGTATATGTTCACCAATCTATCTTTGCAGCAAGTGAAAATACGAGTCTTGAACAGTGGCTCAGTTATCAATAGTGCTACACACATCTGTGCAGTCATTTTTATGAACACTTCATACCCAGGCCATTGCTTTTATAGGCACCTAGTCACATTGATGCTACCAACTGTGAACAGTAAACATGTATCAAGCATCATTCTTTGTCAACACCATGCCTGACTACACCTCACTTGCACCAATACACTCTCAGACCTGGAGATCATCTGTGGAAAACCCATGCCTGCACACAAATATGCCCAAGGTTTAACTAAGACATTGATGATTCTGATGACCCAGATGGCCTTCATGTGTACACTGCAGCTTGCACTGGACTTAACCCCCTGTCATACATGCCTACTTCATCATCACGACTGCCACACATCTGGGAGCAGGTGAGATAGAGGTGTGTGTGCGCATGCATGTATGTGTGCACATGCGCACCTCTCTCGCTCTCTCGCTCATGGCTTGTAAGGAGGGTCCGTAGGACAACTCCCTCTCCCCGACATGTGGTGCCATTCACCCTGCACAAGGGAAGGCAGCAGCCATGCCCACCTCTTCCATGGACATGTTTTTGTTCACTCAGCAGCCAGAGAGATCCTGTGTATAACCAGAGAGTGTACCAGTGCCACATTATGTATTTTCGCCAGCCGTTTACATTCTCTACAATTTCATAGTGCTATGCAGCAGTGACCCACCTGCTCATTGACACCCTGAATATAAATTGGCCTGTGAAATGTGTTTTTGTAGTGTTCATTTTTCATTTCATTTTAACAGTTTGGGTGCATTTATTATAATTTCCATTAGTTTTAAGGTCTATACATTTTCTTAATTTTATATTGTCCTTCCCAGTGTTTTTCATAACATGTCTGATATTGTGGCCATTTAGATCATTTACTGTGTTTTCATAATTTTTCTAAGAGCGAGTTAACATAATTCCGCTACAATTTTGCTTCATTGTGCACTCAGGGTTCGTGTGCATCATTGTCTTATCTTCACATTTATACATATGAGTCATCAGTGTTTGTGAGGTAAGCACATTAGTGGTTTTGTGAGGCCCATGTTGGTGATGTTAGTAAATTTTAGCATTTTGGTTATTAGATGTTTGCACCTGTTGGGATTTTGTACAGACCACCAACTAGCTCCAGAAAAGTGAATTCATGCAAATCTGTGTCACTTTGCTTCCTGGAGTCTGAATGATAGCTAGCATGGAGGACACTCCCAGATGTGTGGCAGTCGTGGTGATGAAGTAAGCATGTATGGCAGGGGGTTAAGTCCAATGCAAGCTGCAGTGTGAACATGAAGGCCACCTGGATCGACATCTCAACCATCAGAATCATTAATGTCTTAGTTAAACCTTGGGCATATTTGTGTGCAGGCATGAGCTTTCCATAGATGATCTCCAGGTCTGAGTGAAATGGAAGCCAAAGGTATTGGTGAAAGTGAGGTGATAGTCAGGCATGGTGTTGACATAGAATGATGTTTGATACATGTTTACTGTTCACAGTTGGTAACAGCAATGTGACTAGCTGCTTATAAAAGCAATGGCCTGGGTATGAAGTATTTATAAAAATGATTACACAGATGTGTGTAGCACTATTCATAACTGAGTCACTGTTCAAGACTCGTATTTTCACTTGCTGCAAAGACAGATTGGCAAACATATACCGCAATAGCTGTTGCAGAGTTTGATGCATGACACTCTTAAGTCGGCGACTATGTCAAGGTCAGGGTGGTTATAATTATGCTAGGTTAGGCACGCCGAGTGTATAACATCACATTAAGGTCAATGTACTGGGGCTTTATATAGGCCAAGACAGTACATGAGGAGACAGCATCCTTTCCAGGACCTAGTTAATGATAAATTAAGATGCGACTCCGTATTTTGAAACAGACTACTTTGGAATTGCTACATAAATTCGAAAACAAGTTTTGATATCAACAAGAACAAGCCTGTTTCTCCCCTCAATCTATTATTGTTGACATTTAGGTTTTATATCACTGGGTCGTTTTTGATTGTGTGTGGCAGGAAATGATGGTGTATCCAATTCTCTTACAGGCATTTTTTGGGCACTGGTTAGTGGGGGCTATCTGGACCCACACAGCAGGGAGCAGTATTGGCAGGCAAAGGAATTTTTGAAAATCATTAGAGAAAAGTCTTACGTCAGCTTGCAGCACAGTTTGGGTATCACAGTCTGGTTACTAAACTGGAACAATGTTTTCGCTCAGTGTTGACATGAATGTGGATGAACTGATGTAGGTGCACAGTGCAGTTGTCAGCCGATCCTCTTCACAATATCTCAAACCATGCACACAGCCAACGTTCCTTGTGCTATCTCAAACCATGCACACAGCCAACATTTCCTGTGCATGCATAGGAGGGGTAACTGTTGGGGTAGCTGAGTGGTAATTCTGCCAGCTGCATTCTGATTGATATTCCACCAACAGAGGTGCAGTAAGGGGTGGTGCTGTCTGAAATGGCTTACTGTGCAGATAGGATAGTGGCATTGTATTGTAACTGCAGTGAGTGGCCTAAAAATGGTGATGTTATGACAAACACTGTACACACGTTTCCGCTGGCAATAACATGTAGCGTGTTGAGAAAATGTTGTTGTTGCACACTGACACATGATGTCCTCAGCGATTGTGCTTTCCGACATGTTGCCTGAATGACTGAGTAACATTACCATGCAGACCATTAATTGACATTTTAGAAACCATACATTTCAGGGTGCCATTTTACAGAAGCAGGTCTCAGGGGGGTGGGTGGGACAGGTGTCCAAATTTTGCAGGTGTAGGTGTGAAGTTTGCAAGTTTTTCTTTAGTTCAGATAGAATAAGGATAGGGATAGGTGAAGAGGAATGGTTGCAGCTTCTCAATTGTGGCTTAGAGAACCATGAGACGTGTGTTTTATGGGAATGCAGCTAACGGTGCACTGTATGGCGAACTTCTTGTCTGTTGTGAGAGCTGTGAATGATTACCGACCAGTACTGTAGATAGCCTTTCATTACAGGAGTAGCAATTCTCTCCTGAATCTTGAAGTATTACCACATAATTGAATATTTGAGGGCTATTCCTCATGTTTGACTCAGAATTAATAAGAAAGTAAATACTGAAGTTAATTTGCAACATCAAGATAGACACATGCAAAGTACCCCACATTGGGGAGTGCGTAGAGCAGGGTACCACAATTATGTGCTTAGTTGTTCAGCTGAGTGGTGAAGTATGTGCACCAAAGAAGACACTATAAGCAGTTTATAAGTGGTGGCCAGGGAGCCGCTGATAGGTAGTGGCATTGCGTTTTCCCGCTGCTCGTGTGCATAGATGGAGTGAACATGCCCCATCAAATAACATGAAAACCAAATGAACAGTTTACGCCTTTGCCTGCAGGAGTATTGTTGTCTATTGGTATTGTGGATTATCCTGCTGTATCAATGGCTCTTGCAATGGAAGAAATACAACCACAGTGAAGTAAATGTAAGATTAGTAAGTCGAGGAGGGATGTGCTGAATGCCATGCAAGAAGCCAATGGCCTCATTGCACCAACGAGCATGAGGACAGACATCTGGTGTACGAGGTGATTATTGACCATACAGACTTATCAAATACCCTTGCTTAGGAGTTTAGACATGTGGCACATCAATCTGTCCCCCCACACATGTTGTGTCGCTGTCTGCATCATTATGGCATCTTATCCAGATGCCCATAACTGTGGCTGCCACTGATTGCTCATCACAGGCATCTGCTGCTGTAATGGTATGTGGAACATTGCGTTTGGAGGAATAAATGGCATGTCCTCTTCTCTAATGAATCTCGCTTTTGCTTTCAGCAACATAATTGTAGCATGGATGTCTGGTGACATGCGGAGATGCCCAAGGCAGACATCCAAATACTGTATTGTGTAGCAGCAGTTATTGCAGTCCATGGTGGGGCCACACAGTTATAATTTCCCCAATGTTCTGTATGTCATACCGAGCTGCAAGAGTAATCTGGCTATGATAGCATACATTTGCCTTAGGGTTGTAATTTAAATAGCCAGTATTGTAATAGCTTTGAGATAACAGCTCATAAATTCAGCTGTTTCTACCTCATCCCATGAATTTATCAGTGAAATTCTCCCATCATTGATACCGGACTTGGAATATAAATAGGGAAATAAAATGTATAAAGATACTTTAGTCTCTGCATTATCATTCTATGATCCAGAAGATGTAATGATAACATTTTTCTTAATTGGTGTTGAATTAAAGTATTCCATTGTGACTATGACCACACACTTCACCTCATCAGATAATAATGCTATTAGCCGATTATTACAATTCCCATGAGTACGTAGAGAACCCAGACATGTGGCTACAAACAAGAAAAATCCTGATATAATAAAACAGACTCCCAATAATGTTTTTGCCTTTCGTGCAATCAAAGCAGATGATGTTATGCATCCTTCCATTAATGATTATTTCACAGAGGTACTCAGCAGGGGTACAGGAAAACACAAAGCAACCCATCAGTCTTGCTACAGATGAGGCCATGAGTACATGGATTTGCTGGCTAATATCAGACTGCTTTATCACACAGAATGAGAGGTGCCAATCAACAAGAGGTTTCATACTGTTTATTTAATTGCACCAAATGCTCTAGGTCTAGTGAATGAGGCCAGAAAATTTGGATCCAAGTGGGGTAAGAGATGGGGATTGCCAGGCTGATAAATTGAGTAAAAGATAAATTGATAACTTATTAATTTAATTTTCGGCAAATGTTTTTCATCTGTTATAAGTTGTATGTACTCGACTGTAAAGTTCATTTAACGTCTAGGAAAAATGTGCACAAGGAAGGCAGTCAATTGAATTTGAGTCTTTTTGGAAGTCAGAGTTCGAGTTCTGAGGCATGATTGTAGTCGGAGCATCTCACTACCTTCATTTGGTTGCTTCACATTGACCAAGTGTGTGTACTTTGCAATGTAATTTTTATAAATATGGCAGTCTTGGTCACTGTATCATTAAATTCTGCTACTGGGACAATGGTACCTTTGTGCAACAATAGAAATTTTTGCACTTTCCACCAACTGTATGAACCAAGGCAGAGCTCCTCATGGTCTGTTGTGAGCTTGGAAAATGTGCTCTCTTTCATATTCACCTGATGAAAGTTATTCCTGCCAGGAACAAAGACATGGAGTATTTTTTCAACATGCACAAACATTTTCATAATGGCCTGCATGGAACTGATTTCACTCACTTCAGTGTTTTGTGAAGACCTACTCGAGTGTGAACCTTCATATTATGTAAGAGTAATAGCTTATAGTTACCAGTAGTTTCCAATGAAATCCTTGTTTTTGGTGGTTATGTACATGAAGAATATGCCTGCAAATGATAACTCTACTTCCCATGCAATAATAGTTGCTGACTCCAGTTACCTGACATGTTGCAGGTGCAGACCTGAAAAAACAATACAGAAATATGTACACATGCACATGTACAAAGCTTGGCTATTGGTTAGCACATGTGTGCAGTCCTATAAGGTAGCACATTGATAAGGATGCTTTTGGACTTGAGCTTTTACTTGTCCCCCATTATCAATATTTTCATATATAGTTCAGGCTTTTTAAATACGTACTTACAATTTTTGTGGCATGGGATTACACAAATGAGTGCCTATAAATGTTTATTTTTCCATAACTAGTTGTTTACTTTAAGTTATAGTTTATGTGTGTGTGTGTGTATATATATATATATATATAATTTATGAACACTATTTCTTTTGTTCACAATCAATACTTTAAAACATGATACAATCTCTTTACTGCAGTATTTTTGTACAACACAGAATTTGATCATTTTTTTCTCGATATACACTTCTAGATAACACTACATAATCAAATTTTCTCTCCACATTATGGTCCCCCCCCCCCC
The DNA here is from genome assembly GCA_029891345.1 of Dryococelus australis. Lineage (NCBI taxonomy): Eukaryota > Metazoa > Arthropoda > Insecta > Phasmatodea > Phasmatidae > Dryococelus > Dryococelus australis. The sequence continues at coordinate 234,122,983 of CM057009.1, read as the reverse complement.
CCAAGTTCACATATTTTTTTCCCCTTAAATATGTTCGGATGCATTTTTGGCCATTTTGTGTCACCTACACGCATATACTTTACACAAACAAAAATATGTTTTTGCTCTTTATATTTTGGCATGTTTCACATTGTGAATAAATTCAAAGAAATGGCAAAGGAGGAGGCACAGTATTATTTGGCCCACTCCCCTCAAATGGTTGGGTGGTTGGCATGCCATGGGGTTGTGGACAAGCAGTGGTTGACCTGTCATTGGTCTTAACCTGTTTTACAGTGCCCCATGTGTCCGCTTCGACCGTGTCAAAAGCTAACACCGGTGCCTTTTCCTTTCCATATTAAGTTTGTTAGGAATATAGCAAATGAATTCCTGAAATGGGTCATAGTGATTTTAAAACACCCCGTCGAGGTTTTGTGACCAATCTGGGAGGAACGCATCTGGCTCATCCTATGTCTTATTGGTGGGCTGCCACTTCTGCTGCTCAGTTGTGGTCGAACAGCTATGTCTACCAGCACTATGCCAGCTAGGCTTCGTTTCCCTGTTGGCTGGGAGCCAAGCCAGTGCCCTCATCATTCATGTTTACCCTTTGGACCCTGTGGTATTGTGTCATGACCTGCATAGGGGATAGCAATCGAACTGTTTGTTGGGGAACCCAAAAGAGCAATGGAAGTTAAGTAGTTTCACCAGCGATTGGTTGGCCCCATAGAGGTTCACTTCAGTGGTCAATCATTGGGTCGGTCTCATGGCAGTGGTTGGCTCCAAAGTGGGGTAAAAACCCAGAGGATTTCCTATCACCCTGAGAAGGGTCAAGGCATTAAGCATCAACACTGTTCCAGCACTGACCTGGGAGTCAGCAGGAGTGAGGGAAAGAGCCCTAAGGATTGTGCACCCCATCCGGACTAAGGTGGTCCGAGTGCGAGGCCATCAAGATGGTTGACAGGGTGGATGAAGGTGCATGGGAGTTTTACACTTGTGGGTTTCGGTGTTGCCAACTGTTGTGCTAACCTAAAACTAACAGCGGCAATTGGGTGTATCTTGATGAACCCCTACTCATCGAGGGGATGTTCCCATAAAAAATGACCTAATGGCTGGTGCTTGGGTGATGTACGATAGTCATTATGTTGTGTTATGCCCTCAGAACTCTTTCTAGTGGCATAGATGCAATGATTTCCTTATTAAGGGAAGGGGAAAAAAACACATGTAGTATTGACAGAAATTTTTTCTCTTGCAGATGTAATATTATGAAATGAAAACGCCAACTCAATTTTGAATCTATGTTGGTGATATTTTCTTTACTGGTACAGAAGTAAATAATGTACATCCACAACCCAACGAACTGCAGTGGAAAATTTTTCTGAAAAAAGTTGCGGATACAATGATAGGATTTAAATATTATTAACATTTTAAATTCTAAACAAAAACTTTTCTCGAATATCACTGGTAACTAGCCATTTTTCTCGAAAATGGTGCATCTAAACCTTTTCAGATATAATGTTTTGTAGGCAAACTCTTAAGGACGAATTGAATGATGAACACTACAATGTCTAGAATCTGTGATAAACTAGAGGAAACAAAGGTAACTTCAGAATTTCAAATGGGAAGATGGTTCATAATTAGAATTGTTGAGTAGGATTCTCAAAACAGAACATATGTTGTCTGAAAAGTCTTTTGGTTCGTGCTGCCAATTAAATGATATCAAAAATCTTCTTGGCGCTGAAGAGATGTTGTACATAACAATACCATTGTAATCTTGTAGGGCTAGTAAGAAAACAAACTTTTGCTTACACTTACAGTTTGAGATAAATACAATTTGTGCAACTTGACAGTATAAAAATTCATTATAAATAATGTTTTCTTTATAAATTATTACAAAAGAACATTTTGCTTGTTTTCTGTTCACTGTAATAGGTGTTAAAAATGTTTCCATCCTGTTCTAAGCACATTCATGCCTGTTGTTATGCACTCTGTGTACCGTGATGTATTTCTGCAGCTGACAGCAACCGGCATGCTACTCTAATTCTGTCTTTCATTTTATCTCTCGTTGTAGGACACAGTGTCTTTAATGCATCCCCCAAAATAATAATCAAGGGGGTTAAGTCTGGCAACTGTGGTGGCCAAGTCATGGGCCCCTCTCTCCCATTCCATCGACAAGGGAAACTCTGATTTAAAGTACGCCTGGCCACCAACAAAAAATAGGCCGAGCATCCATCTTGTTGCAGTCACATTAACAACCGTGTTGCTAGCGTCTCAGGCAATGCGTGTTGCAGAAATTCCTAATACCGCTCAACATTGAAGTGTTCATCAAAAAAATAATGTCCAATAACTTGATCAAGGATGAGCCCACAACAGGTATGTAGGCTCTAAATGTGCTAGGTGTCATGCTGATGTAACCAATGAGCGTTTTCTGCTGACCAATAGTGAGCATTGTGGATATTTACATCCCCATTATATTTTAAAGTGGCCTCATCTATCCACAATACGATAGGCAGGCAGTCCAGATTTTGATTTAAAAACCAGTTACAGAAGAATATTCTTGTTGAAAATCATGTTTGCTTAATGACTGATGGACATGAATGTGGTAGGGATGTAAACCACCATCATGTAGGGTTCTTTAAATGGTACTTCTGCTCACCCCAGAATCCTGTGCTATTCTTAGAGTAGAAAGATGTGGGTCTAGATTTATTGCAGTTAGAATATCTGCACTTCTGTCATCTCTAACTCGTCTTCTGACTTTATTGTTACGATTGCGGGTCGGTTGCACCTGTCCACTACTGCGAATCTGTGCTTCCAATAGCTGAAAAACATGTTGTGACTGGCGCGGACGATCTTGATACCTCCCTGCATAAACGCGCTCTGTCTGCAATTCTGGTGACATTTGCCAAATACCACAAACTTGTCAAATTCCTCTTCATTTGAATACGACATTACTGCATGAATAACAAAAACTAAGTAAAAACCACGCTAAAAACCTTTCACAGTGCACACACTGCCAAAGTGCCTCTTATTCGACAAGACGAATGGCACAAACAAAAGGTAAATGCAATTAATGCTATCTAGCATCAACAGTTCCAGCTCGCCTCATTTGGACTGGCGTGGCATGGCACATTGCAAAATAGGATGTGCCAGACACAAAATATATTGATATTTTCAAAACTGCAAAACTTACCATAAAAGCTTCCAGGCCAAAGATGTTCAGTTTCGCGAGCTCTATTTTGTACCAACTTCCCATTTCAGATTTTGAAGTTACTTTCCTTTCCTCTAGTTTACTGCAGATTGTAGACAATGTAGAGTTCCCCATTCAATTCATCCTTAAGGGTTTGCCTACAAAGTATTGATGCACCGTTTTCAAGAAAAAGGGTAGTACAGGAGGTCTGCGACATCCAGCATAGATGTCAGCCCTTGTAATGGCGTGACATTTTGAATATGAAGAGAAGTAGTAATGGGTCTGTTAGAAAATTATCTCTTGCATTATTGGACTGGTCTGCTGGAGAGATGAAGGTAAAATTGTTACTTGGTAGGCCTACAGCTTCCGCAAGTCTGGACAAGTATTGTGATTAATGTATTGATTTTGTATTTCTGAATTAACACGTGCATGTATTTTTCTCCAATTAAATGTCTGGTATAAGGGTATAAGTTTTTCTTTTTTATGCTGTGATTTTTACTTTACTTCCAGCATATAGGACAGCTCAGGATTAGATTCCCTCGAAGCTGAAGTCCTGACATCAATGTGATATGTGAGAAAACATGCAGAAAACTGTTTCTTTTGCGTGCACCCCCTCCCCCCTTTTCCATTCCCAAACTTTTCCCATCCTTTTATACTAGACTCACATACATATAGTTCTTTAATTCATTCACAGTTGGTCCCCATTTATACAAATTGTAGTGGTGCCTTTTTATTCATAGATGTATTATAGACTAGAAATGAAAAATTAGCTATTATGATGAATATCTTCATCCACTGCCTTGTTTAGTGGGAGGCCAGAGTGTTAAACAAGGCACCGTCACCAAGGGAGCAGGCTGGGGTCCAAGCCAGACAGCACACTTAGGCGGGCACACCATTGCTAAGTATCATTCAACTCGCCCGTACACAAAAACTAACTGAGATATTGTTACAAAAGCTGCTACACTTTAAATTACAAGTTATTAGTGTATATAAATCATTGAGCAAACTTTCGGCTATGCTTACTTTAGTTGTAAATCACGTATATATTTCTTATCTGTTCTACAAAACCTCAATATTTTCCATTGCTTCAAAGGTTTTTAATATTTCTGACAAGGTTTCTATATGGCAATCATAACCATGGGTAAAAATGTCATAGATACATAGTATCGGTATCCAATAAGATAATTATTCAAGTTTATATTTTGGTATGAAATAGTCTCATACCGACTGAGAACAATAATCAGGTTGCAGTTTTCTACATTCCTAATCTTATTTTAATATGGGTAATTTTCTGTTTTACTAATAATATAGGTTATATAAAAGATACTTAATACAGATGGTACATCTGTCTACATTTCCGGATTTGGTTGTTAATTGATTTATTTTTTTTTAATAGGCTAAGAAAGTGCTGACATTATTTATTTACCGAGTTCCTGCAGTTACAAGTAAATAAAGTTAATTATACTTAAGTTGAATAACATGTTACTACACACAACTTGTCCAAATATTATATCATAACAGAAATTAATGCTACCAATAATGCAATACGTACAGATATGCTAATGATTTTGCGAAGTGTTGCCTAACTATTATCACACAGAGTTAACTTTGTCTTGTTTTCTGGAACTTAACCGCCTCTTTTAAGTTCGTTAGAATTTATATTGTATCTCTTAAGTTCGTTAAAATTTGTATTGTATGTAAAATTATGAATCAAAAGTTCAGTACAATAACCACAGACCATACGCATACCTAATATGTGGGAAGTATAAACAAAAATATACAAAAGTGAAGGCTCTGCTTCGACATTACCCAGTTTGGCATCGAGGAAGTCTTGTAAGTTTTCAGTTGTGTCATTTGAGGAACAAAATGGACTGCTGGTATCTGAATAACATACATCTTTGAACACATCAAAATTAAATTTTGCATGACCATATCAGAAAAAATGTAGCCCCAAGAGACTTCTGACATGAAAGTTTTTCTCCAACTCGATTAACTGCGGCACTAAAATGTGATGGTGCCACGGTGGCACAACTGCTAGAACGCTCACTTTCTTCATAGTGAACGAGGTTCAATTCCCAGCAAGGTCGCTCCTGGATATTTGCATGTGGGAATTGTGCCGGGCGATGCTGCGGGTCGGCGGATTTTCCCATTTGGGAATTGTCCCGGACTATATTCTTCCCAACTATTTGTTCCCAACTAATTGTCCCGGACTATATTCTGGCTGCTTCACACTCACCTTGCTTCAACCTCATCAGCTCTCAAGACCCTGATGTTAAAAGCCACCCAAACCTCTCCAACCCACTCCATTAAAATGTTATGATTCCTTCCTGATAGGTGTCGGTTTTGGCTCAGTCGAGCTTACAGATTGTCACCCTGTACCTTTCTTGTGAGAATGTACAATCCCTAAATGATGAAACGAATATTGAATGAATTCCACTAGAACTACTGTACTGTGGTGTAAAGATTTTTGTATATCAGCAGTAAAACAATCTGACTTCAAAGACAGTGACTTCCAATTTTCCAGTCAAGATGCTAATTGCAGCAAAAATATTATTCTTTCATCAGTTATGCTTGTAAAGGTGCAAGATTGCTTTTCTTCAGAATATATATGAGAGAGCATTTCATGTTTACAGTATTCCACCACTATTTTATTATGTCTATAAACTGGGTTGTTCTCTCAGAAACATTTTTCTTAGTAAAAACTAAGAAAAATGTTTGCAAGATTTGATAACTGTAAAAATTGTTTCATCTAACTGAACATTTTGCCTTTACATACTAGTTGGACAGAATGTTTTAAAATTTAGTTGTGGCGCTGTTTTTACCAATAATTATATTCTTATTTATACCAGCAGGTCAATTATATCTTTGAACTTTGCTTGAAGGAGCAGTTTGCCTTTGCCTGCATTAAAGGGAGGAAATACAATATTTTCTCGAGAGCTTTGAGATTAGTCCAGTTTTTCTTATTTTTGAAACAAAGAACACTGTCATAAGTCAAGACTACCTTGTGATGTGATAAGTATATAAAATGTTTTCTTGGCGAATCTGCTGCGAAAATATTAAACAAAATGTATTTTTTACCGTTGTCAGTAATGACTGCTACTACATTCAAGCCACATGCTTCCACCATGTTCAAGATGTTTGACCTAACTCAGAGCCTGGGGGATTTTTCACTGGTAAGAGCGCAACAATTTGTTTGAAACTGCCGAAAGCTGATGATAACACTCATGCGACAGCATTCTTCGCTTCTTGTGAAATGTCGTTATCTGCCACACCGGTTAGTTTTCCACATTTGTAACTAATACCAGTGTTGACATATATTTAGTCACCTTGTAAAACTACATACTTCTCTCATGTATCCAAGCCATTAACTGTCATGGTTAGTGATTGTTTCTATTTCTCTTGTTAGGAGATGCCAGAATTCTAGACAATAAGGTATTTGTTGCAGATACTTACGGTGTGGCAGAACCAACAAACTATTTATTTTGTCTGATAACACTGTAGTATGCACATGGCCTGTTGTATATCAGAAATGCATAAACTACTGTGCTAACAGAATAAGATTTATTGCAAAATTCTAGTTGTTATTACAGAAATTCTAACTGCACTATAGTTGTCACATGAATTAAAATAAATAACTTCCCGTATGTACTGAAGTAAAATTTTTATGTGTATTCTCAACGACAGTCTGCATTAAAGTAACAGGAACAAGAACAACTACTCAAATACTTGCATTAAAGGTTATCAGGCTTAGATGACCTTTAAATCCTTATGCAAAATACTTTGTCTCTTGTTAGCATATGCATCAAAGTGTTGCCTTATTTCTTTTAGGTCACTTTGGTGAGATATCTGTGGCTAACTTAAGTAAGACTGTAATGATGGTAAAATGCTAGGTACCACATTTTGTTTTAAAATTAGACATTTTCATGGATATTCCTATACAAACCATTTTTACCTCTATAAATCTCAGTCATTGATTTGTCACACTCAATGAAATGTTTGTACACACAACGGAATTCATTGAAGGCACTCGGTGTCTAATGTATAATGCTTTTGAGCTTGGTTTTCTAAATATTTTATGTATACCATTGACGTTCTCTACATCCCCAGTCTAGTCAGAGCTGCATTCAGAATTTTATAGAATGTATTTGTTATAAATAAATATAAGTCATCCATAAGAATGTTTTTATTCCATTTTCAGCATTTGCTCTTCTGCTTGTGGGAAAAAAAATAGACTTACATAGCCTGAACAAGTTCCCGATGAATAGTTGCTGTAGCAGCCAGATACACATCATTTCCTCTGCATTTTCATAGCAGGAAAAAATATATAACTCTTGGAAAAAATTTTGCGTGAAGTTCACATCTGCAAAACATTTTGGAGGCATCAGCACAAACAATACATGAGGAAGTGAACAAAACACACGTGTTTCACAAGTGTGCGCCTGACCAGACCAATCCATAAAGGTGCGAGACCGGCGGCGGTGCCACATTTCAACACTCTGGGCAACTGGGAAACATACTACAGGGACTGGCAGTGATTGGCAAAAACTCTGTCTGCATATTCATGCCTGTGCATGCATGCGAGCATGTGTGTGTATGTAATGAGTTCATAGTTTTGGTACATTAACTTTCATGGTTGTGTGTAGATTAACATTTGTGCAAAAATATTACTACTCTATAGGTTCGGAAGCCTTCTGTACCAGATTAATAAAGTAGAAGTTTTGTGTAAGTTACCCTGGAGACTTGCACATCTAATATGCGGAAAAGAAAGAAACTTCACAATTTCTTTTTTTTTTTTTATGTGTATCATGTGGAGTAAAGATTACTGTCATTTGCTCTTGTGAGTGAGTCCATGTGATCTGCTTACACAAAGAATGGCTATCATATAGGGATGTGGTGGGAGTGTGTTTGAAAGAGATACTGTTGCTTTGTCCCTGCCTGATTGACAATATTGTCGTAGTAAATTTTGTTTTTTGCTAGAGACAAACACGTTAAGTTTTTGTATGTGTGATGGTAACTTCAAGTCAGTTCAGAGATTATCTGTGACTGGAGTTCAGTCCTCTGAGTGTTCATGTGCATATTCTCTTTTATCCTTGCCATATAAAATTTTTCCATAATTATTTTTTACTGTTAATAGTGGCTAAAGATTTTACTACTTGTGCAGCAATTGAAAGTTATTAAAGGTGGTGCTCTGTAAAATGAGCACTTTTGGAACACTGCTAAAGTTCTACTTTCATGACCATGATGTATCCTTCCACCACATATAAACAAACATTGCCATATGACTTCCATGTGAATGCAACCTGTCAAAATGAATGTTCACATTCCATCACTGGCAAAATGTTTTGGATTATCAGTAATGAGTAATTATAACTAATTAGATAATAATTGTGTTACACATACGAGGAAAAAAAAAATGTATATTACATTATATGCACACACATATTTACATATATGTGTGCATGTCTATATACTTTTTTTTAATATGAGAATTTTAAGTTGTTTGGATGTACATATAAAAATGTACCTAAATATAAATAAACATGTATGTGTATATATTATAAACACAAAAACCAGGAATAATACTAAAACTATAAATATAAACACATGCATGTGTGTATGTACATATTTTTCTGACACACTTAGGGTGGTATTCATAGTCATGTCTCAAGGCTGAGCTTAAGATAGTCTTGGGCTTGGTAAAGACCTTATTTTTCAAGGCAATTTTATTTCCGCACCACGTTTCATAGTCTACAAACAAGATGATCTTTGTGAAGAGGCGTGCTAAAGGCATGGCTTATATTTAATCACTTCTGGCTTGGTCAAGCATGAGCATAAGGCATGCTACAAAGTGTAGCGTTCCCCTTCCACGTGTCTCTGTTCTCTAGATTTACAACTACTTCAACTCCGCAATTAATGGTTCATATATGTTTTACGTTAATACTGTATGCTGTATGAAGGGGAAACACTCAGGGGATATGTAGACAGGCGGTATAAGAGACTAATTAAACAGGGAATTCTCTAAATGCAAATACTTTTATTAACACAAAGGTTGCAGTAGTAGAACGAATCAAGACAGAATCAATTACACTGAATTTATACGCAATCTATGCTCAATATGCGCACTTGTGCTTCTTTACTTAGTGGTGTTATTTAGTGACCTGCCTATCCTTGCCAGTGGTAATTAATTATTGAAATAATATGATTAACGAGGACTCTATAGATAGCCTTACGTCCACTGCCAAGCCGATTTATGCTCACCATAAATGAAGTATCTCAGGGTGTCTACAGACAGGGAAAACCTGGAAAACAGGGAAAAATCAGGGAATTTCAAACAGCTAGGGAAAACCGGGAAATGTCAGGGAATTAACTGAGAATTTTTGTAAAAATGTTTGATGTTCCTACAATTGGTGGCCTTGTGAAAGCGACATTTGCTGAATGCTGGCTGGTGAGTTGGAGCTTCATTATTTGTACTATACTTCAAACCAGAAACCAAGTCTTTGAAAGGCTCCTTATGGGGTGGGGTGCCAAAGAAGTGATATTTCATAAAACATGAAAATGTTTGTAGACTTAGTTGGAGTAATTGCGTATGACTCTGGTTGGCTCGGCCATGAATGGCTTTACACCTAGCTAGGGATCCTCGTTGCCTGCTCTTCCCTAGCATGACTGACCTTAGTACCTTTTTTTATGCCATACACCTATAGGAATGGTGCAGATCTAGAAATGCAGCACCTGCCACAGAGTCCAACCTGAGCTGTAACCCAGCGCCAACTGCCCTTTGCAGTCTAACCCCCCAGGAACGAGCTCAAGCTGCTTTACAACTGTAGAGGCCTCACCTCCCAGTCCCTCCACACTCCATATTTTAGCCTCCCTATAAGACCACTGGCAAGCTGCATCCAGTCGTTGTGTACTTCCGCCAGGGACTCCATGTACCACAGGGTATAGCGAACCCGTTGTTCCAGCCCAGCAGGACCAGCAGCCCTCTGCGGGCTCCTACCAGCGTCGCCAGCTGCATCACCACCTTTGCCCAAGGACTGGGCACGAGTTCAGCCGGTACCAGCAGCAATAGCAGCTGAGTCAGGAGTTACCCCGGGCTGCACCCACTCTAGGTAAGGTAAACCTGTGGCTGTATGTAAACCAGTGTTACAGAGGACAGTTAAGCGTACATCAGACTTTGTGCCGTGCCGTCAAGCCACGCGCCTCAGCTTATCTACCGGCCAGGGTTTGGTTAGCAGCCAATAGTCAGCTCAGTCATATCATGCGTGTCTATGACAGACACTAAAACCTTGCCCCAACCTTTATATCGTCGTCGGTCACCCAGTGTCACGTGTCAACATATTACACTACTTAAAATTCCTCTCATTAAATTGGTAGATGCAAGAGTGTAAGTTCATAAACATTTATATTAGTTTGTGTACAAGGCTTCAGTTAGATAAAAGTTATGAAAAATGTGGTTTTATTTTATTGGTATAGGTCGGGGAAAAAATTAGTGATAGGCAGGGAAAACCTGGAAAAGTCAGGGAAATTAATTGTATGTTTTGTGTAACCATCCTGTATCTGCAGTTGGCCAATAGCTCCTCTATGCCTGAATGGTTGAGTTGTCCTCATCTTCAGCCTCGGTGAACCTGGCATCATCGGCTCCGACAACTATACGTAGTACTGCTCTGATCTCTCGGTTGCATTTGGGTGCTGGGGGGGGGGGGGGGGGGGTTGGCGCTTCACTTTTCCAATATATTCTCCTTGGGTGAGTAGGTCAGGAGGCACTGTTTATAAAATAATATGAGCGCCTCACTCTTGTCGCTATACCCTCACTTGTAATGTGTGCGGCCCTATCTGGCCACTACAAAAGGCTTGAATTAAAATGAAACATGGTAGCTAGATACAAAATATAAATAAATATGCATTTTTTGTCATCACGACATAATGTATGCTAAATAAAGCAGTAAAAATTTTATATAAGCATTGCAATTACATAAACACAAGATGAATAAAATGACGTTAATGCAGTGAAAAATAACTAAATTTCTTTTCTCACTTAGCAAAATGTTACAGACTAATGTAAAAGAAGATTGTAAATAAAACTGTATAAATGATGTGATTTGTTTACACGAGCAGACAGAAAATAACTCAGCTTACTATCGAGAGCATCACTTTTGAACGGAAATAATCAAAGTCAATTATACAGCCAAGATATTTTATACAACCTTTGATTCTAAAACTGCAGTGTATAATATGTTTATGTTTACAAAACTTCTGCTTTTATTTTCAATTTAACACAGTAAAAAATATTGTATTTTATTTCTTGTTATGATCTTGAATGCTTATTGTAAATTACTATTAAATTTGAAAAGAATAAACATATATTTGTAAATAAGTTATATTGCATTTAGCGCTATCTCGTTACTACTTTGTCATTAGTGGAACTTATGTTCTACTATGTGAATTACATAAAAAAATTAATGGTATACTCTGTTTCATATAACTCAATAAATTTTGACAGTTCTCGAAAAGAAGTGCGGCCACGATGTAACCCTCCGCCACATCTGTTCCGTCAGTGAAGAAAACTATCTTTGTAAACAAACTACGAATGCAATGGAAAACACTGAAAGACTGACAACTTGTGTCCAGTAATTAGACTACTATAGCTGGTTGCAACTCCCAACTGTTTTGTTTTTATTATGATCACATTATATAATAGTTAGGGTTCTGATTTATTTTTATTGTTGGGTTGGGGAATTATAGGTTAGTGTATTTCGTGAGGCGTGGTTATTTTTTGTGGTTCTTCTTATGAGAGAGTGGTGATTGGAACTTGCAATGTTTTGATGATACAGTGAAACTGTTTGTTCGTACAGAAATAGTATTCAATTTACTATAACTCAAAAGTTTTAACTTCATCGAAAGGACTAAATATTTGGAATTAGAATTCACTACCTGCTCATCCCATGACTCGATGGTGGATAAATTTACTAATCCTTCCTCAGTACTCAAATTGACACATATGTTCAGAGCAAAACCAAATGAGAGAAAATTTTCATCAAAAATAACAGTAGCACGAGTTTTCCCAAGAAACTCTAAGCCAAGAATGAACTCGTGCGAAAGCAGTGGAAATACCAATATAGGGAAGGTCCAAGCAAACCTCCCTATCTTAAAATGCAAATAGACCAAGGTGTCACATTGGCAAAACAAACATTCCTTTCAGGCATTTTGCAAATGTGACCACTCGACAAAATTTTATATTCCAGCAATTTATTCAAAAACCCTCGGTTCATAACCAAATGTGTAGCACCAGTATCAAGAAGCGCTGTAAAATTATGGCCACCACAGATGACGCACACAGAACAGTTAGATAGACTACGTGGTTTTGCATGAAGCCGCTGACCAGTGCCACCATGTCGTGCACCAGTCACGCCTCGTTTCCCGACTTGGGACAAAAATTTCTCAAATACCCGGTCTCACCACAGCGGAAGCATCGCTTTTCATTTAGACTGCGCTTTTCCGACAGACATTCGGCTGAACTGTGACCTAAGATGGTACAGTTGGCGCAACGCACCGCTAATCCACGTCGCTCATTTCTCACAACATTTTGCACCTGAAGTGACTGTCTTGATACCTTGGCTGACGTATTTGCACGATCAAAAACCGGAGGTGGAAAATCCTTAACATATTTGTGCGCAGCCGCAACCCTGCCATCTACTTCAATAGCTATTTGATGCTACTCATTAAAAGTCGTTGGTGTAAACATCATCATACATTGAACCTTTACATGCGGAGCAAAATTACCAACAATAGTTTTTACTAATACTAGCTCATTTACAGCCAGACCTAAAGCGTCGTGAAAGGCATTGACTTATTTGATAAAATGTCAAACAGTCTCTTCAGGTTTTTGACAACTATAGACCAAATTGGTTTCACATTGGCGCATAACTTGCACGGGAAATAATGCGTACAAGACATGCATCTTAAAGCCCACAAATGTTCCGCTCTGCGGTAGCATCAACTCTTCGTACAACTGCAAAACAAGGCCTTTGACCTTGACCGTGAGTGCATTTAACAAATGATTGTTATGACACAAATGTAAACAAGCTAATTTATGTACCGCAATAAAGAAAGTCAGGACTGAAACAGGTTCCACTGACTTCAATGGACAGATTTGGTTGAAGGACAGCATAAAGAGTTTAACAGAAACAGGCGATTGGCTCACCGGGGCAGCCTGGCCAGGCATGGTCTGTTGTAAGGAGGCTGCATTTTCCTCCCGCACACGTTGCACAGCAAGTTGGCGTAGTTGTGCCACCATTAACAAGTCGTCTGCATTGATCTCATAGTCGTGCAGCATTGACAGCAGATCAGTCTTGCTCAATGAGTAGATGAATCCCACTGAAAGGCTCATGTTGACGGCAGAGTACGTGGAACACACAAGAAACAAAGCAGAGTAGTGCAGTTTTGAACCACCTTAGTAGTTCATTTACAAAGTAACCACAAATAAAGTTTCCATTTTGTAATAATTTTATTACAATTGCAACTCTTTACATCACACCTAATACAGGTAGTAAACAGATTACGATAAATTAATAGCAAACATTTGCAGCTGGTGTGCTTAATAATTCAATAAGCATAATATTATCCTCTGCTCGTAGCAATCACGCACATTCCAAATGATTCACAATCATGTTAAAACTGACTACAGGCAGACTGAGCAAAACCCCATGTTTTAAAGGAAGGGCAAACATAACGTCCTCTATAAACTTTAGCACCATTCGAATACTCCGCAATACAAGCGGTCTTGGAAGTTGATGGGAATTCCATATAAACATAACTGCACCAAGCAGCAAAATACAAAGTGTAAAGATTAATATCATTAAAAACCTAATAACATTTAATCAGGGGCCAAATATGATTACTCAACAGCAATCCCAGCATAAATTCTACCTAAAAATCAGTAAAATACATAATGGAACATGCTTAGCAGTTTTCAGGCTCGTGTGCACATAAATGTAGGTACATAGTCAGGGTGACGTGTCTTTGACAAGAGTTAGACAATTTAATGTTACTGTGATTTTCAACATAAAATGTCTGAGACAAATTCCTCACTACTGTTATTCCTATTTTACACTCAGCCATGTATCACTATCAATTAGGCGTAGCAGAATCATATACAAGCCCCTTAATCCACAAAAGGGGAAAGTTCATTATCAATTAATCCCTATAATATTTATGAGCACATTCATAGAAAACTAAGTGACTCCAATTTAGATTAACAAACACTATATCAATAAAATAGTTACTAACCAATATCAGGTACTACTTTCCCATTTCATCGCTCACCGCAACCAGGGCGGTCCATTAAATGGCGAATGAACTAAAGGCACATACTAAAATGTATACATTAAAAAGGATTAATATTTGATCGAAGGCACCCTAAACAATTTTTAAAAGGGGCCTACCACAGCACCAATCGATAAAACTGAACAATAACAAAGTAATAAAACATTTTGTCTTCCATCACTGAGTGTGGACAGCTTAGTGCAAACAATTACAAGTGGCCAGGCCAGCCAAACGGGGCAGCGTCTGCGAAATATTCAGCTTAATTAAACTTCTTAAACCTGACCAAACACTCAGAGAAATACCGCATACTAAATTACTAGAAATTACAGCCGACTAGCAAAATCAAGTTCACTAAAACCGCATACATGATTAATTTCTGGGAAAATATAAGTCATGATCAACATTTCAGCCCCTATAAAATAATTGCCTGTCCAACACTTGTAACAGGTTACTGTCCTGTTCTCTTGTTGTAGTCCTCAGTAAACACCAATGAACTAGCTCAGCGTGAGTTGGAGACTTTGACTACATAATAATGAAAGTTTGTTGATACCAAATTGCTAATAAATAAAAGATGTTAAATGTTTACTGGAGATTTATTGTCTTCTCGGCAAAAACAAACAGTTGACACTCGCAGCTCTGACAAACAAAGACAAAAAAAAGAAAGAATGGCAACCTTCATAAAACCAAACTTCTCACTTTAAGAGTTACAAAGACGAGAGAGAATAGTTACTTTTCTCTCCCGGTGCCCTATTGACTTCTCCCACCAATGGAAAATAAATTTAATAGTTATTTGAAATGTCTGAAATATAAAAGATGGTTAAAGTCGCGTGCGCTGGTCGGTGCAAGTCACGTGATCACTCGTTGCAGGCTGTCCGACTGACAAACGATCGTGCTGCTATGAACTGTTGTGATGTTTTGTGATACCCGAGAAATGTTGTGCTTCCCTATATATAGATCAAAAGTTTCCTCATTGAAAAGTGGTCCAATCGTAGCATTGCTGGGTGCGGTATTTTCCTGAATTCGGATGTATTGTTTTCGAGCAGTCACGTCAGCTAAAAGTGACCTCTGTTATTTTCCTTGTTTCACCATGTCGTAGAATGCGGCTGTGATGTGTTTAGTTTACTAACCCAGTAAAAAGTAAAAGATGCGCTATCGTCCTATGACGTCTGTTACTGAAATGAGGAAAGAAGAATAATAAATTTGGAAAAAACAAAAAAATATAAAATACAAACAAGTTATCATTGCGACAACCTTTTAAATATTAAATGAATTACTATCCTTGACTGAAATACAAACAATTTAAATATTTCCTGAATATATAAATTATATACATGTATCTGTAATGCTACACATTCACCGTTATGTTGCGTTCTCATCCTACTTCACAAAGCACTGTCAACTAAACATTACGTGAAATTATCGGTTATCCAAAATAGATGCAGAAAAGGTATTACAATATTTCAACTATCCATCGTAGCAGTAGGTGGAGCAGACAGCTACCACAGCAGTAGTGGTGATGATCCGTTCGCTGTTGCTGGTGATCAAGAAGTGAAGTTTGGAGGAAATCGTGCCCCTTACCTTTTAAGACTCAATAACCCCCTCCATTCATATCAGTGACATGCAGGAAGTGTAAGAGGAGAGGGGAGAGACAAGGAGAAAGGAGGGGTATTTGAGCCTGCCAAGGTGGAAGTCTGTATGCTGTGTTAGTGGTGGCAGGGGGAACTAATGCCTAGATAGCAGCAATGCTGCAAAATGTTACCAAGATGTATGTAAGTATGTAAAGTATAAAGTGTTTTTGGAAAGGGAATATGGCCCGGTTAAGCCCCAAACCGGTTGATCTGCTCCTGAAAATTCGAGAGTTGAATGTATCTGAAGATCAACTTATAACCTAATAAATTTATGTGTAAAATGTAAAATAAATGTTTATTTTTTACTGTACTTATGTTGCAAAAATCTGAAATTGCTTTTTGTTTGAAGTCTTTTTGATTTAAATAGTATTGACTTACTGTGACATTTTTGCTGTATGATATTGTTTGGCTGCCAGATAGTTTTAGTGATTTATTTCTTGATATTTACGTGCTGAAGGATAGTAAGGTATAATTTTTCTCAAGAACTTTTTGATATCTCTTGTTATTGCCCAATATGATTGAAGCATATTGCATATACATTAGCTATATTACTATAAAATATACCACTTGTCTTCCTTTGCCCCAATGTTTTGAATGAATGTTTGTCCTGATATATGCAAGAAGTTCTTGGAAACAAAGTTATGTTTTGTCCTTTTTTTTTTATGAAATGAAGTAAACATGTATGTTAATCCATCTGATTGAAAGGAATTACAGAAACAAAGGAAGAAATAACAGTTCAAAGTAGTGAGTCGTTTTCATTTGAGAACAGTTTAATGAATTCAATTCTGAAATTCTTTTCTTTGCCAATAAGATGTATAAACATTTAAAAATTGTGACAGTGTTTGATCAAAGGTATTATTTCTTATTTTAAAACTCTTATTGTTGAAATAGAAAGTGTTGTTTTACTGTTGGTGAATGTAGCATGTGTTGTGAAAGTATTTATAAATATCATTAAATTTATTGCAGGCCCCGTGGCACATATACACATGTCTCTTTGGATCATAGACCAACAAAATTACTGATATCTGGTTATGAACCTGAAGAGAAAAATGATGTACTTTCCCACTTTGCGGTAAGTACAATGATAATACATTAAATTTATACTGACTAAAAGAATGGTAATACAATTAATATCCTTACTACATCCATAATATTATGTTAACATTTCCTGTACAAGAGCATAAGATGCTTGAATGTTTACACTGGTATTACTAAAAATTCAGTTTGACTCTATGTAAGGACCGTAATAAATTCTTAAATGATAAGCAGTAGTAAACATTATGGGTATACTTAATTTATGACCATATTCCTTAACAGCCTGAAAGGTGTTAAATAAGTCACATTTCCTTATTGACAGTCCTGCAAGACTATGAACAAACAAAGTCACCATGCAGAAATATATTTACTACAGCTGTGGCAAAAAAAAATACAAGTGCAATTTTCATTTACATCATAATCTGGTACACCTACTCACAGTTGACTTAGTTGAACTTAATAATTAGCCTGTTGTTAAAGCCATTAATTATATATTTATTCTATTTTCTATTTTGTAATTTAAAAAAAATTCATATTCAGTTTATGCACATCTATGCTAATTGCTGATTACTTATTTTTAAAACATGGCCTGATGATATATTTATTATATCTACTATTGTGTAACTTAAAATTTGCAGATTAAATTTGTGTGCCGGTATGCTGACTGCTGATAATTATTTGTCAAACATGACCGAATTTATTATTAACATAGTAGTCACTAAAATACGTGAATGTATACAATTTTTTTTGCAATACAGGAATGCCTCTGTTTACCGGACCTGTAATCAGTAGACTTCGTATTTACCTTACAAAATCCAAAGCCACAATTATTTTTATTGCTGTATCAACTTGCCACTTATAGAACGTGAACAGTGTTGTTCAGCAGTAAGATATGAGCATGTGTGAACAACTCTGTTAGGCAAGTGGGTGGAAGTTGTTTTTAGAAATGTTCAATGGCTTGGCGGCAGGTATATATTGTAGCCATGACTATAATTTGTGACACTCATAACATTTCCTTGTAGCTTGATTTTAATTGTTCGGGTTTGTGTGTTTATTTAAGAATACATATACAGATGAATTTGTGACTGCCATTGAAGCGTGAACGATCGACCTTCTATGTATAGAATCTGCTCTCTAAGTGCCTGTTTGCATAACTTACAAATGTGCCTTGTCAAATATGTCTGTTTCTGTTTACTGCAGCAATTTTGTATGTTTTACAAAGCGCATTCCTAACAATTGCTATGTTTTGATACAATTTTATAACCTAGATGTTACCATTCATGATACATTTTGTTTTTTTTTTTATTACTTTGAACTTAGGTAATATATGTGTGCAAGCATTTCAGTTTGTGGTGTTTTATCATGTCTTTACATTACTTCATTATTTTACAGTTAATGGGAAATTGTTTCATGAGAAAATAGTGTATTAAAATAAAGCAAACAACTTTCAGTTCGTACAGGAGTCCAAAAAGTCTAACTCTAATTACATACTTTAATTATTTCCATTATCTGTAAGGTAGAGAAGTGAAACTGTTGTCAAAATGTTGGCAAACTAACAAAGTCTTTTGTTGCAACAAGACAAGGCATCAGTAAGTCTCTATGTGAGCACTTTTCATAGCACATCTAGTCAATATTGAATTTCTGTCCATACATTAGCCTACATCACAGGAACATGGAGGCCAAACCAGCAACTGAGGAACAGCAAACAATTGAAACATGTCCATATACACGGAAGATGTGATAGTAGGGGTAGCGGGAAAGTTCTGGGCCACTGGGTAGCATCACTGGGTTAAGTGTCATTTGATTAACCTAAGGAAACAGATCATCTCCCTTTCCCCCTGGGAGGTGTGCTGTGATTGGCTGACAGGTTCTCCCACCCCTTCTAAGGTGTGCTGTAATTTGCTATTGCTTGTGAGCGTACCCTTTTAATGTGCAAAGCACCCAAGCAACATTTGTGGATGTTTGACATTTTTGGTGGGTTGGAGCTGGGGCATACAGTCCTTGGTTCAAATCCCATAGAGGGTAATTATGTGTAATGACATGTAATTGCATAATGAGTATGTGAGTAGATAGATAATGTTCCTTAAGGGACATAGGCTTCAGGCAGAGGAGGTGAGGATCAGCTGCCATCTTGGATTATGCCATGTTGGTAGCCAGTACATCAATGTCTTGGACCGACATTTTGGTAGCCAGTATGTCATGTTTCATGCTATACCTTTCAAAGTTGTTTTTTCATGTGCTATCATTTCATATAGCCTCATCATGCTGGGGGGTTTTTCTGAATGCTCCCATTTTTTCTCTTTTGCATTCTTTATTTCTTCCTCTCTTTCCTTCCTCTCCTTCTGTTGTTTCTTTCTCTCTTCCTCTCACATTCGTTTGTCATTTGTTTGTACATTTGTTCGACCTGGCATATTTGCTTAAACAGCTGTTGCTGAAGAATGGCATCTTGGTTTTTTTGTTTGTCATTTGTTTCCGACCATCATATTAGTTCTTTAGTTGACTGCTGGGAGCACTGGTGTCACTCTCGTTTATTTTTAAGTATATTTTTAACTTATATAATTTTTAATTATTTAATTTTTATTTTCATATAATTTTTAAGTATTTACATATAATATTTTTTTTTACTATCCCAGCAATAAGTTATTATTTTCAGTATATTTTTTACAATTATTTTATTATTTAGATTTAACTTACATATATATTATTTTATTATTTAGATTTAACTTACAAAAATAATTTTAAATTTTTTTAAATTTTATTATTCAGTTTTTTTTCCAGACATAAGTATTTTATTTATATGTAGGGGCTTTGTTACTTACACTGAACTTAGAAAAAATTTTATACATACTATGTTGAGAGTGGAATATTTCCTACCCCTATGTAATGTAATGCTAGGACTTGTAATTTTTTTTCCTCGCGCACCATCCCTTGATAACACAACAGTTCAGAAAAAAAATCTAACCTTACTTCACTTAACATTACTTATCCATCATGTAGAACTTGTATGCACTCCACACACACTTGTTTAGGACTTTGAATATCTTTTGCCTCATATAAGTTTTTATATTTATATATATATATATATATATATATATATATATATATATATATATATATATATAAATTTAGTAATTAATTTCTCATCTGATGACATTTTAATAAACTTTATGACAGTATTTTTATGAAATAAAATATTCTTTATAAAAGTTTTTATTTATTTATACAAAAATATATACACATTTACAGTCTTGGTTGCTTCGGTTTTGAGCTGGTCATCCATCCATTGGTTTGGAACTGGTCATTTATCTGTCTGTTTGGAATTGGTTAAATATTCAGCATCGCCCTTCCACTTTACCACCAGCATGGCTGCTAAAGCAACGATGTGCACTCGTCTCCGGCTGGGGATGGCGCAATACATTACATTCTTACAGTACTACAAAGATAAATCTCCATGGTGCTGCAAGAATGAGCTGTATAGGTGTGTTACGATGCCGAAAATTAAGCCAACCCAGTACCTTAAACACCTTGATCAGAAGGGACAACAAGAATAGAGAAAACAGCCAAAAGTAAATAGAAAGAAATAATTGTAGATAAAGAGGAAGAAAATAAAGATAAGAAGTAGATAGATAGGGTGGATAAGAACAATACCATCTCTAGTGGTTACAATGGGTCAAAATGTCACCTAAAAAATATTTCACCCCCAGAACCCCTGTAAGGATAAGGGTTGGAACCCCCCAGGAATTGGCTTTAAACCCTGGTCAGAGACCTAAACAAATGTCGCAGTCCCAAATCCCAATGCATGAGTGCACAAGCGAATTTGCTGAAGTGAAATACTATTTTCAACAATCTATAGTTAAAATTGCTGGTGGTGGTACACTCTCTCTCATGATATCTGTAGCGGTGTGTTAGGACCCCATACGTGCATGCATGCTGTCAGTAGTAGCTACAACATTTTACATACATACATACATGTGCACACACATACATACATACACACATATTTGATAGAAATATTAATACACTTCTTCTTTTATTCTCTTTTGCTCTTCATAATTTCTACCCAATTTGACCATACGAATGCCCTTTTCTTTCTTGGTAATCTTGCCTCCACATATATAGCTATACATTTTCGAACGCAGTCTTATAAACTCGCTCATCAGTTCCCCACCACTTTCCTGTTGGCGAGGGAGTAGCAGGGTTGAGTAGGGTGGCAGGGGATAGGAGCTGGTAACCATCTCTCTCATGAGCATGGGGTCTGCAGCTAGGTCTGCATAGTAATCTTCCATTTCAATTTCATTAAATAATGAATCTGTGTCTGTGAATATTTAATTAATGTTTTCATACTTATGTCTCATGATGGGATGGAACCTGTAGCCTACATTCAAGTTTTGGAGAGGTCGAGCACTGAATAGCTGGCAAAAATTAGTTTTGTAAAATACTATGGTTGCCTTTTCCATTTTCATCAGGGATAAATTTTCTGTATGTGTTGTGCAGCACTTGAATGATGGTTTAGCTATTAGGTTCTTCAGTCTTCTCTCGTTACACACCAATTCCATAACTTGTTGTTTCTTTTTATTTTCCATCAGTGTCCCAAATGTGGCATTTTTCATGAGTTTAAAGAAATCCTTTTCAAAATAATTGCCGGCTGCGTGCCTATTTTTCCATGTTTAGGTTGATGTAGGGTTTGAGCCATACCTCTTGTTCGAATTGCAGCACACATTGAATTTTCTTAACTTTGAGTCCATGTCCTATTGCTTGAGGTTGATGTGGTGTACAGTATAGTTTTTCATGTCTTCCAGAGTTGTCAATAATATGTGGTCTTGCCACCTGGAGGACGCTTGTTAAGGGGCAAGAATGACAGGTCTTTGTGCAAGTCATTGAGTTCTGCAAGATATTTTACGTCTACCTCCAGTACATTTTCGAATAGGCCATCAGGCACCATCGTTATATCGATGTCGGTGCTTACCCACTGAAAGTCACGTACGGAGAGGAGCGGAGACATTGCCCATCAGTACAAGTTGTTTGCGCCTATGTACTGGAGGTAGACGGGTGGCTTGCTGGCATCATATGTGGATGGAATGTGCTTGTTATTATCTTTTATATGACGTTCCACACATTGGACCACTTCACCTCTTATGCCTTCTTCAATGAATAAATGCTTGTCATAATTGACCAATAGTTCCAGCTCAACGTTGGTGTGCTTCCACATTGCATCAAAAGAGAAGCTCGGCGTGCTCACGTAATGGACACAGTCCAGGCCGTATGTTTCCAGGCACAGTTTCCTACAGTTTTCAAACACATCTGACAACAAAATAACATTGGTCTTCAAATAAATGTTAGAATTATCTTCCAGTTTCTCACAGGGGAATTTTTCATAGACTTTAAAAGCATGAGCATAATCTTCTTCACTTATGGCCATGTTTGTCAACATATTGTAAAATTTGTCGTTGGGGGATAGCTGTGTCTCTTCCAGTTTCTGCAGGCTTTCTATGTAATCATAGGGGAACATGCCCATTCTCTCTACTAGTTCCACCTCGTCTGGGCTGAAGAATTTTGTAGTATTTTTAAGCTCATCTCTTGGCAGGTTTTTGGTGAGGGTGGCAAGGCTGACTGACATACAGCGGAAGGTGTCAATGAATTGGAGTGTGAATTTCTCCCCCAGCAATTTTGAGAATGTGATTAATTTCTCCTTTGTATGCAGGATGATTAATATATTCTCTTCGTCATAGTCCAGATGCTTTATTATAAATTTCTCACCATATGGCAGGTTATAGAATAACACAGGTAATGTAGTTTCCAGCGAAGTGTTCACAGTCCATTACCTTCGAGTTGTCTTGTGTAAAATGTTCTTCACAGTAGCAGCAGGTATCTGACAGCATGATTCAGGTTGCTGAATGGCTTCCTAGGTTCACTTGTTTCATAAATTTCCTTCACTTTATTTCCAATATTAATGATCTCTTTAATAAATTTCTTGGATGCATCATCTCCAGTATAAATTATTGGCCCCATTGGCAGACTTGTTTTGGCAGCAGGTATTATGTCATTAATTATTTGAACAAAATAACAAAAACTATATGCCTCACATTTTTTATATGAGTGCATGCTAGATGTCTGGGGGCTGACCTGGCAGGTCTGGATGGGCAGGAGCATGGCTTTGATATCTGCATAGATGATGATTGGCATTTTATCTGCATAATGGAAGTTTGTAAATTTGAGGGTTGGTCTTCTTCCTATTGTGTCATGGCTCAACATCTCAATTCTTCCTGGAGCATGATGACTTCTTGTACTCTTCCAAAATCCCTTTGCCTGTCTTTACTGTCACTCGTGTAATGTCTTGGTAGAATGTGAAACATCTTTTACAAATGTTTAGTTTTTTTCTGTGGGCTGTTATTTGAGACCTCATCAGGCGAGAAAATTTTTTGATATATTTTAAGTGTGCATTGTCTTTGTTGGTGAGGAGGAGGAGGAGGAAGAAATGCATGGGCTTCTCTTCATTACAGACTTGTCTTGGTACCACCTTCATTTCATCATTGAGAATAAATACATTTACGGTCACTCCGGGATTTTGTTTCTCATATTTGGTTATCTGGTGCAGAGATGTGGGGAACTCTATGCCACTGAAGTTGAATTTGCTTTCAACTTTCCAGTTCTCTGTTGTGTTGCTCGACTCACTCGGGGTGTGTTCATGTAACAAACGAGTGTGGCCCACTTGAAGCACTTGTGATCCTCATTTTTTTGAGTTGATGATCGCTTCCTTACTCTTGATGGCCACTGGGAAATCAATGTAGCTGGATACGTTCAGTGGGTCCAATTTATTAATTCAGAGCTGCATTCTCTTTACTGCAGTAAGTGTCCATCCAGATCCCTTCCCATGGTACTCCTCTTCTTCACACATTGTGATCAAGCTGGCCGCCACAGCTTTTTCCACGTAATATTCATTACATACAGGAACATTCTTGGTCTTGAAGGCTCACTAGTATACTTCGTCTTCATGGGGCTCAGGTTTTCCATAGTCGCACTTCAGGAACAAATTGAATTTAATTGGCCCATTTTCTATAATTTTGTCCCGTAGCTGATCAATATGTTTTTCTTCAGCCCCTCAATCTATGTGCACACATGTTTTGCCTCTTCGCTTGTATTTTTTGCCACCTACATCTTCAAGTTACCTCTAAGTGCAGTCTCGGCCAACAAAAATCCATGGGCTGTCCACTGTCCGGACCCCGCGACAATCCTCAGTCGAGTTGCTAGTGCTGACTGTTGCTGGGTGGAAACATCACTTCTGGTCTTCTTCGCTGGTGTAGGTGCCGGGCCAGTGCACTTCTTTGCATGCACTTTCAGATTCTTTGCTGCAGTCTTTGCATGCAAAAGTCTTTTTCTTCGCGTTGAACAAGCCGCTTGCCTTGTGCCTTCGAGCCATCTGCTATGTTGGCAATTGGAACATTACAAAACCTGCAGTTGCAATCTGCTTTCTGCCACTCTGTGCCATTACAACGCCTCAAATGTCACTCCTTGTTGTCCTTCCGCCCAATCTTTATCCCACATGTCACAGACTTGCTCTTCTTCCCTATTAAGATTATGGATGCAGGTCCTATTGTACCTCAATCCATTGTTGCATGCAAAAAATATTTAGAACAAGAACCAGATTGTTACCCTGGGGGTATTGTACGTACCCCAGAAACAGTAGAGTGTAACTACTCTGCTTCCAAGTATATTTATACACTGTGTAGCAGAACTTTTTCTAAAAATTTTTCAAGAAAATGAAAACTTATTTTTGTCATTAGAATTTAAGCTTTAAAACACAATAATATATAGTTATTTCACTGACCCATACAATGGGTAAAATATTTATGAATACAAAATAATGTAATTTTTGAGAAGTGACAGAAAAAATTTTTCTGCTAGACACAACACTAAATTATTTTACGAGTATAGCAAAATCCTCACAAACAGTTTTGCATGTAGGCAGTAGATTTACATACCAGAAGAAGAAAAGGAAGACTAAAGTCACTTTCCTAACAATGATGGGCTGCTTTGCTAAGGACTTCCATGAAACAGATAATTTGACTTCCAAAGGGGACTCTCTAATGTCCGACCATGGAAGTCAACATGCGTAAAAGAAAATACAACAAAATATATAACTTAAAGTTATCTCATCGGCGCTAGTGCTTACTTTGAAGAGAATTTCCAACAAGCGAGAACTGACAGTTGGTGCTGACTTGCTTCGATGTTGGCTGACAGACCAAGCATGAACCTTTGGCTAGAGACTGATGTACTGGCTGACAAGCACTGCACAAAATAAAATAAATATTGTTAATAACTTTGCATTGTAACATGTACACAAATCAATTTTATTTTAAATATTATTTGCGTAAGATCTTCATTTTAAATAATTTAAGAGCTCAGTTACAAAATTGTTTGCATAAAAACTTTATATAAATAAAATTAAGAGCTCATTCCCAAACAAAAGAACAATCAGTCACTTACTTTAAAATTTAAAAGCTCATTTCCAAAATTGTTTGTATAAATACTTATTTTTAAAAATTTAAGACTTTTTAGCAAACAAAATTAATTTGACCAGTTATAAAAGTTTACTTCGAAAGATAACATATTTTAGCGAGCAATTACTGAAAGCAAAACTGGAAGGCGACCATGAAACCTCTCAGTAACTCGCTAAATGCTCAATGGCGATGAAGGAGAATAGGTACTCGGATATGCAGACGATAAGCGCTGATATCAGAGTGAGAGCTTTGGTAATGATTCTGCCTTTGTATATGCTAGCAGAGTGATTTAGGGAATATAATACCTCTAGTTACCATAGCATTTTCATTGGCCAACTTCCCCTCTCTCCCGACGAAGTATTTTCACTAGCCTACTTTCCCTCCTTCCAATCTTATATATTTTGCCAGAAACTAACTATGTGTAATATAAGGTAAAGATTTTTGGCCAGGCACCTTCCCAGCCCACTCTACTCATAAATTATGTAGGAAAAATACAAGGTGAATTTCAGACATCCAAAATCAGTTGACTATCTGTAAAATGTTTTCTTTTGCTAGGTTTATATCATACATTGGAGGATGAGGAGGGAAATCTTGTATGTGATCAAAATAAATTTTCAATAAACATATTTTCGCTCTTTATAATCGAGCAGGACGATGCTGCATGTTTTCTCTGTGATTTCCTTGCATTCCAGACCTCGTTAAGAACCTCCCGAGCTTTTAAAAAAATGTATTCTGCAATTGTTATCCAAGTATGTTCTTTGTGTATCACTCAGAGGATTGTTTTTTTTTTTTTTAATGGATAAGCATTATTATTGATGTTCTGATAATTACTACTACAAGCGTGGTATTTAAGGCCTTCTAAATATAATGTTCATTGCCCAACCAAAGTTTCAAACCAAGGTGTAGTGATTTATAGTGTAGCCCTTGTGACACATGCAAAAATACTTTTTCACTTACACACTGTGACCATTGGCAGCAAACTCATTCACCTGTAAGGAGAATCGGAGGGGCAATACACTCTTGCAGTGTGTTATGGTTGTAATTTAATTCTTTTGGTTTTCAGATATTCAGAAAAGCAAAAAGGCACTTAATACTCAGTCTCAGTGACTCAAGGAGAATAGTAATTCATTCATCTTGGACGTGAAGCGATGTTATTAGGTTAGGAGAACTTGTAAACCAAAAATATACAGAAGTGGTTTATATGGTGGACAAGATTTTTTGTAATTTGTTAAGTGCGAATTATGATTTCGTGAAGGACGATGATACGTTTTGTGGTAAAACTGGAATTGTTGAAGAAAGTTATATTCTGCTGTAAATACTGTTTAATTTTTTGGACTTCAAGGTATGGTAGCAAAAAGCTGGACATTATATATTGGAAGACTATGACAAGAGGCTGCTGTTTGATTCTTGTAAGAACATTAAATTAGGAGATGAAATTTGGTTGTATAGAAAACGTGTATGTAAGACAGTATATTTATATTAATACATATTAACTTTGACTCCCTACCGAGCGAGGTGGCTCAGTGGTAACTCAGTGGACTCGTATTCAAGAGGACCTGGGTTTGATTCCTTGTCCAGCAATCCTGATATCGGTTTTCCATGGTTTCCCGAAATCACGAATGCTGGGATGGGTCTGTAACAAAGGCCATTGTTGATTCTTTCCCATTCTTTACTCAATCCCTCTTCCCTGTGCAACTTGCACCGTCTCTAATGACCTCGCTGTCGACAAGACATTAAGCCTAATTACCTACCTACCGACCTACCTACTTTGACTCCCCGACATTCATATATAAATAACGTTCCCCTGGCTTGCAAGCAGTATAGGCTGTTCACGACAAATACTTTTGAAAGACCTGCTCAAGATATAACTTGTACATGCTCCTGCTAAGTGTAAAATTGACTTTGCAGTAGACTTAATCACTTTATTCATGAATTGGTCAAATTAAAGTAGGAAATTCTTAGCCAAGTAAAAATTTTACACATTTGCTCATTGCTATTTAAATAGCTGGCAAGTTTTCTTGGTGATCTCCTGCTTCTCCCCATCCTTGCTTTCTAGTTCTGCTCCATTCTCACCTCACCTCATCATCTCTCAAAACCTCATTAAGAACCACCCATTCTCTTCATACATATTTTCTAATTATTAATGATTTTTTGCTAACATTTAATTTTTTAGTTTTGTTGTCACTGTTCGCCTTTATTAATATGACCTAGACTGTCTGTTACTCATTTAGCATCATTACAGACTGAGTCTGAATGGATTAAGCATTCTGAAGGCTTCTGTAATACTTATTATAATGTAAAAAAAATTAATTCTAAGGAGAGAATATGAATAACTCACGTGTTCAAAGGTATTCAGCATGGATTTTTTTTTTTTTTTTTTTTTTTTTTTTTTCCAAAACTGTCCGAGCTTAATATATTCCTGCCAATCAGGTATTGCATAGAACTTTGCATCCATCTTAGATATCATAGTGTAATATAACCACATTTTTGTTGTGTCTTTGTCTATTCCGGCCCCTTAATACAAAAATTAATGTTAAATAGAATTTAATACATTGCATGTATAACAGTAAGTATTAAATGTACTTGCGCACTCATAACTAATATATGTAGCATGTGAGTATACTCAAGTGTAAATTTTTTTATAGTAAATTGTGGAAATAAATGTGTATTTTAAGTGAACATACTCCAGGCATGACAGTAATATTTTTTCTCATTATTTCAAACACCCATCTGTATATACATATGCCTGTCTGTGCAAAGTTTAACCGGCATCACTGTGCGGATGGTGCTGCGTGTGTGCGCAAGTAACTTTTTATTAGATATGCACGAGTACGTATATTATAACTTTGTTTCTTACACACAAATTATAAAAACCTTGTTCTATTGTAATGCAAAACATTTTGTGTACAATCAAGCAGTAGAAAAGATTTTTACAAGCACTTCTGCCATCTATAGGTCTACATAAATTAATTATTAAAACTAGGTTTGTAGCCCATAATATACATTTAATTTTAAGACTATTTATTCATAAGGTAAGGCTCAAAGAACATTTACAATGCGGGAAGTTTCAGGCTGAATTTTATGGCTTGTAAGTGTAACAGCGCATAATTTTTTTTATTATTGAACATATCTTGTGCTGTAAAACATCTTTCACCATTACCATCTCTTAGCAGTTGTGCACTACAACTTTGAAGTCAATTCTGAGGCCTTGCTAAAGTTCTATTTTTATATCCTTCCACTACGCATAAACATAAAACACTGCCGTGTGACTTTTACGTTTTGACTGTCAAATGCTTTGTTTACTGTTTTTCAGCTGTTCATAAAATTTTTACCATATTTTTCAAAAACCATTATGTGCGAATGTTCACAATTTTTTGCGCTATTTATGTCAGCTTTTTAACAATGTCTATATATTGATGATAATTCTTACGGTACATTAATAACATATTTGTAATGCACATAACACCATTGTGTTTAACCTGTTAGGGGAAAATAACTATAATATTTTAACCTCTTGTTACATATATGTGTTGGGTGATTTCTTGATAGGATGTTCTCAGTTGGAATAAATTAAGGACAATGATCCAGATTTGTGCACATATATATATATATTTATTTATTTATATAGGTGGTGATTTAATTGAGCAATGCATTAATAATACACGACACAACCTGTCTGCACAAGCTGAGTTATTGCACCTCATTTAAATATGACTACAGGTAATTGACTTTGATGTGTTAATATTAAACATAAAAAACATCCAGCATTTGATATATGTGTATACATTCTATAAATAACAGAAAGTGAACATAGTTTGGTGCAAAATTATTTTTGGTGATAGTACCTTTTAAACTGGTGGAAAGATTGATGCAATTGCTTAGTGCTTAACTGCTGACATTAAATGCATCAACAGAAGTTTGGTTAAATAATATGTGATAGTTTAGTAGACATAGCATATAACGCTACAATTATTGGCAATCATTAAAAAATAAGATACAATTTTCTAAATTATATATATGCCATTCATAGCTCTGAAATTGTTGTGCGGATCGATCTAAAGTGATCTGTTGAGAAATAATAACTTCTGAAGTACCTCCTTTTAAAATGACAGAATTAAGGTTTTTATAGTCTGTGAATTTAGTGCATCAGAATAACTTTAAACATAGAAATAATCAATAATATAAATAATAATGTAGCCAGCTTAATAGCAAATACATTGTTTGAGATCTATTTGTTTCTGATATAAAACCGTTAATGTCAACTCTAACAAAGTAAGTCATTCTAAAAAAAATAAGTGCGTCTCCAATTCAGAAATGTTTAGTGCAGATGTCCTATGTGTGCACGATGGTCAGAAGCTTACTTTACTTCTGATAAGCCACCATGCCTGTGCCATGCAGTGCTGAGAAGGGCAGCGTCGGCACACATGCCATGCAGCTCTTATGGACTAGGCACGTATGCTGTATTATCTTTGTGAGTACAGCAACGTCTCTACACATACGGGCTGTGACATATCAGTTCTGAACCTTTGCTCTCCATGCTCATGTCACCAAAATTTCCTTCATCTACGCACCATGCTACACAAGACCAAGGCTGAGTTGCCTCAAAGTGCACCATGGTCCCAAGCCGATGCTGCATTTAGAGGAAATCTGAACTCTGTTGGATTGCAAGGCATGCTGTTATAATGTATGGGTTTAAAACGTCTAGAATTGATGGAACAGTGTATAGCTAGGTACAGTTTCCCGAGAACAAAGTCAACATGATGAAATATATAATTCTTTGCAAATATTCTGTATACAGTCGATCAGTATTACAACAAGCTTGCTTCATGCCTGCAAGCGTCCTATGCCATCAGTGGGGGGATAACTCGCTTCTCATCAACTGCTGTCTCATATCTGTAAAATGTAACTAATTTTTTTTTAATATAATTCAAAATCATTTATATTTCTGTGCATTTTTGTATTAATAGATAATATGTACTTACATATATTTTGAAGGAAAAAAAAAATAATATGTTTATGGCATCTGTGGGTTTTCCAATTATATGCGTTTTCTTCTGGGCAAACAAGTATTTGGGTTGATCTCAGAGTGCCTACATATTTTTTTTTTGTTTGAAATGTATGGCAGAAGGCCTTGTGGGCGAATAAGACGTGCTTCTTTAAAGAACACATATTTATGGCACCATCATTATCAGACAAGGAGTGCAGATAGACTGGGAAATCTCTCTTACTCTGTAAGTTTTAATTCCTACCCAGTCTGGAAGGTTATTATTTATATTATACTTATTTTTTTAATGAACTCACTTCCAAATTTTTACTTTTGGCCTTAGGTAATATATATTTAATTCTCACATCAAGTCTGTTACAATTATCACGCTAAACTATGGATTCCATTTTCGTTTATGGTTTTATTATTAAACATATTTTTAAAAAATTTCTCCCATCACTCGGAAACCACCAATTTTTTTGCCAAGACAGAGAGAAAATTATTATTACTGTTTTTATACTTTTGGGCCTATATCACGTGCACATGAATACTAAACAAATAACATAGTTAAAAAAGTCTTCAAAAAACATGGGTCATCAATCAATTTGCAGTTCTGTTACCTCATTCTGATTCCTATATCTGGTAGCTAAAACTTCTGTTTTGCATTTAATATAAATTTCTATATTATTCTCCAAACACTGGGGAAAAATACATGGAAAAACACTGTGGCTACTTTGCCAAGATCTTAAGTAAAAGCATTCATAACATTATACTGGCCTGCATAGTGTTTCGAAAACAGTGGTGCAGACATTTACTATGAAGAGTGCGAGCCATACAGATCATCAGAAGTTGCAAACAACAACCATACATTGCTAAGAACGAAAATGTAAACACCAAGACTGCTGTGATAAATGCATATTCTTCTGATAATGAATTGATGACATATGCTAAGCAAAAAGTGTAAACATTTTGCTGAATATGACAACATGAAGTTTGATTTGAACCCAGTACTCTGGCCCAGAGGTATCTTGCAACCTACACATCGCAAGAGAACAATACAATTGTCTAGCGAAAATATACAAGTGAACAATTACATAGCCCACGGGAGTCTAGGACTATATGTGCTGTTCAGTATGTTGGAGCTGCTATTGTTATGGATGGCTGGCATAATTAACTGGTTTGTTGGTTGATAAAGCACAATTTATATTAATATCTGGTATGATATTTGGCTGGTGTCTGATGGTAATAATGCTATGACAAACATGTTGGACTTATGGTTTTTGGTATATTTTGGTGAGAGTGGGCTAAGTTATGCTTGAATTATCGTAAGAGGTATGTGTGGTGAGTATATTTAGTCTGATGACAGTTGGTAGAGCAGATATTTCTGATTCACCCTCAAAAATGTGGGGATCTATCTGTCAGTGAAAAGATAAATTTGATTATTAATCAACTCAGAGCTGGAGGCTTTATTGAATGATGTAATATATATGTGAATAAATACAAAATAAAAAATAATTAGAATGTATTAAAATGTATATTCTCATAGTAATATGTATATCTGGTTCTCTGAAAGACTTATTAATTCGGTGGTGTTTTAAATCAAATTTATGCGAGTCCATGCAGTAGAAGGACTGAAGTATTTTGCTTTACTCAATTTGTTTAATATCAACTGAGTTCTATATGGCCTATGAATTAAATAAGGGGGGATATTTTTGATGCAAATGTTTAGGCCAGTAATTCATTTGGGGATACGGATGCATACAGGTTATGTAAAAAAGCTTGTGTTTGGTATCGACCGACATGACAAGTGTGGTTATGACTTTACATTTATCAGCCTCTAAAAATGTTATTTTAGTATGAAAACTTTCAATATTGCTCACTAGTTAAACTTTTGAGTGTATACCAGTTCTAAATATACTTATGGAACATCGGTTGTTTAAAAAAAAAAATTGAGGTTTTTACATGCATTTACAGTAAAAGCCCAATATATAAACCGGCTGTTGGGGGACATAACTCAGACTCGCGTTATAGCTTTCTGTGCTATTTTTGGATTGATGGAGTACAGTAGCAAAAAAAGCCAGTGTTCTAATGTGGTGTGGCACCTATCTGTCAAACACGGCACAAGTGTTGTTATTTACCGCCGTAACTCGTCAAACGTTTAGCCCCTTGCTATCGGAACTTTATTTTTTTTTTATCTGCATCACCGGACTTGACATCACCCAAGGGAGAGGAACAGAAGAGAAACATGCTGTGATGAAGGTTCACATGGTTTCAAGCAAGAATAACTAAAACATATTGCATTTTCCAGGCGAATGTACATGTATCACTATGGGCAGTGTTCGCGATGAATTGTTCCTTAAGCGGGTTGAAGAAGGATGTTGACCCCCCTCCCCGTGCCTCCTGCTGGACCAGTATGGGAGGAAGTGAGGAGGAGAAAGGAAGCTTAAGTCCAAAGGTCGAATGCACCATGCACTGCAATGGGATCTATCAGTGCCTCACGTGTTGTGAAACAAGTAGCTTGCTCGTCTGATTTGCATTTTCAAAAGGAAAACTAAAACAAAAAAAAGCTAATTATACCGCATAGCCTGTATATATACATTATAATCAAAGTGTCTACATCATAATTATGATGATTACATAGAGCTATACCCCGTAGGAGATTAACTCTGTGGCTTGCTGTTGTCACTCGTGCCTAGATCATCGGGGCTGGGCAGCTGTCGGTCGCTACAAGATTATTCTGGCGAGCGGCGGCGAGACAGCCGACACCACTCCTGTCATTACAGGTCCAGTTTAATTCGTAACAGCAGCCCGGCATTGGGAAAACATGCTGATTGTTGCGAGTCACATCAATGTGTTATATTTCTATGAAATTTAGGCGGCATATTGGCCTCTGCACTGGCATGATGAGACCCAGCAATGTTTACAGGAATATAAAAATTTAGTGCTCTCTACTTGAAATATTAATTAGCCTGAATTTTTCATAAACTTCTTACGTGGCCTATACACGCACACAGCCTTACTCACCAATCTGGTAATATAACACATTTTATTTGCATATATGTAAAACCATACAATATTGGCTGTAATGAATCACTAAAATAGTTATTGGCGCTGAAAGGAGGGAGAACGCGCGGCCTCTCCCTCTGCCTCATTCATCCATGTCCCCGACTCATGACCACACGCCAACATGACAGCATGCTTTCCCTTTATATTTATTGAGGTTGGGAGACATAAATTGCCCCGTGGTATAACCGAATCCGCGTATACTGAGCCGCTGTATTCCGGGTTTTCACTGTACATGTGTTCACATTTTTACAAAAAAGCAGGTAATATGTCAGTTAAAATTTATTTTCACCAATTTTTTGTAAACATGAAGTCGACATATCAAAATCTATTAAGGCTATAGTAATAACTGTGGTCCTGCAGTGCTAACTGCGGGTTTTTTTTTGGTGGTGGTGTTGTGGACAGTAGGGCCATTTGGATGGGGGTGATGAAGCTCTATAGTGGGGACTCTGGAAGTGATGTTAGTCATTGTCATCTGCAAGTCCTTCAGTGTCTTCTTGATGCTGTCATTGTCCTCGTGCAGCGCCACTGCCCACACTGGATGTCACGGTGCTGAAACCTTTATTGCGGACTCCACTTACAGTGCCCAGGCCAGGTCATCCTGCATGTTGTAGGATGCAGCCAGGCATACCACTTGCCGTACCTCTGCATTGGCAATGGCACTGATGAAGAAGCAGACTGTGAAGATGTCATGTGCCTATTTGGGGTAACCTTCCAGAGCTATGTGGGACAGTTGTGTACTGTATTGCCATAGCTCCTGCAGTGGCTCCCCTGGTCGCTGGATACGGCTTTGCAGTTAGATATGGTGGGCATGTCGCAGGAATCGGTCACTGGAATGTAATTCCACGGCTAACACCAGTGTGGGGTACTTCATTTGCTGTCCCTTTGGTAGAGATTGCAGTATGCTCAGTGCAGCGCCTCTCAGTACAATGGTGAGGTAGTAAGCCCGCTGTTCATCTTACCAACCATTAAAGATGGCAACTGTTTCAAACTGAGGTTGGTACTCCCACCAAAAAGTCTGGCCATCATAAGGGGCAGACTTAATCACTACTCCTGTCCCCATTCCTGTCTGCTTGTCACCAAGGCCACAAAGATGCTGTCCACCATGCGAGATTGTTGTATTGGCTACAACAAACTACTGTTTATCCCTGCTTTGTTTGGCTACTGGCTAGGTGTTAGTAATACTGTGCTCTTTGGCTATTCCACTATGCGTACTACTCTGCTGCTGGATAAATTCCTGCTATTCCTTCGTCATTGCACTCGTTTTGTTCTCAACACTGTCCGTTCTTCCACTGGAACTGTCCACTACTTCGTTTACACTGTCAATTTTCTGGCCCACAAAGTGAATTCTTGTATTCACTAATGTGCTAATGCTCTCTATTTTCTTGTTTTCTAAATCACTTATATTAATTATCTGGCGATTTACATTCACATTTACACTTCCTTTCACACTACTAATTTTACTATCAATGCTGTAACAATACTTGTGCTCACTTGGCTGCTAAATCCCTCAAATAATGCTTGAAGTGCTTCCAGGTCTGCAGACTTTTTCCTAGTTAACGTTAACTGTGATGGTTGCACAAAACAGTCTTAATATTTTTGCTTATAGATTTTACAGGTGATTAATTTGTTTAATTTCACTAATTACTAGTCTATTACATAATTTTATTTACAAGAAAATTCCTCAGTCCCACTTCTAATACCAGTGTTACAAGATGGCAAAGGGGAGTGTTCAAGTATGCGAGGGATGGAGGTCCTAATAAAAAAAAAACTAAATACAATTTTTATTTATTTATCATGCCATGGAAATACACACAGCTATTATTTACAACATTAAACTACCTATTTCAACTATTTACATTTATTATTCTTAGTGAGTGCTATATTTAGTGTCAATCCCAATTGTTAAAGTCCTTATCACAGTCTCTATTTTGGTTACAGTCACTTAATTCACACTTATTGTTTACACATTTTCAATCAAACTGTCTATTGCTATTATTCTAAATGTCTGTCACTCAGGCATCCAGTTTAATAGTTATGCCCGTTAGTCTCACTCTCCACTATACTGATGCTCACAGTCAACAAACTTCACTCTTGCTGGTCACTGTTGTCACTGCTTGTCGCCTCGCCTGCTCATTGCTTTGCTGTCGTTGCACACCTGGCACTTAAGGCAGTGCAATGTTCCAGACTCTTAAACTGTCAGCTCTAAGGCCCATTGCGGCTTAAGTAAACTCGCAGACCTGGTCCAGAAGGTTCCTCGTACCCTGAGTCTTGCTGAGAGAGGTTACGGCGATGACCATAACATTCTTGCAATGATGATCACAGACATTCAATACCCTGAAGGACAGAAGGTGATAAGAGTCACAATAGGCTTATCATGGTGATGGTGGCACACCTTTGTAAATCTCCATATGCTTTTTAGGTTACTAGTAACGACCTTGATACACTGCTTCGCACACTCGAGCAAGACAGGGCAAGGAAGTGATGCAGAGTGGCTACATGTAATATTATCAAGTCTCATATACTGAGTTAGTAGTTTAAAAGATGTTATGTATTCAAGTTATATAAACAAAATGTTAGTGACATAAGATAAGACTTGCATATGCATATATATAAGCCATATTTAACAATAATTAATGGTTTTCTGCCCCCTATATCTTTGCACTTAAAAGAATGTTCTGTTTTATAGGGAAACTTCAGTTGTAAGGTTTTGCACTTTTTATTGTTAAGCTATATATAATTGCTGCAAAATATTCTTTGAGGTGAAATAGCTTATAGTACAAGTTGAGAGAAACTTCTTGGTTATTCAAGCTTTTAGGCCATGTTTTTTTTTTTTTAATGCATTTTAAAATTGGTTTTCCTTTGTACGTTTGTTCACATTATTTTATTTGCATGTTAACTGTTATGGCTGATACAGAAATTGTTGATGTAACACAACAGGCCATTTGCCTTGAGGAAAAGTCTAGATAATTTTTTTGTGTTAACATTTTTATTTTATAATTTTGTTTTATTTTTTATATACAAATATTAAGAAAACAAAGAATGGTTGAAATGAAAACCAATTTTTTTAAACCAAAAAATTAACCAAAGCAATCTAAACTGTAAAAGTGTGAACCATTCAGGCTTAGTGTTGATGCATATTTGAATATTTTTTGATTACTATTATTAAAATATTTATATAATATAAATAATTTTTTTGTGTTGGTTTTATATTATGTAATGTTCTTGTCAGGCATTTGGAAAGATTGTTGATTACTTGGAAGATGAATCCACTCCATCAGTGGTTGTGAATTTTAAATCACGTAAAGAAGCAGAACATGCATTTCAGAAGGGACGTACATTTCAGGATCGTGTTCTTTCTATAAACTGGTACAACATTCCTGTTGCCTATAACAGTCGGTAAGTATGTGTATTTTATATTTACAATTGTCTCTAGTAAGTTATTTTTATAGCTTAGTGTTAGTAATAATAAGATTTTAAGGAGTCTGTTGTTCTCCCACAGTATAAAAGTTGAAAAGACTTGTTCAATTTGGCAGTTCTCACCTCTAACATTAATTTATTATAATTTAAAATTTTTTCATAACCTTTGAGACCTTTAATTTAACTCACAATATAAATTATATTTTCATACACGAGCTGACTAAAAACACATCAGTCTTTGTTCCTTGCTGACCAGAATTGTAAATATGCTCTCCCTCTCTCTCATTCTCTCTTTCACATTCTCCCTCTGTGAAAAAATTGTAACTGCATATATTTTAACATGAACAATGACAGCAATAATCATAGTTAATTTGGCAGTGAGTCACGAGAAGTAGTTCCATGCATCAACATTTTACTAATTGTAAAGTTAACCATTTTTGTAACCTGCAATTCAGTTTATTTTTGTTGTTTACAAATAAGAATAAAACTTTGTACGATTGTAACATATTTGTGTTTCTAACACTTTCATATCATTCCTTGCCTGATGTAATGTTCAGGTTTTAATGTTTTACTGTACGATACTCATTTGAGTCCGCAGCAAACATAATCTCAAAACTAGCTCAGAGGAAAGCACAAAGCTTTGACAAAAAAAATTTGAAAGTTTGTTAAAAACAGGAGCACCAACAGAAAATAAGTAAATAATGATATTCAATGTTCACTGGAGTTTGTTGTCTCTTCACAAACAATTGACACTCACAGCAGGAGAAAAACAAGCTAAGAGACAGAATGGTAGCCTTCACAAAACAAAACCAGGGTGGCGACCAGCCTGGAAAACAGGGAAAAGCCGAGGGATTTTTTTCAGCAGGGAAAATTCAGGGAAATACCAGGGAAAAAAATAATTGTCATTTGAGTTTTCGTGGAAGCAATTAAGTTGTAAATATTTTAGGATATTTATTTTTACAATTCAACCGCAGTTATTTTGCAGATCCAAATTTTGGTCTACTTTGAAAAATTATGAACCTAATACCAAACAACGCCATTGTGCAACTATAAGGAAGGAGGCTTATTTTTTTGCAGTAGAAGTGGTATTAAACTGTTCACAATCATTCACAACGAAATGTTTACTTTATCCTGTAGTTGTTCAACTCATCAAAATTTCCTGTTACCAAACTTTGTTACGTCCATGTGACTAAGGTTGCCATATCCAAACATCTGTAAGCTGTGTGTCATGCATTCACAAGAAGTTAGTGCCAAACCATTGCATTGCTACCAAATCATTCAAAACTTGAAAATACATCAGTGCTAAGTTTGTTTTGGTTTTGAATTTTTATAATTTATATTTTGCATTTTGTGAGGTTGCAGTTGGAACACTAAGACATTCAACTGCTAAGCCACCTGACTACAGATGAATACGAAATCGTAGTTTTGATTCTAAAATCTCAGAATTCTTTAAATAAATCACAGAGTAATGTTAAGCACACCTTTTCAGTGGTAAAATGGTATTATGAAACATTTAGGATGAAAAACTGTTGTTAAACAATAATTATGTAATGAATGAAATATAGGTACCTTTAATGAATATTTTGACAACTTATATTAAATAAGTGTGATGCACATTTGTTTATTGCAAATAACCTCTACAGTGTGCATATTAACTTGTAAAGTCTGCAATTTAGTAATTTGTAATTGGTAATTCAAAAGTTTTGAAGTAGACAAAAGGTCAAAATGCAAATTATGAAAATACTTCATCGATTTAGTAGAAAAAATTGTCTCATGTGACCAATTTGTTAAAGAGCCAGTTGGAAAACTGCCTGTTTTTAAAATGTCGGGAGTGTGATAAATATTTTTGTGTTGATCGAACAATGTGTGTTAAATTGGTTATGTGATAAATCTTTATGTTTCATCACGTGGAAGACAGTGTGTAAACATTGTGAGTGTTGTGCTATTTTTGTACTAACTCAATATGTGTGGTTACCTTTTATTGTACACATACTACAAAGATGCTTATGGCAGTGAAACTTAACCTCATCTGATCACTAGACGACTGAAACTATCTTCTAATTAATTAAATGTTTTCCTTAACAATTTTTTTGTTACTTCAGGACAGCAAACATATTGAAAGACTGGCTTAATTCTTCATGATGGACTATACACAAGGAATAAAAACTACTGTACAGTCTCAAACAAATCAGTACATATAAAAGTATCCAATAAGTTAGTAAAATATACAAGTCATTTATCTTGTGAAAATGTTCAAATTATCTGAGTAAAATTTTTATCATTTATAAACCTCGCAGTTGCCGAATGTTGACTTTCTCTCCGATGTCCTAGAAACAAACTCTTTTAAGATGTCATGCAGTTGAAGAGAAGATAATCATGGATCTGAGCAACCAATAAGTGATTATGTCTTTCTTGTGACACATTTGCTCTCAAATATGTTTTCAAACATCTTAAATCACTAAGAGATTGCTCTGAAGAATCTGCACAAAGGCTGGTAGGGTAAGAATAAGCATTATCAATTTTTTCACTTCTCCAAGCAATGTTTGTACCATTGCTGATTCGTTCTTCCGTTTTCTTGCTATGTAAACAACTCCACTGATATTTTCTTCAGGGATAACAGTCAACATGAGCAGTTGTGCATACAGTAAGTCTATATTGAAATCAAATGAATGTATACCTAACTCTAGCTGCAAC
Organism: Dryococelus australis; assembly: GCA_029891345.1. Lineage (NCBI taxonomy): Eukaryota > Metazoa > Arthropoda > Insecta > Phasmatodea > Phasmatidae > Dryococelus > Dryococelus australis. Next base: position 234,083,182 of record CM057009.1, on the reverse strand, counting down.
TCTTTTGGAGACAGAGGGCCTTGTTTGATAGAAGACAGAATGATATTTTCTAATTTTGATCAGTTTCTTCATTCCCGCTTGATCAAATCTTCTTTTAAGCTCATTTACGAGGTGGTCCTCAGTTTCATAAATTTCTTTCCTTAATTTTTCTTTGGGTGTGAAACTAACAGAGACTTAGGTTGAGGCTATTCTCTAACTTACATGGTACTGTGACAATTCTCTTCTCAACTGGTTCCTTCAGATTTAATTTTTTGGAAAGTTCTTTTGCTTCTTCATAAGTTTTTGAAAAACCTGTCTCAGATCTTAAGTTTCAAAAGAGTCTGCACAAGTAAATCAACCGCCTGCTGCACAAAAATCTGAACCTTGCAATACCTTTGCTAACACTTCACAGCTGCAAAAATTGTTTATTGCAGCTCTGATGAAAAACATTGTTTCCATTTTCTGAAGCCTTTTAATATTGCCCGGTAGAGCAGATTTTCTCTCGTTTAATTTAGTTCCATTCACAATTTCATCCAGAGTTTGTTGTACACGTCCATAGTTTTGTCTGAAACTCGTCAACGAATGTACTTGGACAGCCCATCGTAGGACAAAGAAGAAGAAGGTTGTGTATGTTCTACACTGCATTAGATTCTTATGTGCATGGTTGTAAAACCATGTGTGCATAAATTGATTTCATTTTTGCACTCTCTAATATTAAATATGAGGTATCCTTAATTATTGTCAAAGCATCGCACATGCCTTCCTGTTTTTCTGCAATTTCTTGCAAAGCGAGATCAAGGCCATGGTTTGAACAATGTACAAAACAGCTTTTAGAAAATTCTTCAGTGAGTTGTTTGTGTACACCATTCCACTGACCTGACATATTGGCTGCATCATCAACACAATGGCCTCGCAGTTTGTCCATGCTTATTGTCATTCTGAGTAGCATGTCTTTTATCACAGTTGTGAGTGTAGGGCTACTTGCTGCAGAATCTGGTGGGTTGTACATGCCAACAAAAAGTTATTTTATCTATAGAGACTCTGGAGAGACACAGTGCACACACAAAGAAAACTGCTCCTCACCAGAAATGTCTGTTGTAGAATCTGCAATAATGCCAATAAATGGTGACTTAGAAATTTCATCCACAGTATTTTTGAGAACCATATGTGACATAATCTGCAAAATGTAATTTTGTACAGCTGGGCTAAGTGAGTTGTCTCTGCACAAAAGTCATCACTTCAACTCCGGTACGTTGGATTCTCTTTCATGCAACAAAAGTTGCAAGTTTCCATCAAAAGCCTCGTGACCATGAATTGCATTTCCTGAGCGTGCTAAGTATCTGAGAGTGAACTGATTACAGCTATCATTGCTTTGCATGCTTTCTCTTGTTGCTCTTTAACTTGAGTATTCAACTGTGACACTAGTCGCACCTTTTTCTCTTTGGAAAATGATGTGCTCTGATGTAATTTGTAACTGACCTTTTTCATGCTCGTGAAATTTCTGTAGTCTTTTTTTCCAGTTTCTGAACCATTTACCAGAAAAGCTACCTCTTTCAAATGCCTATCTTTAACCATATGACAAGCCTTAATGCTATGAAAACACAGAACACAATCCCTTAATGCATCATAATGTAACCAGCTGTACTTCACAAACCAGCTTGCAATGCAACGCCTTGAATTTGTTTCAGGAAAACTATAATTTGAATGTGGATGATTTTTTAATTATGGGAAGATTTTTGGATTCATTTAAAACATGATTACAAACAGAATTGTGACCAATGTGGGGTTTGTGTCCTGTGGTACAACCTTCGCTTTCAGACAGTCGTAATGTGCCCTGTATTTCTCCCTGTACTGTGTATTTTGTCTGCTGATCGTTCTGAGCTGACAGTTTCTTCTACTAGAGTAGTTGCTGGTGGCTCTGAACGTGATGATTTTGGTTTGACTAGGAAATCATACAATTTTTTTTTTCTTTTAGGCATTTTCTGAAAAAAGAAAGAAAGAAACTGTAATTTTTTTTTGGTGGCTCCTGACTTGTATCAAATATAAAATTATATTTTTATGTTTAAAACACATTTCTAAAAAAAAAAATGCAACTTCCAACTAACAAAAACACAAACTGCAAAAGCTGCCAATGACACAGAGCAAGCTGTAACTGAGCATTCCATAATGTATGCCATTAAAATTGTGTTTACTCACATAAATGGATGAGAAGTCTCAATGTCCTGTTTACGAGTTTTGTAAATATAATTCTTTTTAATCATCAGTTTTCCTATAAATACCATGATTTTACCTTATCCCCTAACCTCCTTTTTCACGGGTTGAGTATATCTCTCACAATTATCGAATCACCTCACAGCACGTTGAAATGTAAAACCATTTGATTATACTTTTCTATTGAAATTATATAATACATATTTTAGTATTCCAGTCACATCACTTTTTGAATACAGCAGCCACTAATATGAAAATACAAAATTTTGGGTAGCAAAAAATATTTTTTATAGTTTGCTGTTAGCGGCTCGTACACCCACCTGCAAGATTTGGCATTGTCATCTATTGCAATAGAAGGACTCGGCATTGGGTCCAGTGAAACTACCATATTAGATATGGGCAACTATGTCAGTAGAATCGTGAAGAGGCATGCGGTGCAACAACATAAAATGATGTGTACCTGGAGAGATTCTCCCTACCTGATGCACAGACACGGCAGAGCGATAAAGGTGACACTGCCACATGCGTCAACAATCGTAGCGCCTCTACGCATGGAGCAATAAAAGGGTGTGTAGTGTTTTACGAGAATACTTTTTTCGATGGGACTTTAAGTAGTGAGCCCATTATTATTTTCTTGTTGGAAGTATGTACTACGCAGACTTCTAGTTTTGTGTTTTATACTAATCCGGTTGGTATTTTTCCAGATACAGCTGTTGGAATAAAACTGTGTTTTCCTTTTTTAAAGGGTTGAAAAATGCCGTTTCCAATAAGCGTAATCCAATTTGAGAAAGTAACGGCAGTTGTTCGATATGCTTATTCTTTTCGTTAACGAATTTGTTGAGAACACGTGAGGTAGTTTGTATAAAAAAAAAGATTCTCATAACATGCTGCAACACATTTCATGCGTCGGTCACACAGTCCTAATAGGAGTAGTTTTATCCTTTTCGAATATTTCATGTCAGCTAATTAGATTAACAGAAACTACCGTCCAAGTTTTGAACCAGCCATACTATATGGCGAAAAATAGTAAATGACTTACGGCAATGTTGCAATATTATTAATTATTATTTGCTTTCCATTGTAGATATTTTCTGCTGATACTTATGCACGCTCTGCAAATGTTTGGATAAAAATACTTAATTTTAGATTAACATTTTATTGCGAAAAAAACAATAGGTCCCTACTGCACATAAGAGCATTAAACATTTTTTTCTCTTACAAGTTTCAGTGCATAAATTTTTATGCTTCTAACTTAGATTTTATTGGATATTGAAAGTTATTACTTGTTGATGCCAATTAGGGAGAGCAGATGTGTAATATTATTGATGCTATTTTCTATGGTATTAATTTTACTTTTGTTAAGCTGGTGAAAATATTGAACATGCATAATTCAAACGTGCCCATTTATAAGCTACACCAAGATGCAAAAAGACTACGAAAAAGCACTCAACTTGTAGTTTTGGTGCTTTCAGATTAACAGCGATGAATTACAAAATCTTTTTACACTTGCACAAAGCTGCAATTATGAGGTTTTCGCCTTACGTTTGATAATATTTTCATGCATAATAAATTCTTGTCAAAATTAACGTATTTGAATAAAAATCATGTACTTAAATATACTACTGCCTTGTTTGGCAAGTAAATTACTGCTAAGGCATTTAAAAACTTGGCACTATAAACATATTAAAGTACAACACGTAAAAAATCCGTAACAAAACAAATGTGACAGATGACTGAAAAAGAATGAAAAATATTTACAGAACTTTGTAGCAATTTCATATTTTCATTTTACTAGTATATTATTAGTAATGTCTTGCATCGAACAATGTTTGTAAACAATCATGATTTACTTCAGCTAAAATCTGAGTTGTTTCCTTGAATTTTACTTTTGGATGATAAACAATTACAAAAATAGGAAATTCCATTAAAAAATTTAAACAACCACACTATATTCTTCAGGCCAAAAAAATTATCCGAGAGCAATAAAAACACTTGTATTTACTTACCTAAGCTAGATCAGTTTCCTGTTCATATTTTCAAAACTCTCACTACACTGTGCTAAGAGAGACAGAGATATCTGTCTGCCAACTGTCCAGTGCTGAAGGGAAGGGAAGGCGAGGCTGAGTAATGCTGATGGGGTGGTTGGCCCTAGCGGACTTCAATGTCACCACATGCCATCCTCATCTCTGTTGTCCATATTATGAATACTAAAATTGCTTGTTCGCAAGGGTTTTTCCTTTATACAAAACGCATACAAAGTTGTAAACTCACATCTCCGTTATTAATTACTTAGAACGTAATTCTTGTATCTAGTTTACGCAGTGACAAAGAGTTTTAGGTAAAATTTATTTATACAAAGATGTAAATATGAAATGAATGTTAGACACTATTTAAAATGGTACATGTGTTTGAGACTACAATCTGGAGGGGTACTGCCCCTCCTTGTGCAGAAGGAGGGGATATTCCCCCTCTGCACCCCTATGCTGTTCCTATGCCCCTGCTCCTAACTCTAATTAAACTATTTCTTTCTTTGTTTACATTTCATCCCTACCCCTATAACCTTTCCTTTCTTTCTCTTATTTTGCCTTACAATACTTTTCCTTCATAATTCATTAATAGTAGACAAGTTTGTCACTTTAACACACTTCAAATATGGTTCAACATTGTCAATATTAGGTTTACAAAATTCATATTTCCTTTTGTGTAACCCCCCACTTTCAGAATATTTTTCTTCTATTGTTGTGGTCTCAGCAGTGTCACAGGGAATACAAATAATTGGAAGAGACCCTTGGTTGGTGAAAAATAACTGCCGAATCCAACCTACATTTTAATTCCCTATGAGTTTTTTTGGGGATTAACCCTCCAAATTTTCTGTTGTGGATTAAATTTGTTAACGTCTGTTTCAACATCCTGAAAATTCTGCTATACATCTACATTTTCTGCTTTATTTTGGCAATTTTCAACTTCACCTTCACTATTGGAAATATTCTCTGATAATACTATAAGTTCTATGTTCTGAAAAAACCTCATCGTTTCTTACTGCATTTTGAACATAATTTACAGTTGAATGTTTGTCAAGTACCTGCTCAAAATCTGTGACTTTTCCTGCTAATGGTTTACACTGGTTTTTAAATTCTGCCCTAGATTCCCAAAGCTCATTGTTAAACTCTTGTTGTGCTGTCTTAATATCCCGAAACATTGCCCTTTGTTCTCTCATACATTCCCGAAACTCCTTCCCAATTAATTTTATTAAATATACGACTTCTCTCCCGGCACCCTAATAATACCTAGCACCACTGGAAAATAAATGAAGACACAAGGTTGAAGTCGCTGGTGCTTGTCGGTGCGAGTGAAATGGTCACTTGCCAAAAGTTATTCGGTTAACAGCTTATGAATGAACTGCAGCGAATAAGAAACTGTGACAACATTGAAGTTGCGCTTACCCTATATATATTGAATGAATGCATCATCAAGTACACATGGTCCAAATGTGGCTTTGCAAAGTGCAGTAATGACTAAAAATAGTCCGCAAACTCTGACGTGCCTCTAGAAACAATAGGATTACATGCGCGCTGGTGGTCACCTTGGTTAACTGTGACCTCAGTACTTTCCTTGTTGCATCAGGTTGCACAAAACGGTGGCTAAGTGTCTAGCTTACTAACCCATTGAAAGGATGCATCGTCATCCTCTGGCAATATTACTACTGATACAATGACTCGTATAAAATAATAAATTTTGAAAAACTAACGTATAAAAAATACAAACATATTATTATTGCCACTATCTTCTAAACATTAAATGAATTATTATCCGTAACAGAGAAATATAGAAAATTTCAATGATTCCCAAAAAAAAATATAAATTATTACTCATTGCAATGCTACAAGGTTTCCTGGTTCATGGTTTTGTTTTTATATCTGTATTCCAATATCAACAGAGCAGCTTTTCATGACCAATGTGATTTTAAACAGCAGTTTCTAACTCCTAAAATAAAGTCAGTAGTCCAAGATCAAGTTCACTGACCAAGTTCTGTGGCTGTCCGACTACAGACTGCTTGACTGCCAGCTGCTCATCCTGGAAGGGGCGTAAGACATTTGGCTCAATTTCTGTAGTAGCATTTGTTTATTTGGCTTGGTAAAAACTTAAGTAGGCAGGGAATGATAGACTCATATATAGTGGGTGATGCCAAGCCTTAATCAAACTGCTGTTATAACTGTAGCCCAGGTTCCTGTAATTTAGTCACATAAAAAATTAGAACTTGAACTTGAAATTTGGATAGTTTTATCAATTGCATGGTACTGCTGGGGATATTTATATTATCGATCATATACAGTAAGTACATAACAAATAGACAACAATATCTTTTTTTTTTATGAAATTGGTTAAGTGGTTTCTTATTTTAGAGTAACATAACTTCACTTTCAGCAATGCGGACTAAAATTGTTTTAGATGTGTTCTGTGTTATACAGTATATTACTATGTTGGTATGTTGCCTCATACATTGAGTTTTAACAGTGCATTATATATATGAGTAGATTCTTCTGTATTCCTATCTGTGTCATTGTCATGTGCCTTTATCACTCAAGATCAGCTTGACATGTTATAACTTGTGTGGTGGCATCATACCACACAGCAGTATGTACGGCTGGTAGTAACATTGGCCAAAGTAATTTTGCTTTGTCTTAAGAGAAGAGACATCAGTCTCAGCCCTCCACCATGCACCAACCCATAGAAGAAGTTCTATTGATGTATGAGTACAACTAAATATAATAATTATGTATTTAAATGATAAAGTATAAGTAAAATAATATATACGAATATTATAAATATAACATTCAAGTTTTTGCCCACATTAATATGTCAGTATTGATCAAAGTGTCTAGCAGACGGTGCATTTGTCTTTCTGATAAAACATTGCATAGAAATGCCATAGGTTTATAATGAGATTGTTGGTTCTGTGCAGTTGGAAAATTGGATATGTACTTAATTTTCTAGTGTACACAGGTGACAACAATTATTGATGCAGCTATAAATTAAGAGTTTTTCAGGCACTATTGTCCCAACTCTCATGACAAGTATCTTTTTTTCATTTCGTCTCTCAATAAGTGACAACCTTTTTTTGCAAGTGAATATTGGTCGTAAAATGTGAGTGAGTGAAGAGCTTTGGATGGCTCTTAACATTGAGGTCTTGAGAGCAGATGAGGGTGATTTAAGTGGGTATGGAGCATTGCTGGATTGAAAGGGCAGGGGAAACAGGAGATCCCTGAGAAAACCCGCTGACCAACTGTATCATCTGGCATCATTCCCACATGCGAAAATCCAGAGTGACCCAGCAGGGGATTGAACTTGAATTGCCTTGGTGGGAGGCGAGTGGGCTAACCACTCAGCCACTGTGGCCCCTAAAATGCAAGTATTTTATTGCCATTGTTTTACTATGTTGTGGTTTATAACTGTCGTATATTGTGATTTGCACAAGGTTGCACAATCATCCAAACTCTCATAAACTCTCTGCTCGGAGGCCCGTCGTGCTTAAATATCAGTCGCCCTGACCATCTGAGGTTCACCGCACCCCGAGTTACTCTTGAAGAAACTAGGTCATTAAAACAGAATATTCCTTCAGATAGCATTAGAAATTCAATGTGCCACCAAAGGCTTATTGCAGTAACATGCAGAGGTATGCACGGTGGATGCCTTTGAAACAAGAAATGGGTTTCTTGGCTTATCATACACTGAACTTTCAAAATTCCTTAGTTTTCATTGCCCGCTATCATATCACTACTTTCTCCTTCACAGACCCTTTGCAAATTTGCGTAATGCAAAGCAGCGACACGTAACAATATTATTTTTAACATCTTTGTTAGTAATGTTTTAATATTTCTATACTATAGTGGACTTTCTTTTACTGTATAAATTAGGAGACATTAGTTATAAATGGTATATGCACATTTGTTTCAACAGCAGAACTGCAAGTTTATGGAGTTTTATATCAGTTTTTGCGACATAAGTTTGAATTAATATATACTGTATCTAGCTGTTTCACCCATTTGAGCTACACTGTACTGCTCATTTGATACAGAAAAACCAGAAAGTGTGAAAGCTGAAAAATGTTTATGAATTAAATTTGTCATTGCATCAATGTCAAAACACTGAAATTACATGCAGCATAGTAGTTGTTCAACTTGTTACTTTATACAACATTAATTGTTTTATATTGTATGGTCTAACAAATATACAGATGTTTGCAAACTTTTGTGCAATTAAAATTTATTCTAGAAACACTCAACTCATCTAATTTCTTGCTGGAAAACATTATTATTTAAAGATCAAACAATAAGTCATTACTTCTTAATTAACTGGAAGTACATATTAAAATTTTTATATTAATCAAACCTATTGAATAGCTTTGCATCTGACAACTGTAGGTATGAACATGGTTTGCACAGACAGGCTCACAGCTACATTTCTATCATTTGTTCACTTTTATATTAATTTAGTTAAGTAATTAGACAAAAATTATATAAGTTCGTTTCTTTATTTGAAGAGTAGTTTTGTTGAAGACATTTCCCAGGGATTGCTGTAATTATTGTAAAAAATTGTGTGTTACCTACCTAGAAGTGTAATTTTTGGAGTAAAAATTCTTTCATTATTATGTCTCTGTGTTTCGGAAATATATATAATCAGAAATGAACAATAATGTAATGCATGTTTTATTATGTGATAGTACAATAGTAAAAATTACATAGATTTTTATTTTAACTTTGAAAATACATACTGTTTCTGACCTCATGTCTCAGCCAACTGAGCTATCAAAATATGTTAACGTGTTATATTGATAAAATATAAATAAAGAAACAATTGTGTCTTGTTAAGTTTCTAGAAATGGGAGCGTTTCTTAAAACATACATAACATGTAATATAGTGTTTCCCAACATATTTTTTTCCTATACCATTAAAACCATGTTAGTTTCTTATGACTTTCTTTCATATGTGCATCACAGTGAGTAACAATTTGAAACACATTTATGTTGGGTTTTGAAATCATAATTCAAGAAGTAAAATGCTTAAAATTCTAAAATGTGCTTAGCACATTCTGTGGATTCATTTTTATGTTCACTCATAAATCAATAAAATCTGTGCCCTATATTTAAGAGATCAACCATAATTTAAATTATGCACTGGTTTGTATTATAACATTCTGGAATACTGATAAGGTGTAGATGTGATGTAAATCTGTGCCAAACCCTCTTATAAACATCTTGGAACATTGGCTTAAATTTTTTCCCTATCTGAAAAGGAATTAAGTTATGTAAAACCAATTTTAGCATATTGGTATGAGATGCCAGGGCCATATCCGAGCTCGTGAGTGTTGGTGGTATTACTTAAAAAATAAATAAAACAAAAAAATTTCATTTTTAATATACTTATAATGCTTTAAAAATAAACAGTTATTATTCACAACATTAAACTACATATCTCCATTATTAACTCTTGTAATTCTCAGTGATAACAATGTTTAAGGTCAGTCTCAATTCTGATTAAAGTCTTTATCACTGTTTCTATATTGGTTACATACAGTCACTTCATTCACACTCATTATTTACACATATTCAATCTATCTATTGTTATAATTCCAAATTTCTGTTACGCATACAGTTCAGTTGTCCCATCCGTCAGTCTCACTCTCAACTGTACCGATGCTTGCAGTCTGTGGACTTCACTCTCGCAGGTCACACTCATTGCCACTCGTTGCTTTGCTGGCTCCGCACACCTAGCTCTTATAGCGGTACAATTCTCCAAGCTCTATACTGTCAGCTTGGAGGACTGTCACAAATTAAACAGACCAGCTGGTGTGATCTTGGGTTCACCACACTCCAAGACTCACTGTGAGAGACTAAGAGCATGACCAGATCTTTGAGTAACAAAAACACCAGACATTCAGTCTCCTCAAGGGCAGAAGGTGGCACGAGTCCCAAATAGGCTTTTCGCAGCAGTGGCATGCACAGCGGTAAACATTTCTCCGCACAATCTTTGGGTTACCAATAATGCCCTTGATTAACTCCTTTGCATGCCCAAGTGGAATGGGGCAAGGGAGGTGATGCAGATTGGCAACATGTAACACTGTCCCTTCCTCAAGTCTGTCTGTCCCAAACAGTGTCTGCATCATCCAGACCTTCATAGAGTTCCAGTGAGTCGATGTGGAGAACCTTCAGCTTTACCAGAGAGACTTGACAATAAATACGTAAGACCACATCATTGATCTCTTCAGTTTCCTGTGGTCACCTCCCCGACATTTATGTAGCTTCGGACAGTATCCTTTTCACCTCTGTGTGTTGTACAGCCATTTCAGTTGCCCTGAAAATACCTTACCCAACATTTTTGTGTCATATTGCCTCTTCATCCTGTCACTGTTTTTCCTTGAGTTGAATAAAATCATGAATGCCAACTGGTCTATGTCATAATTTGCTGGCATAATCAGGGGCATCAGCTTCCTCTTCTGTTGATTGGCCAAATAGCAGGTCACTTGGGAGGCACAGCTTCCTCCCAAACAGCATCCTTGATGTTGGTCCTGTAAACTCGTTAACTGCTGAGTGGAAAGCAAGGAGAAACAATGGCACCTTTTAATCCCAGCCCTTTTGGTTGTCCACCGCAAAGATTGGTAGGTAGTGCACAAAGGTGCAGTTAAACCTTTCGACCATTCTATCGTACTGAGGATGTAAGGCTATAGTCATATTATTTTTCATCCCCAGAATCTTTGTTACGGCCTGGAACACAGCAGCTTCAAAATTCCATCCCTGATCAGAATGGAGTTCTATTGGCATGCCAGACCTCGAGAAGACTTATACGAGTCCATCGGCCTCAGTAGGTGTTTCTTAGTTTGGGAAAGGAGTAACCGAAGTCCACTTAGTAAAGTAATTTTGGGCCACCAGTAGACACCAATTACCTCTCTGTGTGACAGACAAAGAGCCCAGAATATCTGCTGCAATCCTCTCAAATGGGACTCCAATATTATATTTCTAAATGTGACCTTGTCTCCTCTAGTCCTTGGTTCCTTCCTCGCGGTATAGATGTCGCACATTCGGCACCATTTATCAACATCCTCCTGACAATGTATCCAGTACAATCTCAGTCTTAACTCTGTGGAGGGTCTTATTAACAGCAAAGTGCCATTGGAAAAATTTTAACTTTCACATTTAAAAAAATTCCCCAAGTCCTTGGCACAAACAACATAAGACAAAAGACACAATAACATAACAAATCTGCATTATATTACTAAATTTCCAAAGGACCTGGCACAAAAAAATAATGAGGAAGCCATATAATCAAATAACCATGTTGGGTGATTGTACATGCCACAAAAGAGAGAATCAAATATATATATATATATATTCTCTTGTATAATTAGAAACATATAGGCCCAGAGGAAAACTCATTTATTTATAAATAAAAGATGTGACTTGTGATTGTGCATTATTAAATCTTTTATTAAATTTATTTATTTTCTTTTAAGAAGTCAACAAATTTATAAATAATACTGCAAGACAAAATGATTGGCAACATAATAGAGATCATGCAACACAAATTGACAAACCTTTTGTCAGAATGTAAAAGAGATTAATTGAACTTTATTTAAAACATCCTCAAAATAAATTGACTGCTTAAGAAAGAGTACCTACCTCAAACAAAGTATATTGATAAGTTAGCTCCAAAACACTTGGACAGGTCATAATATTAAATGTATAACCACTATATAAAAAAAAAGTGCATGATAAGAAATGATACTATAACTTTCAAATAAATATTTCATAGGTAAAGTTCCATTGTGTCTTAGCTATCCTGATGACGAGCACACAGCAGTTGAGAGTCAAAGATGCGGAGGTAGATTCACACACATTTCCCTGGAGACTGAGAATTTGGAGGTGGGTGCACACAGTTCCACCAGTAAAAAGGACTCTCAAAGCTTATTTGCTGTATCTGTGTGTCATCGATGGTATAGCTGAAGCTGACTGCAGTAATGTTGAGTGCCTCCTGTATCATCATTCCAGAGATAGGTGGGACAGCTGTTCAATGTCTTGCCATACCTATTGAAGTGGCTCCCCTGGTTGCCTGGTGCGACTTTGCAGTTGGGCATTGTGGGCATGTCACATTTATCGGTCACTGAAATGTAACACCAGTATGGGGTACTGCATTTACTGTCGCTCTGGCAAAGATTGCAGAATGCTCAGTGCAGGGCCTCTCAGTACAACGGCGAGGTAATTAACCCTTTGTTCATCTGACCAGTTATTCAGAGCGGCGACTAATTCAAAATCATTATGGTACTCCATCAATGAGTACAAGTATCATAAGGTGTGGTCTTAATTACGACCTCCTTCCCCACTCCTGGCTGCAAAACATCAATACCGCACAGCTGCAAGCTATCCACCGAGGTTGCTGTATTGATTACAACTTGCACTGCTTCCTCACTTTTGTCAACTATTAATGTGGTGATAGTTGGAGTCCACTGCTGAGGAAATTCCTTCCATTCCTTCTCCAGTGTACTAATTTTGTTCTCAACACTGTCCATCGTTCTACTGACACTGTCAACAACTTTTGTTACACTGTCAATTTTTTGTCCACACTGTCAGTTCTCATAGTCACGAACTCACTGATGTTTTCTATTTTATTATCTCATTTTCATTTACTTTGTCAGTTTTCCTATCTACTAAATCAATCCTATTAATTACCTGGCTATTTACATTCTCATTTATACTATTTACAACAGACTTTACATTCACATTCCCATTACTTATTTTATTTTTTACATCTTCAATCGAGCCAAGCTGTTTACACTTGCACTCTCACTGTGTAGCATTGCATATATATATATATATATATACTCTCTCTCTCTCTCTCTCTCTCTCCTCTCTCTCTCTCTCTCTCTCTCTCTCTCTCTCTCTATCTCTCTATCTCTCTATCTCTCTATCTCTCTATCTCTCTCTCTCTCTCTCTCTCTCTCTCTCTCTCTCTCTCTCTCCTCTCTCTCTCTCTCTCTCTCTATCTCTCTCTATCCTCTCTCTCTCTCTCTCTCTCTCTCTCTCTCTCTCTCTCTCAAGAATAGTAATTACCTTAATATTTAAAAGGTTATTGGCAATGATACCTTGTTTGTATTTTCCAACTTTATTATTTTACTTTCCTCATTTCATCAGTAGTAACAAGTAGCAGAGGTCATAGGATGGCAGCACATCTTTTCCTTGTCACTCAGTTAGTAAACATCGCCATCGCATTGCACAATATGGTGAAACAAGGAAAATAACACAGGTCACCCTTAGCTTATGTCACCAACTGCTGGAAAACAATACATTGATTTCTATAACTATGGTTGAATTCAGGAAAATGCCGCACCCAGCGATGCTACGATTGGACCACTTTTCAATGAGAGAACTTTCGATCAATATATAGGGAAGCACGACCTTTCTCTGGTATCACAACAGTTCGTCACAGCACAATCATTTGTCAGCTGTCAGTTGGACAGTCTGCATCGAGTGATCATGTGACTCGCACCGACCAGCGCCCACAAATTTAACCTTCTTTTGTATTTTGGACATGCCAAATATCTATTAAATTTATTTTCCATCGGTGTGAGAAGTCAGTTAGACACTGGGAGAAAAAAGTAATGATTCTCTCTCATCTGTGTTACTCTTGAAGTGAGAAGTTTTGTTTTATAAAGGCTGCCATTCTGTCTCGTGTTCTTTTTTTTTGTCAGCTGTGAGTGTCAATTGTTGATTTTGCAGAGACTACAATAAATCTCCAGTAAACATTTAACTTATTCTTTTATTTATTATCAACCCTGGTATCAACAAACTTTTAACTATTATTTAGTGAGAGACTCCAACTCATAGCTGAGTCAGTTAGTTGGTGTCATAGAAACGAGAGCACGGACAGAAACCTGTTTCAACTTGACTATTTATCCCCCTCAATTACTGTTGGTAGTAATTCCATATTTGCAGAATTTTTTATAGTTAACATTCACTGCAAAGTTTGTACAAAATAACCTTAGTTATTCAGCCTACAGCTATAATTTATGTATTTATTTTAATATCACCAATTATTAGCCTATTGCATAGCCAAATTTACAATTGAATTCTTGTATCCCACTTCTGACACCAGTCTTACAAGATGCCAGGGGCATATCCAAGTTTGGAAGGATGGAGGATGCAGTTAAAAAAATGTAATTTTTCATTTATTTCTAAATCTTTACATGTACACACAGCTATTATTTACAACATTAAACTACATATTTATACTATTTACTGTTTTTTTTCTCAGTGCAATATTTGATGTCAATTCTAATTCTAATTGAAGTCCTATTACTGTGTCTATATTGGTTACAGTTAGTTAATTCACACTTACTATTTACACATATTCCATCAAACTGTCCCTTGCCATCATTCCAAATGTCTAGCATTCAAACATCGAGTTCAATAGCCCCACCTGTTAGTCTCTCTCTCCACTGTACCAATGCTGATATTCGGCAGAAGTTGTTCTCGCTGGTCACTGTCATCACTCATTACTTTGCTGGCTTGTAGCATCGCTGTCTTTGCACACCTTACTTCTCTAATCGTACAATGCTCCAAACTCTAGCCTGGTGGCTCGGAGGCCCATCGCAGCTTGAATAGACCAACTGGTGAAATCCAGAAGGTGCACGTTGAGTCTTGCTGAGAGAGATTAATGTGAAGAACAGAACATTCATGCAAAGATAACCCCAGACATTCAATCCTTTTAAGAGGACCATGTAGCTGCGCATCCAAGGTGAAGGAGCGAGGGAGCAATATGGGCAACACTAACATGCATGCCTAGTGCCTCATCACTCCTACGCACAAAGCTGCAGTGTTTCCATCATGGCCCTGCACTGTGCAAATTAGATCTGTAACAGGGATTTTATTACACGCGATGAAAGACCACAGATTAAACTACGCCTGTATTTTTGTACTTTTCTCTTGCCGCTTAAGGAAACTGCATAGTCAAGCTTTAAAAATATAATATTTGACCATTTTCACAAATTTTTTCTCCAAGGATACACTTAATATGACAAAATTAAAAAGAAATAAGGGTGTAGATAATCGTTTTTTTACCCTTTCTGGCAAAACTTTGCATTTCCAGTACTTTTATTTACAGAGATACGCTCTTGCACGCAAACAACGATTTCACAGAAAATGTTTCAGTACATAGGACCCTTAAGGACAGAATGTCCTTAAGGGTCCTATGTACTGTCCTACATGAGTCCTAATATGCTTCACAGCAGCAGCACTCGCAGCAGCAAATCTTTGTAAATCTCCACGCACTGTTTGGGTCAATAGTAATGCCAGTGGCACACTACTTCACTTGCTTAAAAGGGATTGGACAAGGGAAGTGATGGAGAGAGGCAACACTCATTTTCAAAAAAATGATTATACTTAAGATGTCATCGCAAGTGGATATAAGCACAGGGCATGGTAGTATGCACAAAAAAAACATCAAAATATTATGTGGCACCGTGACACCAAACTTGTATTGTAGGGCACCAACACTTGCAGGATGCTCTTAGTGCAGGGCTGCCACCAGCCCTGAAGCTGAAAACATGGTTCTTGTATATAAAAATCCTGTAAAATCCTGGAAACATTGGGTCAAGTCCTGTGAAATCCTTGGAATTAAAAAAAAATTGCAAATTACAGAAAAAAAAGTGCATATGAAAGACGTTTACATATATAATGTAGGTGTTTTGGTTTGGAATGTACAAACCATGTTAATTCTTTTCTCCACTCACACTTATACTTTAGTTTATATGACTATATCAGTGATACTTTTCATTTCCTCTTCATTGTGATATCAATGATAATTGCAAAACGCATTTACCAAATTCGGATTGCATGCATAAAAACAGCAATTTGCGGCAAAGGTTCTTTTCAATAATGGCCTTGGCCTTTGCATGCAATCATACAGTATACCTGTGCAAGTGAATAATTTAGCAAAATATTTTGGACATCCCCTATATTGAAGCAATAGTGTATGTCCAAAATATTTCGCTGAATTATCCACCTCAATTGTAAGAATCTTTCAAACAAATGCATCAGTGAAACTGACACACTGCTGTGGGTGCTAGTGTCGCCGCTTTTAGCAAAGGGCTATAAAAAAATTAAAAAAACCTAAACATCAGGTTTTGATTTTTATAGTGTGTTAAAAATCTTTAGAAATGGATAAAATCCATTAAAACGGCAAGCCAACAAAACTTGTTTACATCACAAAGGCAGGCCGGAGATACCCGTTCTATGAGAGACTGGGCATTATCCTGCTGAAAATGGGGTTGTCAAGCTGCACCGGGAAGGGGAGCGCACATGGTCGCAGAATTTCCTGGAGATATCACTGTGCCATCAGGTTCCCATTAAGCACTACCATCAGTCTGCACGAATCATAGGAAATGGCACCCCACACCATGACTTCTCTCGTTGGGCCGTTGTGCTGCTCAGCAATGAAGCATGGATCATGGTGTTGGCCAGGATGTCTCCCGACTTTAATTTAGTGATCATCAGTATCCAGATAGAACCATGATTTGTTGCTGAACACCACTTGTCACCAGTCTGCCAGCTGCCAATTCCTGGCAGAAGGTTACACATTCTCATTGTTGCTCAGCTCGTAATGGTTGACTCATAAGGGACGCCGCAGTGATAGATCGCACTCTGCTAGCCGCCTGAATGTGTTAACTGGTGGACACAGGTGCAGCAACGCCTGTGGAGTGGTTGCAGCCTGTCACACAATGTAATAATCCTCTGTGTTGATGGTCTGCTGGAGTTGACTTGATCCTTCATGATGAGCGTGTGTACCCTTCTGTTCGGACTGTATCTAACACTGACTCACAGTGTAGGCAAAACAGTGCAAGTTGTGAGCAGTATACCAAAATGTCCAACTTGCCTCTTGGAAATTGACTATGCATTCTCTGTCAAACCCAACCAGCTGGGAAAAGGCTTATCAAATACACCGTAGGGACATGCTGCATGTTCACTGAACTTAGCTGTATGACTCGCACTGCTCACAAGGCCTTATTTGGTGTCTTGCAGCTTTGAGTGTGTTAGGGATATCTACATCCCCTAGTGGCACATCTGTATAACAAACTACATTAATGGAAAATGGAACTTATGTTGGGCCATTATGGTACTATGCGATTTTTTTTTTGTACTTGTGCAATTCATTCTTGGTGATAATTTGTTTTCCTTCAAATAAGTGTATATCAGAATAAGTTTTTCATACAGTTATAATTTGATAGCTTTTATATAAAAAGAATCAACCACAATGCAAATGCATGTTCCATAGTTTATTTTACATTAAACCTATCCAATTATATGTATACACAAATAGTGAAATGTGTTAACTGGTCATAGGGTATTATCATAACAGTCTTGGCAGGTGTGCAGAAACTTAACTGTACTTACTTACATTTTACAAGCATATTTTAGTTTAGTTTTTTGCATAAATATTATAGATTTCTTGGAAAAAATTTGCTTTTTTTTTTTTTTTTTTTTTTTTTTTTCCAGGAGCAGCCACATCACGTTATCAAACATACATCGCCACTGTGCATCCAATCATGACTCGCTTGTTGAAGCAAGTACAAAACAAGATGGTCCTGATACTTGTGATGATGATCTCTTGGATGAAACTGAGAGTTTGCTTCTAGATGAGACTGATGATGTTAATGTTAGTAGTTTTCATAAAATATATATTGGGAATTTTTTTTTTACCCATTGTGATTTTAAAATATTATCTCTGGAAATTCATAGTTAGAGTTTAGTCTATTGAACTCTTTGTAAGATATTGTAACAAACATGAGTTACTCACTGATTTATTGCAATTAAATTTACTGTTGTAAAATTGAAACAAGCTCTGAAACATTCCTGTCTGGCAACTGCTTACAGCTTAATGTGAATACTGGCATATCTACACTTGTGTTGACATAAAACTGTTAGGAAGAAGTTCTTTGTATTAATGTTTTATTAAACATCTAATGTTCAAAATTTGTGGCAACCGAAATCACTTTAGTTATCATTTACAGAAAACACATAAGAATTTTCATAATTACAGCATGTTTATGTTTTGAGAAGTGCTCGGTCAATCCCAAACAGTTTATAGCCATGATAACTGAGTAGCTGTGTCATCCTCACGATTTAAAGAAGTAAGGTGAAACCATCTGGCAGCCAAAACTCGACTGCTTGTGTACATGATATCAGCATAGGGGGACTCTTTACTTACCAGTATTGCATGTTGTGTAATGTTGCACATTTCCTTTTAAACTTTCTGTGGTTATGAGGGAATTTTATCATTAAATGTAAGAAGAGAAATATAAATATAGTGAATGGAAAATACACATAATGAGGAAAATACAAAGGAAACATATATCTTACATGGAGTAAGAATGAGTGCCAAAATATGTTGATAAAATTGTAAAATGCAAACAGTATGTAACAGTTATCTTACTTAGTGTGTAACTTTAGTCTTATAATATTGTTCACATAAACTATATATTACAATATATTTTATTGCAGCCAATAAACTGGTTAGTTTTATGTGCAATACAATATCACTTAACCAGAAAACTATAGTTCAACATGCATGAACTGTAATGATGCTGGGGCTACCTCCACTCAAATGTTAGAAAAGCAGTAGTGGATATAACCCCGAGCATGCCACTAGTAGAAAGCTCAGAGGATATAGATGTATTGAGGTCACCTCAAAGAAAATTAGATTCCTTAGGCCAAACCAGAGTTCGCATCCCGGCACCCATTACACATGCATAATAGTGAAGTGAAAATAATAATTAATACTTGTACCAATAATGTGATCCTTTTTTTGGAGAGCTAGTAAATATTAATGAATTAATTTTTTAATCACTCTAGAAACTTATCTCAGTTGACAACAAAATATTTATTTAA
Source organism: Dryococelus australis (assembly GCA_029891345.1). Classification (NCBI taxonomy): domain Eukaryota; kingdom Metazoa; phylum Arthropoda; class Insecta; order Phasmatodea; family Phasmatidae; genus Dryococelus; species Dryococelus australis. The sequence goes on along the minus strand of CM057009.1, from coordinate 234,064,058 downwards.
GCTCCAAACTAGTTGTTCACAAATAACATCCCTTTTTTTTTATAAATAAAACAACAACAAGCTTGTATTATCAAAATATTAATACCATTATAAAGAATCTACTCCTTTACATTACACCTTTACATCATAATACTTATCATTATTCCTTTTTCTTTTTTTTTCTTTTTTATCAAGAAGTTACTAAATCTTAACTGGAGTCCCAAGTGTAAAAAAGAATTTGATCTTGAAAATTTTAGAAAATAACACTTTCTTAGGTAATGCCTTCGTGATTAATTGGAACTTTGAAATGTGAAAATATAAGGAAATAAAATTTTTCCTTAGGATAAGCAACTCATAGTGACCTTTGTGATTAATGGAACTCTTTCAGATAGAATAATAAAAAAATATGTTTAGGTGATACCAAAAGGATTTATGTTAAATGTTGAGGATAAATAAATTTGAAATGTTCCACAATCGCAACCGTCAACCAGCTTCCATGCACATGCCAAAACATTAAAAAAATAATAATGGCCTGTGGTAAGACGATCCTGGAATTTAGCCCATCTTGGGACATTACTCTTGCCTATGCCGACTGGAAGTTAAGTCATAAAGAACATGCAAGACTGCATCAAAAAGGAATTAGCACTCCTCGACAGCAAGGCAGTACAAAGATTTCAGGCCTGCATCAGTTAGCTCGGCAGTGCCGACTGCTAGACAACACAATTAACACACCAAATAAATAGGTATGGCCACAAAAATATAAAATAAGGGGTAACAAAAAGTACACAAGGTTAATAATTCACCTAACGTGGCATATATGATGTGATTACACCATAATTAACAGAAGAAGCCAAAGTTAATTTTACTTTTTTGTCATGCCATCAAGAGATAGGTGAAGAAGAAAGGAAGTGGCGTGTGTTCTGAAAAACTAAGTGGTATTGGGTCGTTTCAGAAAGTCATAGATATAATCGATTATGCAGTATTTTACATTTATACCTGAAATATCTTATAAAAGTATTTTAATCATTATAATACTAAATAATTAGAATAAACTGTAAATTAATTTTAATACAAAAGTCACAAACGAATATATTATAACAAATAATAATTTACAGTTATTTAAACATTTTTTATTTCGTTTGGTAGGAATACTAACAAAAAAATTTCACTTGGATGAGATAGTAATATGAAAAGTAGCACAATCACAGCTTATTAATGAATAAATTGCAGAAACAGTACCCAAAACAAATCACTTAACTTTGCTTTACATAAAAATATGCAAAAAATTAGGTGCGGAAAAGAACACAAAAAGCTTTGCCGTGTGTGTGTACACATACATACATACACACACACACATTCCCAGAAAGGGAATACAAAATTACTAAAAACAGTTAAAAATTGAGTGCAAAAAAATGGCACACACTCCGCACATAAACAAGGCCGTGGTTAGGTGTGCGCAAATCACTGACACACATAACACACACTAAATTAGTAAATTACATTTAAACACAAAAAATGATTTAAAAATGACATTATAAGTAGATGTAGTAGTAAAGGAACAATACACATTCTTCTGGAACAAGATCAGTTGGGCAGAAGGTGTGGGATCCTGCCTTAATACAAAATTTATAGATTTTTAAACCAAAAATGCATTACAAAAAAAACCAGCAATACAAGGTACGATAAATGGCAAATAGAATTTAGGTTGACAGACAGGTTGGTGGGCGAAGGAGGATGCAGGACATCCTTGAAGCAGTACTAGAGGTGAGAAGCCAAAAGATATCTAATCTAAACAAGCAGTCATTCATGGTGATGTTAAGCAAAAGAGAAAAATTGACATGGGAGAGTTAGCTACTAGTTTCGGAACCTTGATGACGGGCAGGAAAGGTTATAGTGAAGAGCAGAATTCACAAGATCCAAAAGTCTGTAAAAAAAGGGGGCTCATAATGTCACTATAAGAAGCATGATTAATTAAACCACCACCTGAAAAGCAAGAGTAAAAGGGGAAAAGGTTTCTGTAGTAGATCTGTGCAATAAAGTAACATCAATGGTGGCATTTTAAGCATATAGCTAATGAGAACTAGTTTTGCGTAAAAAGTGGACTTTCAAACTGATAACAGATTTATCACAAAATTTAAAATATGACCTTGCAGTAAACGGCAGTGATGTTCATTCCATAGACGCAAGGTACGCAATTATTACTGTATACATATTGGAAATGTTTGACCATTTATAGAGTTTTAACCTTAACTTTAAATTTAAACACATTTAATTCTGAGTGTACCGTTTCCGATTCGAGAAACAAAGTTTTCATATCTCTCATACTGTACACGCATAGTGCTGCTATCTAGTATTTATTTCCACAAACTGGAGTGACTAGCAATGAATCAAACTCGCAAGAGAGTTAACCCTGCTGCATTCCTTTGGCAGGGTAAGCAGTTGTTCTGTGTGCGTCCTCAAGTCCTCATTTTTCCTTGGAAAGTGGATGAAAGTGTTCGGAAGAACGGGAGTTTTCTTATCATTTGTAATATTCTCTCTAAATAATATTCAGTTTAATTATTATTACATTAATTTTGTTTCCGTTTTTATGAGTAATGTTAGGTATTATAAAACTGTAAATACTTGTGGAGGGTAAGCAAAGCTGGAAGTTCTGTTTCTTAGTAGAAATAGAAAATGGCACCACAGCCAGCCACTAGTAAATGTTATCTTAAACACTCATATATGTGGGACTATTATACTGCTTACCCTGTAAAATAACTCACTACTACACGCCACTGGTAAATGGGTTAGATTCACAGTTGTCTGTGTGCGCATCAAAGAAAGGAAAAGATACAGGACAGAGGGTGATGCCATGAGTATTGCAATTCATAAAAGAATTATGGTTAACAGTTGCAAAATGTTAACAATCCAAACTGACAATAAAAATTCATGAACATTAAGTAACAGATATCTGTTAAATTGAGAATACAAGAAGGATACTGGGAAAAAAATGATATTTCTCAAACACATTATCCTTATCAGTCAAGGGAATGTTAACAACAACATTAAGAAAATAACTGTAGATAATTACGTGAACTTCACTTAAACCATAAAACATATATAGTCCATTCCCCATTGGAAGCAACTTTCTTGGAGCCCTGCTAAATATCTACTTGCAGGCCCGTTTCGTATCCTCCTGCCAAATGTAAGCAAACATTGCCATGTGACAGCCATGTAGCATCTGTCAAAATCAATGTTTGCATGCCATTGTGTGTGTACATGTGTTTGTATACTTTCGTTAGGCCTAAAAATAAACATTGAAATGTGACTTCTATTTTTATACCTGTCAAATGTGTTGTTTACTGTTTACATCTTTTCAAAGAATTCTGTCTTAGGTCTATTTCAAAAACCATTTTGTACGAATATTCACAATATATGCCTATAACATTGTTTAGGTCAGCTTTATGATGTTTCAAAAATGCCTGAATTAACGGTAGTTCTTACGATTACATTACATTAACATATTTGTTTTCCACAACATAGCACATTACATGTAATGCACGTTAATATTTTGCAGCGACTATATTAAACACTGTTACAACTGCGGGGTAATGAACTTTAGTTTTTAACGTTTTATTATTAATATGTGTTGGGTTATTTCTTTAAAAGGATGGCCTCAGTTCGAATAATGAAGAAATAGACAGTTCAACGAAAAAGCAACATTAAAATCAAGCACGCATCTCGTGTTGCTCATTTTTTGTTATAGAAACTTAAAATATAGTGGTGAACATGCACTCAAATAAGCCTACCGTAACTTTTATTCCACTCATATTTATATGTATTGCTACTTACTGTGTATTAGGTTTATTGAAATTTATTGGGCCTGGGCTTGGTTATTTTGTTGGGATTGGTGGTAAATCAGGTTACATGACTGTGTTTCAAACACCCTGGGCAAAGGTACAATGTTGTGATAAATAAACATACGTGGATGTAAATAAATAACTTTGTCATAAAAACAGTTCTAATTTACAACGTATAAATGTTCACATCAAATATTTGAAATAACACACACACAGATCCAGTGTAACTATCACCAAACAGACATGCCACGCTATTTCACATGCAGCGATTAACGAAACACACTGTAACAGTATATTTATTACTGCCGCAGAAACACAGATTTATCACAACATCGTAACTTGCTAACGTAGGTTTAAAAAACACAATGTCTATAAATGTGATGTGGTAATTTGAAGTGTTTTTCGGAGTAAGTATAATTAACGCTTTGTTTGGTAAAACAGCAACACGCCATGTCATGGTCTCACCATGTCTGCCAACTTCACTTTTTTCTGCCCTGCCATCATATCTAAATATATTAAAATAAGTATTCAAACATTAAAATCTCTTTTAAGTTGTAAATTACACGTTCAAAAATCATTATTTTACTGTAGTAAGTATGAAATATGCTAAAATTGAAAACGTGTACAATTTTCCGCGTACTAGCGAAGTGACACTTCCCGAGTTGGAAAGAGACAAAGACAGAGAAAGAGTGACAAAACTCGCTCAGCAGACAGTTGCTTCAAAATTGCTCTCGCTCGATAAAACAACACCGTACCATTACGGCCTATTCACAATATTTTCCGCTGTTATTTTAAACTGTAAAAATAAGATATGTTGCCATCGGGGCTGCCTAAATATTTAAGTAGGTACCGTTTAATTTATAAATAATATACTAAAAAACTAGGTTAAAATAATATTTTAACTGTGAACGATTTCTTACCGGCCGTTGTCAATACGTCGCTGCTCTTGCTGTTGATAATTCATATTGAAAAATAAATAAATATTACAAGTTACAGAAGATATTAAGGTAAAGTTTTATTTCTTCAATAATACAGTACTCTAAAGTTAACCATAGTGTTATATATTTGTAAAATATATAGGTTATTGAAAAAAAACAGGTTGACATGTTTTGCCTAGAGTGATTTTTCAAAGGTTGATTTTCCTGAGTTGCTTCTAATCAAGAATGGACTATATAAATTTTCATGTACAACTGGTGCTATAGTATAAACTGGCAGAGTAATGAGCTGTTGAATGTGTTTGAAAATGTTCAAAAAGAAATAGGCACTTAACAATGTTTTATTCAATTTGCCATGTACACTTGTTTCTGAAGCATGACAGAGATCAAAAATTTCTAGTCTAGCATTTGTAAGGGCTTCACTTAATTGGAGTAACATACCATTCAAATCAGTTCTGAAACTTAAAATAATCACCATCAAGGATGTCATGAAGAGCAAAAGAAAGGTTATGATACAAGTTGTTGTAGTGACCAAGATACAGTTGACCTAATTTTTTGTTGTAACAGTTATTCTTAATCATTCAGTCCTCCAGATTTTTTATTAGTATAATTCGGTTTGCCACATTAGTAGAAATATCCACATTAGTAGAAATATCATCTTGACTGTTTTGCAAAGAGTTTAGGCATTGTTCCAGGAAGGTAAGATCATCATTATCTAAGGTGCCAAATACAGTTTTTATAAATTTTCTTCCAAGGCCAATTGTAACATTGCAATATATTTATATTTTGCAGTTTTGGTTTTGGGAAGTTAGCTGAGACGTAGTTTGTTTTGGCCAGTAGTAGGAGGTGATCCCCGGCCAAATCTTATTGTTAGATCAATTAGCTAAGAGAGAAGATAGTCATGTGCCTAGCTGCCCTCCAAGGTCCCGGAGCTCTGTAGCAAATGAATACAAGACCGTGAGGAGAAAGGATCGGGGCAAAACAATTTAACCCAAACCAGCCAGCGCCCGTGACCATAGTCTCTTTTGTGTAATGTAACTTCTGGTACTTTCGGCCGAAAACTTTATTCTACGAAATTCTTTCTTCTGGTGTGGGTGGTGGACAGGGCATCAGTGGGGAAAGTTTTGTCCCTCCTGCCTTCGTAAATTTTCCTTGCGATGTGAGCTTTGAAGTGACATTTTTAGTCCTGAATTACTGTATCGCTTTTTGGTAGTCTCTCTGAACTAACAGTGTATGAATCTACATTTCTGGAAGATTGTGAAACTGTTATCTGCAAAATTTAAAAATAATAAAATTGAAGAATTAATCTGAAACTTAAATTCATTTTTTTTAAATTTAATATGGGGCACTTTTATATCTCGTGTGTATTCCAACTGAACTTAGCTGAGTTGCATTACTAGTTCCAGTACAAAGGTATTTATACATAACTTCATGACTGGAAACTCGCCAAGGAAGACGTCAACAAGTAACTTCACCTTCAGTTTGTGTATTTATGTATTCATACAAAGAAATTAAAAATATTGTATTTGTAGAGTATCATTCAGAATGGCTGCCAGAGGGGAAGAGCAAGTTATTGAGGGAGAGGAATTTTTTGGTTTTGCTAATTTGTTAAATCATGAAACAGACGTAAATTTAGTTGATGTAGAAGAGAGCCCACCAGGTTTAGGCTTTGGTAATACCAATAGGGAAAATCAGTAAATGCCTGATTAAAGTGATAAAATAGGCCTGTTCATAAGTTTAATGAAAAATAAGTTTCAGGAAGTTAAAGAACAAAGTAGGCATACTGAGCAAGGAATGCAGGAACTTAAACAGGAAAATGGGGCAACCGAATAAGGGGTTAAACAAGAGTTAGGACAAATTAGGCAACAGGTAGAAAAGAGTGAAAAGAAAATCGCGGAATTGGGAAACAGGCTAGAAAATTGGGGGGGGGGGGGGGGGGGGGGGGGGGCTACAAATGACAATTCAGTGTGAAAATAGGATACATGAAACTAAGTAACAGATAAAATAGTTTGGGATTAAAACTAGTGAAAAAACACAAGAATTAGAGCTTAAATTCAAATTCACAGAAAATAAACAATCTGTTGTAATTTTGAAAGAACAGGTAACTGGAATTGGTAGAATTACCATACTATATAATTATAACAGTAAAGTAAAGGAAACAACTGTAACAAGACAGGAAATTATAGAATATCAGGGAAATATACAAAAAGAATTCCAAAATATTGATACAAATTTTCAGTCAGTAAACTATAAAACAAATACAGTTGAGAATATTGTCCAAAAGGTAGGAGAACAGGTAAAGGAATTAGAACAGCAGTTGGAGGGAAGGTTAGAAGTAATCAAGGCTCAGATAACTGAAGAAATTTTACCAGTAGTCAATTCCGGACAAAGCGACAGACGAGTGTTAGAATGTAGTCATATTAGCCTCACTGACTATGATGTTAATACTATTGAAAAAATGGTACCTAGATTGTATGGCAATGAGAGGGGTGTGCATTGTTGCTCATATTAAGGCACAGTGGAATAATACACCATCTGTCTTGTTAAAACTACAATGTACATTCACGAAGGATATTCACAAGAATCGCCACTAACATACTTCATTCGGCCATAGACAAAAGAAAACTAGTTATTAACATATACGCACTCACAAGTCAAGTTACCCATACTACACCAGACATAACAAAAGACAGGCAAGCCTAAAACGGTGTACCAACTTATAAAAAATAAACGCTGTCACAGTGCAGGCTTTTCAAACATAAAAACCACTTAACTGATGGCATAGCAGCTTACAACATGCATGCAATACAGTTTATTAAAAAATGTGACAGGGCTGTCAAGCAGATGGCATGTTCTGAGGAACACAAACTAAATTTGTTCATCTCTAGGTTAGAAGGTGCAGCCAAACAGTGGGCTACTAATCACGAACAAATGTGGAACAAATATTAGGAAGTTCGAACAGTCTTTTTGTAAAAGTATTGGAGCACATTTCAACAGCATGAATTTGTGCAATATTTATTTGCAGGAAAGTACTCGCCATGGGTCCCCATGGCCAAATATTTACACTCTCTTCACCTACAGGCCAAATTCCTTGATTTTTCAATAGCAGAGGAAAGATTTCTTACTCACATAGTACACCATTTCCCAGCTAGGGTACAAGATGGTATTATTGGATCTCGCGCAACCAAAGTCAGTGAAGTGGTGGCTCTTCTAGAGGCCTTCGATAGGCTATATGAGTGGGAAAGTGGTTATAGGAATGGTGAGTATAAACAGTATCAAAAGGATAATAATTATAAACAGGATCAGGAAACAGCTGGCAGGAACAAGTAGCACAGGAAAATAATGATAAACAAGGTGGAAATAATAATCGTTACTGAGGTAATAGGAGATACCAAGGTAATTACAATAGGGATGTAAGAAGTAGATATATAAGACAAAATTGGGGATATAACAGGAACAATAGATATTCAGGGTCAGACCATCACCTTCAGCACCACCTTTAAACGAAATTGGTGGGGGGGGGGGGGCTGCTGCCCAGGGCCTACCGCTACAACTACTGTAAAATGGTCAGAAAATAATTGTGACACACAAATTGCAGGTTTAACCACTGAAAATTTAATTCATTCAGGATCAGAATTAATAGGAAAATAATAGAACAAGAAAATGATAGTGGTCATATTAATTGATTTAATTATAATAGGGACAGTCACAGGGGAAGGGCAGATGCTATAACCCATACTAATTGATTCTGGAAGTGAAAGTGCAATTTACTTAGTATTGCAGTTTCAAATATAACTATAGTGGGAGCAACAAGGGTCAGAAATAAAAGTCTAAAAAAAAAACAGGTAATGATAGAAATAACATTGGACAGCAGTGTTTTTGGATAAGTTTTTTGGTAGTAAAGGGATTGAGTATCGAGGCAGTAATAGGATCTGATTGGTTGAGACAATATCAAGCTATTATAACCAGGCAAATAAAACAATACAAATAATGGAGGGTGAAACAGTAATTCCATTTTGTGGAGAACAAGGAGGTTGAAAACCGGTACAGTAAAGAATAATTGAAGAAACAAAGAGTGATGACAATATACAAAAAAAAATTCGGTGTATCAAAGCAGGTCGGGGAATTACTTCAGATATGGCAAATACAATCAGTAATGTTCTTGAGTCAGAAAGACAGGTTTTATCAATGTTTACAGGATTAAAAAAACAGTATGAATGTGAGTTACTAGTAAAAGAACACAAACCTGTTGCAGTTAAGCCATACACAGTACCATATGCAGTTTGACCTGCTGTAAACAAGGAAATTCAAAGAATGATTAAGTGTCGAGTAATTGAAAGGCACACTTCAGAGTATTCTAACCCTTCAGTGGTAGTCAGAAAGAAAGATGGATATGTGACACTCTGCTTAGATGCAAAACAATTAAACACCATTTTGGTACCAGACAGGGAAGCACTTGCACCCATGGAGGAATTATTGCAAAAATTTGAAGGTTGTCACTATTTTCCAAAAATCGACCTGGTCACTTCCTATTGGCAAATTCCATTAAAAGAAGAGAGTATGAAATATACTGCATTTAAAGTACAGGGAACACCATATTGGTTTACTCGCCTCCCATTTGGGTTAAATGTTTCAGTAACTCATTTCATAAGAGGACTAGAACAGGTATTGGGGCCTGAATTATTAGAATTTGCAACTGTGTATGTGGATGATATATTAATTGCTTCTAGAGAATTCAATGAACATTGTTTACAGTTGCAAATGGTTGTAAAGAAATTGCATGAAGGGGATAGACAGTTAATTTGGATAAGTCAGAATTTGTAAAGGAAATTAATTTTCTAGGCAATGTTGTCACTCCCCAGTGAATAAATATTGACCCAGAGAAAGTGAAGGCTATTATTAATTATCCAGTGCCTTCAAATAGGAAAGAGCTTGAGCATTTGGTAGGGTTTTTTAATTTTTTCCGAAAATACATAGCAAACTTTAGTGAAACTTGTTCACCATTGAGAGAATTAATGCAGAAAGGTAAAACTTGGGTTTGAAGAATAGAGCAACAGCAGGCATTTGATAAATTAAAACAAAAGTTTGCATCAGCTGTTATCTTGCATCACCCAAAGTTAGACCAGAAATTTTACATTGCTTGTAATGCTTCAGACAATGCTGTAGGAACAGTTTTTTTCAGTATGAGGATGGTGAACAAAAACCAATAGTTTTTGCTAGCAGAGCTCTCAACACAGCCAAATTAAACTATACCATAACAGAAAAGGAGTTTCTGAGTTCAGTTTTTGCGACATCAAAATTTAGAACTTACATTTTTGGTAAACCAACAGAAGTTCAAACTGACCATGGAAGTTATTGCATGGAAGAATAACTAGGTGGATTTTGGCATTATGAGAATATGATTTTGATGAGCGTACTTCCTCTTTGGATTAAGGGGATAGGGGTTAGGGCACTGACTGCCCTATCTGACACGTCAGAGGAGAGGGGAGTCAAACCCCAGAGTGAGCTGGAACAAGATAGTTTCCAGCCCAGGGAGTTCTATCCACTTCACTACTACGGTTGCCAAAATTCGGGATGCCAGTTGTGGATGTGGATGACCTGGCTAGCAAAACTAGGTTAATACGCATAGGTCTGGTTGAATGGTGTGTGGGGACATAATCTGTGGGTGATGCCATGACGCTGGGTTTAGGGGTTTAGATGTGGCTAGCTAGGTTAATATGCATAGGTCTTGTTGAATGGTGTGTGGGGACATAATCTGTGTGTGATGCCATGATGCTGGGTTTAGGAGTTAGATGTGGCGGGAATCTAATCTGTACCATCTTTCCAAAGACCAATTTAATATTACAAAAATTGGGATGAGCCACCTCCTGCAGATACCGGACTCGAATGAGCTTACCCGAAGCCAACCTTACAATACTGGAATGAATGGGGGCTTGATCGGGGACTACTTGAGTGGGGTTCACACTGGCTATTGGGGATGATGACCTTCCCTGACGTTGCTGATCTCCCTCGGGGTCATATTCTGGTCAGCATGCTCCTAACAAGTGATTGAACCATGACTCCTGCATGATGTTATAATGATGCGGGCCTCTCCTCCCCACCATTACCCCGGGAGTTGACTGTATATCCACTGAGCTCAGTGAGTAACAGTTATGTAAATATATCTGGTATTCAGCACACACATTGTAATTTAAGGATACACTATTATTTCGTAAGATTATTGTCAAAATACATGATTACACATAAACAAAAGTTTGTATATAAGTTTTACTGTAATTAGGTGCTTAGACACACTCAAACAGTGTACTATAATACTAAGAAATTGCCTATATGCATTTTAATGTCAACACGTGGTAATTTCACTTCATTTTAAAGTAATATGTGTGTAATATATTACCAAAACGTGACTTAACAGTTTGTAATTAGAGATAATAATTCAATATAGATATAGATTCTACTGTCATATTATAGAGCAGACTGTCGTAGTGCACCCTACTCATCCTTTCATTCCAATTTCAGTAAGGACGGCAACAATGTTATTGTATAATTTTTCTGTTGTAATAATTTAATTTGGGGATACCTCGTAGTTCGTACTTACACCCCAACCTTCCTGCATTGACACGAAACTCTATAGTTGCATAAGACTGAAAACAGTGAAACCGGTCGGCTGAGTATAGATAGATGTAATATATATAAATATACATAATGTAAACAAGAAAGTTTTTTTAAAGGGCCCTATAAAAGATGTTTTATTGTAAAGATAATTGTAAAATTATATATAGTCCTCAGTTGTATTAATTTTAATTGTACATTTCAAATCAACTGATACCATCAAACAAAAAGTCTCTGGTTCGTCACAGCTATCCATGACTCATATTATTAACAGAAAGGACTTTCTAGTAACTTAGCATACCACTGATGTGCGGCTACCGCATCTTCTAGAATCGGATTCCTGGGGGAGAAGGCCCAAACGTCAGTGGAGCTGAGCATACCACTGATGTGCAGCTACCGCATCTTCTAGAATCGGATTCCTGGGGGAGAAGGCCCAAACGTCAGTGGAGCTGCAATTGGTCTCTTTGGTCCATAGATTGTGCTCTGGCCACCCCAGTCTCTTACTTCTGCCTGTCACCTCTCAATCTGTGACTATCTAATTTTTCGAGATGGGAGACCCTGTTATGATGTTGTGTAACCAAATTGTGGTATGGGCACCATACCTGTATTGCGGGGACACCGTGGCAGAAGAGGCAGGAGGGGGCTGGCCTACAGAGCTATAAAAGGAGGCCAGGATGTAAGGTAGAGGTCACTCCTGTTCCTGCCATCTTCCACACTGGGTCACCATTGGCACAGGGTGTCGCCGTGCTTACCAACTTTGAGGACCCGGGACGTGGGCCTTGGCGAAGGCCGTTTCCGAGAGCCAGCTTCGTAGAGGGATGATCTCTGCCAGGGGACCAGATTGGCATTCTCCGCTGTGTAGGCTCGACGACTTCGCACCAAAATATTCCAGTGGTGAGTCTTTTGGATAACTGGGACGATCCGAGAACAATTGCCTCCCCATGATTATAAGAACATAACAGTAATTTGATGATGTCCGAACCCCTTTAATGTGATAGCGTTAAAGATAGACAAGTGTAAATTATCAGGACATGATGCCAGTTTTTTAAGAAGTTATTTTGTTATAAAATATTAATATTTTGTAATGAGAGTAACTTATTGCTAATGTGGTTAACCCCCTCATTTATAGTTGATTGATAGAAAAGTAAATTTAATTTATTGAGGCCTTGAATGCACTAAAATTTGATAGCTACATCCCCTTAATGCATGCAGAAATAAATTGATAAAACAAAAGGAGTTACATTCTCTTTGTGTGTGGATATGACCTTAAGTCATATCCATAACAGTGGGCAGAAGTATGGGCGAATCTGGTCGTGAAGGTGAAACAATTTCCGTGGACTGTGGTTCTACTGTAGTGGGCAGTGCATTTGTGGCATTTGCATAAATATGCTTTTTCTAACGCACTATGCTCTCGGCATCATTGACGACACTGTAAGCCACCTTTCTTATTGTACATTCGGCTTGCTCCGTGATCCATTCTGCATACGTGCAGTCCTGGGGGCGTGGCTTCTGCAGGCACGCCCAAGACCCTGATGTGCAAACAGCAGTTTGGTGTTGGGATTTCACTGGAGGTAACTGCAGGAACACCGGAAACCTAGGAGCTTCGGCGTGGTGTTTTCAGACTAAGGGATTCTTCAAGCTCACGTCTCCTGTTGAGTTCGGTGCGCCACACAGCTAAACTCCAGCAGAATTTTAGGTACTGATTTAATTGGCAGTGCGTAAAATTACCGTACAAAATAAATTATCGAGTGACACGGGATCTACAGCAAAAATAGCGGTAACTAGACGTTGGGTTTCATGTAATTTTTATTACGCCGAAAGGAAGAAAATTGGATAGTCCCGGCTAAATAAATAAAAAAAGAATCTAAAATTAGCTAGGTGAAAAATATTATAATAAATTCTCGGTACAGAGAAAATCAGGCGAAGGCAAGTCTGGGAAAATATTAATTACCTAATATGCAAGAATTTCTACGGTACCAATTTATAGCGTAATGGGGATTTCCAGAATCACGACAACCTGCTACTGCGGGAGTCAAGGGAAGTTGATTGAGGTAAAGGGTTGTGGGTGCAGGATGTGGTTTACCTCTACAGAGAGATGCTGACCTCATGGTCAGCTAGGGCAGTGGTGGGCGAGCCTTGTCCAAGCTGCTGGAAGTTACAGTCTTCGCAGTCTGTGGATGCGGGCTGAAGACTTGTGCATACTTCTGGAGCTGAGCTATATTCCAAGTTCAGGGTAAAGCCTTGTTGCAGGCTAGGAGAGGAGAGAGAGAGAGTTCTGCAGACCAGGGAGAGCTCACGGACCTCTTCGTCCGGCGAGCCCGATGTCTCTGCTGGACCACGCTGCTGGACTTCTATTTATACTGAAAATCTTCTGATCAGCAATTCTTTGAGGTACGGGGGGTAGCGTAGCCTTCCAACACAGGGGTAGGTTATTAGCGTAGCGTGCGCACCACTCATTTCTTATCTTCCTGCTTGGAGGTAACGACAAATTAAAACACCTTGTCTTGAGGCTGGCGGGTCGTGAAGTCACGAGGCCACAGGGGTGCTGTCATTTCTGGGGTGGTTTGGAACTTCTTCTGTGGCTAAGCAAAGGGTAGTGGATTATCGAAAATATTTAAATTATTCACGGGGGTGGCGCTTGCATGCAGGATTTTGGGCAGGTAGTTCATATTGTAATTAAGCATGTTAATTATGGTCACGTATATGGCTGTCCAGGCTTGTGGAATCTCCTTGCTCAATACGTTTAAATTATTCTGCCACTGTTAAGACTTGCCCCTGAGCTCAGGTCGCTCTTGAATGGGGCCAAGTCGCCCTTAGAGTACACATCTGCATCAACGCAGCATGTTGGCATGCATCAATTTGAATATATAATATGTTCCAGGTAAAACACAAGTAGTAGCAGATGCTTAATAAATTTGGAGAAAGATTTTTTTCCTCTGGGCATCTAAAAACAAATAGCACTATACGAGGGATTAATAGGTCAGTTAAACCAAGAAATTGCCGGAGATGTAAAATACGCAAAAGTTTTGGAGGAGTTAAAGTCAGGAACTTTTAGGAAAATAATATTGGACTTATTTGCTATCCAAAATGGAATACTATTTAGAAGGAAAGAAATAAGGGAAGTGCAATGGGTGTTACTTATTCCTGATAACATGTCAGGTGAGTTATGTGTGAAAGCACATGAAAAATGTGGCCATTTTGGAATTGCAAAAAAATGTTAAATTCATTCAAGAGTTTTTTGGGTCATAAATATTTATCATGAAGTAGCTAATTGTATCAAAGAATGCCTTTTGTGTGCACTAACAAAAGTGCCTAACCTAAAGAGTTATTGGACTATGCAACATGTTAGCTACAGAACCTTTTGAGGTAGTGACTGTGGACTTGTTTGGTTCAATGCCAGCAGGCCACCAAGGTATGAAATATTTATTAGTAGTTTTAGATGTTTTTTTGGAAATTTATAAAACTGTACCCATCGAGACTGGCTTCTACTAAGACAATTACCAAAATAATTGCTAATAAGTATGTTATAGAGGTAGGAATGCCCAAGAAGGTAATATAAGATAATGTAATACAGTTTAGGAGTAGAAAGTAGAGAGTAGCACTTGAGAATATATTAGAAATATAGGTAGGATAAACCTCTGTGTACCATGGTTCAGCAAACCCCACCTAGAAAGTGATGAGGGAGTTGGAGAGTCTGTTTAGGGTTTTCTGCCACGAAAATCAATGCTCATGGGTAGGAAAGGTAATAGAAATTGAACACCTTTTGAATAATTTGCACCACAATAGCACAGAATATACACCTATTGAGTTAATTAAGGCACAGCAGCCAGAGATGAAGCTTCCACCGCAAGTAAACAGATTTTGCAGTAAAGTTTCAAAGAGTAAATAAAAGGTTAGTTTTGTAGGCTACAAAGTGAAAAGAAAGAAGTGATAGAAAAAATAACCTCATAGTGTTAGTGCAGGATAAATATTTTCTTCTGCAGAGCACAAAGAATTTCATAAATTCTTTTTGTCATATGAAAGACCATATGAGATTGAAGAGAAAGTAGGTCATGACATATACAGGATAAATGGGGTAAATTGTCATATTTCCCTTATTATGCCTTAGAATAGGCAGTAGTGAATGATGCAGTAGATTATTATGGTTAGTGAATGGTGTCAGACTGACTCACCTATAAATAATTAGTTTGTAAATAATTATTATTGTGAAACAGAGTAGTGATTTTTATGTATTTTAAAGAACAATTTACATTAGTTGGAAAGTGTATTAATGTATACTATTTTTTACAAGAGTATTTCTGTCAAATCAGGTGTAAAGGGTGACGTCTGCCACCAGTAGTTTTCAGGAAAGCTGGTAGGACCTGTGCTCTGAATTTTCCTACTTCTTTTTCCACTGTTATAGTTCCGTCTTTTCTCCAATATAGTCTGATGTGGGTGGCATGTGTCGACCCCCTTCTCTTAGTCGTCTAATTGGTCCCTACCCACTAAGATATATCTTATCTGTTTCGTGACTTGAATCTGTACTCAGTTATTTACCTTCTTCCACGCCGTTTTCTTCAGTAAACATGTTGAGGGATAGCTCTGCCCCGACCTCTTAGTGCAAATACACTAAGAGGAGGTTTATGATTAAATGATTTATTACATAGATCATAACAAGGGATGTAGTTTGCAGCTGCCGATATCTTGGTGGTCAATCTGAAGGTATTATGGGTGAT
This sequence comes from Dryococelus australis, assembly GCA_029891345.1. NCBI lineage: Eukaryota > Metazoa > Arthropoda > Insecta > Phasmatodea > Phasmatidae > Dryococelus > Dryococelus australis. Next base: position 234,047,978 of record CM057009.1, on the reverse strand, counting down.
TGCGGATTATAGAAATCATAGGTGTTTTGGTTTTTCTCTGTTTGAAAGAGAAACAGAGTGGTAGGAGAAACCAGGGAACAAGTAGGAGAGTGTGAGTAATGATGAGAAGAGTAAACAGCAGGACATTGTAAGGAATAATTTTGATAGAAATAAAAAGAATTATGAGTTAAAAAACTGAGAAAATATATATAGATATAATTTTTTTTTAAATTTTGTTGTAATGCATTGTTATGAAAAAAAATTTATGTAACAGTGTCGAGCTATGTATTTGTAATTTTGCTTATACTTTTGGTGTTATTAAGAACACTTAACTAATGGTATTATACACATATATATATATATATATATATATATATATATATATATATATATATATATATATATATATATATATATATATATATATATATATATATATATATATATATATATATATATATATATAATCATAAAGTTTTGGAACAGTGAAATTGTTGTTTTTGTGAATAACTGAGGTATAGGAAACCTAGCTGTAAAGGAGGATATGTAATGTAATTTTTTTTTTTTGTTTTGTGTAACTATAGGGATTGAGTTATTATATATTCAGTAGAGTACCACATAGAGGTGATGAAGATAACAAAGTGTATTTGCATTTCAGATCTTACAAAGTTTAAATTTAAACAATAATTTTGAAAATTTGTAGTAAGTTTTGAAGAATATGATGGATGTTACTACCAGGGTTTTAAAGAATAGAGTAATATAAAAGTTAAAAATTTTTAAAAAGAAATTAAATTATTTTACAAAGTGAATAACAAGTATTTAACAATAATACTGTATGTGAAATTTAAAAAAAAGTCAACATAAAGAGTTTATCAGAAATAAAACATTGAGATGTTATGTGTTGGAATTGAATAAGAATGAGTTGAAATGATGAAGTGGTTACTTCTAAAGTGTATTTTGTCCTTGGATCTTAGCACGGAGAGTAAGTTTTGGGTGGGACAGGTTAGAGGCTCCTTTTATGTCAGCACTGCCCTAGTATATATTTAAAAAATTAAAAGTGAATAAGGCAGTTGCTTTTAGTAAGTTTTTGGGCAAACCTGGTTTCCCTTTTTTTGATGATGTGTGCTGGTCCAAGCAAGGAATTAAAGTAATAATGAGCATACCTGGAAAGATCATGACGTATATAGTTTATACATCCTCAACCTTCGCTGGAAACTTTAAAAAATTAAAAGAATTACAACTGTTAGTTAAAAACAAAAATTTTAAAATTTGATGATGATAATCTTTATGTTGAATAATATTGTGGAAATTTGATGGAATGTTCAAAGTGAAGTTGTATATGTTGTGAATTGGTTTTTCTTGGTTTGATGATAAAATTTTGTTTATATGTGGCTTTCAATTCAAGGTTCTTAAAAATCTGTATTGTTTTTTAATACTTATCTTCGTGAAAATATGAAATGAATATTTTTTTTGTTATATATTTGACGTTGTGTATTGAATTCTAAACTTAATATGTTTATAAAGAACAAAGTCGCAGTAGTTTGCAGAATCGCCGCATTTAAGGTAGGTTTCGATTTGGGAAAGGTTTCTTCAAAATCTCTCCAAAAATCGAAGGGGGGGTATTGTTTGATGCCGGCTAACAGCCAGCAACGCTAGAGCTCATGACGCTTGTGTCACGTGTACCTGCACATGCGCAAAGAGGCCAATATTTTGAACTTACACATAAAGAATATTATTTTGCAGCATAAAATATCTCTTGTATTTTTATTTTCAGGGTTTGATATGTCTTACAGTGTTTTAAACTGTTTGTTGTTATTTTGAAAATGTTTGGTAATGAAATTCAAAGTGCATGCGGCACAGAGCTTTAGAACACTAATATTCCGGCGTAAATGGTGTCATAAAGAGACACTGAGCTAATACAGAAAATTCACAAGAAAATTATAAAATATAAAACAATACTTAAATTATTTGTGCCACTTTTATTCTCAATAATAAAATATTTTACTCTGCGTGCATAGCACGTCCGCTTATGTGAACCCTAGGCAGCCATGGTAGATCCGTGCAACGCTTGCCTCTGCACAGTCTGTCTAGGAGAGCTGGCAAGGAAAGACACTGTCACATAAGCACTACAACTTTTTGTTCACTGATGTAGATTTCAATAGCACTTTTAATATACCGGTTAACCTTTGCTTACATACATTTTGCCAGTCATTTTACCAGCATTATGCTTCTGCTTAACTAATTTATTTCACCCTTGTAGCATTTTCAACTTAATCGAGGAGGAGAAATATGTCGGAGGTCATGCGACCCGCGAAACTTGAATCAGGCGCCATCCGCTTCTGCTAAAGATGTTTCATTGTAATTTCTGTATTATTGCTGCGTGCAATTTTAAGGGCTTTAATTCTATGAATGTATTTGAGGATATTTTTCATGTTTGAATATTTTACGGCAACATCGCGTACAACCACGTGGCTAATCACCGCCAAGTCTATGCCTGCGCCATCATTGTGTTTTAAGAGCTTATTTATGTAATATCATGTGTGCAATATTTTTATTCAGGGTTTTATATTAAATTTTGTCAGGGTTCTGTGTGGATGTTTTTGTGTTTGACCACGCGGTCATTTTAATGTTTGCTTTTTCCACCATCAGGCATGCTACAAGCCTGTAATCACTTCAATTGTAAAGAGAATAATTATCTCTACCAGAGTAATATTTTGTTTGAATTTAATTTGTCGTTTTCACGAAGAAATAAAGCAATTTCACCTGCATCATATGGTCCGCTACAAACTTATCCAACGGCATCCGCGCCATATAAATTTTATTTTCACACGTGTGTGTTTATTGTGACTACTCATCTCGTGCCCCATCATCTTTTAAGGGTCTTTGTGCAATTTAAATAATTTTGTAATTTGCGTACGGTGATATTACTTCCGTCCTAGCCGGCTCTGTGTATAGGCTGTCACCACACTACCCATGTGCTGGTTGGCGAGCCCAGACGAGTTGCGCTGGTGATGCCAAGTAATCACGTGTGTTACTGTATCATCAAATGTTTCATTTTGTAATTCGCTGTGTCCTGTCTTCAGGGAAAAATCGTCAGTCCACCCTAGCGGCTATCAACTTTTTTCCCTTGTGAAGATTGTGTTTTCATACACCACGGTGAGATCATCCATCTAGGCGTGCGTTAGAGTAATTGTGGGCTGGGGAGCACCCAGGCGGTGTTAGCTAAACAGGACCGAGTGTATCATTAATTTCATGGCACGTTGATTTGTAAGAACGGTATAAATAAAACAGGTATCACAGTGAACCATCTTCTTTCATTTGTAGTGACAGTGTCCTAGCCACATGTGTTTCTCTTTCAAAGTGTTAAAATGTTTAGTAAAAGTTTAGTAGTGCCAACATGTCTCGTAAGTATGCTCAGGTGAAACGGACACACAGAACCCACAGCATCCCTGAGAACCCTGAGTTTTAACAGTGCGGTAATTGGGAAGCACCGCTGGTGCCCATATCATCAGTAAGTAATTGTGTCGTAGTTTGTCTCGTGTCTCACCCGATGGAGTCATGTTAAGTTACAATATACTTATATTTTGCAGTTTTGGTTTTAGAGAGCGAGGAAGATAGCTGCGACGTAGTTTGTTTTGAATAGTAGGAGGTGAGCCATGGCAAAATGTTATTTTTAAAGTGATTAGCTGGGAGAGGGGATGGCCACGTGCCGAGCTGCACTCCAAGGGCTCGGGCCCTGTAGAAAATTAATACAAGACTGTGAGGAGAATGGTTTGAGGCAGAACAATTTAACCCACACCAGCCAGCGCCCGTGACCATGGTCTCTTTTGTGTAATGTATTTCGGCCAAAAACTTTATTCTACGGAATTCTTTCTGCTAGTGTAGGGAGTTGACAGGGATCAGTGGGGTAAGTTTTTTCCCTCCTGCCTTCATAAATTTTCCTCGCAATGAGAGCTTTGAAGTAAATTTTTTAGTCCTGAAATACTGTGACACTGTTTGGTTGTATCGCTGAACTAACAGTGTATGAATCTACATTTCTGGAAGATTGTGAAAGTGTTATCTTGCAAAATTAAAAAAATTAAATTGAATTTATCTGAAACTGAAATTCATTTTTTTATTTAATGTGGAGCCCTTTTAAATCTTAAAGTCCACTGTCTAAACTGAGTCAAGGCCAAGAAGAAAAGTGGCTGGCTAGCATGATAAACAAGAAAATTTTACAGAAAACAACATACAGCTAGGGTCTGCAGCTCCTAGACTTGTAGAACACAAAAAATTGACTTAGAAGTTGGAGAATGAAACCTTTTTAGGTGAGATGTGAGCTCTTGTGACATATTTTCCTGAACTGGGGTCAGCAAGACCAGTAGTGACTGGGGTTAAAATACGCTGGTTCTGGTTGGTACCAGTCCAGCCGAAACAAAGTTTAGCCATTTTCTTGTCAATTGCTCTGCTGACACGATGAGCTTTACACAAAACTAAGTCACCAACACAAAATGGATTGTCAATCCAATTTTTGTCATACTTATACAGCTCTTGAAATAAGCACAATTGAAGTTTATGAGGGCAGCTGCCCAGACCTGACAGGATGTCCTTGTGATAATCCAGTAACAAATAAAGTGCCACAAGTTAGGTAAAGGGTTATTGGGTATGTAAGTGAAGACAAAATTAGAGGGGCTAGTCTTATGGGACTCACATTTGGCAAAGTTGAAGGCCGTTTATAACAAGGGAAGATTTTTATCCCAATTGGAATGTTGCGTTGTATGAAATGCTATAAGAGCCAAACGGATGCGAAGGTTGGTAGATTATACAGAGACAAAGTAATATGGCAAATTCCATAAGAAACACATGTTACATATAATCCTTGAAGTGAAATGGGAACCATTACCTGACACTATTGATGAGGGTACACCAAAATGTTGAAATACATAGGCCTGTAGAACTCGAACAGTGGATACTGCATCAGCCTTTCTCATAGGAATTAACCGCACAAATTTAGAAAATGCATCAACACAATTTAATAACATATTGCCTGATTTACTTCTTGGAAATGGGGCAACAAAATCAGTGAAAAGCTTTTGCATAGGGTTTTTCGGCAACATCTGAATAGATGAGGCATAGGTATGTGTTTTGAGTAGGCTTGCTCAAAGCACACAATTTACACCATTTTACTTGTTATGAAATTTCAGCATCCATGCCTTTCCAAATTAAATGTTTACTACGAATTGCCTAAAGGGTTTTGTGCGCGCCTAAATGAGCACCTAGTGGACATGAATTAAAATAATCAAAAACCATGGGTTTTAGATGAGTGGGCAACACAACTCATTTTACATTATCATGGGATTCGCAATTACTCTAGCACACGCCTAGATGGATGATCTCACCGTGGTGTATGAAAACACAATCTTCACACGGGAAAAAAGTTGACAGCCACTAGGGTGGACTGACGATTTTTCCCTGAAGACAGGACAGTATTGTTTTTGTTCAACGTCAGATTTCAATTATGTAATCATTTCATTCAATTCATTATCTTTTTTGTGATGTTCTTTGATATCAGTAAATGCCAAGGAGAACTCTGCCAAAACATTGCAATTTGGAAGAACTTGAGGTTCATCACAAATGTTGGACTCATCGAACATGCAAGAGAGAGCATCAGCTAATACATTTTGTGATGTTTAATATGCTGCACCCCAAATTTCAAAAATGAGATTCTTGGCCAATTTTACCCAACTGTCGCGGATGGGCAAAAAGCCACGATGATGCCTGGTTATCAGTTTCCAGGCGGTATTCTGCATGTTCTAAATAATGCCTAAATTTTTCAATACCAAAAACAACTGCAAAACATTCCAGTTCATAAATAGATTATTTTCTCTCCTGGGCTGTAAGAGTACGGAATGCAAGTGAAATAGGTTTGTGAATGCCGTAAAATTCCTGACATAAGACAGCTCCCACAGCTGAGCTAGAAGCATCCATCTGCAAGTTGAACTATGTAGAAAAATCTGGCATCCGAAGAACCGGAGGGTTCAAACAAGGATTGTGCCTGAGTGACAGTATTTTTCAGGGAATGACCCTGCACTTCAGTAAGTTGGTCTCGACAATTGGTCTACAAATTATGAGATCGATATTTTAGATGTTTAAGCCTTTGTTTTAGTCTGGGATAAACACATTTCCTGAAGGGAAATGATTTTGGAAGCACGAATACGATACCCTGATTCAGGGTTAAAGACGGAAACATTATCTAAATCAATAGGAGTATCAGTATTGAGAGCAGGATGTAAAGTGCTTCTATATGACATGGCAGTGTTTTCGGGTGGTTGCACACCTCTATTGGTGCATTCATAGAATACCTTATATTTCAGCAAAAATTTGGGTACAATGATAGCCATGGCGAAACAAAATAACATGTGACGCACAAAAAAAACACAAGCAATAACACTCAAAAGGTAACACTGAAAATATCTTCTATTACTTAACCTTAAAACACATGCAATCAAACATCAAAAATATCCAAAAGCCAAAAAATCAGAAGGGACACAACATTCACAAACAAGGCATGCACATAGGTACACACTCATACACAACAACAAACTACTGCTATCAAATTGGTGTCGATGCTGGGAATAATTCCACTCAAATATTAGAAAAGCGGGAGTGGACGTAACCCCAAACATGCTACAAATAGAAAGCTCCAAGGATCTAGTTGTGTTGAGGTGACCTCAAATAAAATTATAAATACTTAGGCCGAACCAAAGTTCACATACCAGCACTCATTACACATGCACAATAGTGAAGTGAAACTAATCGTTAATACATACAACAATAATGTGATCTTTTTTTTAGTATAATAATAATGAATTAATTTTTTAATTAATTTAAAGACTTATCTCAGGTGACAACAAAATATTTATTTGATTGAAGCTCTGAACTAGTTTAACAAATAACAATTATTTTTTTATAAATAAAACAAGAAGAAGCTGATAATATCAGAAAGTAATACCATTATAAGGAATCTTCTCCTTTACATTACACCTTTACATCATAATACTTTTCATTATTCACAAAAACTTTTTAGGTGATACCAAACGGATTTATGTTAAATGTTGAGGATAAAAAAATTTGAAAAGTTCCACAACGGCGACCGTCAATGGTCTTCTATGTACATGCTAAAAGTTCAAAAAAATAATGGCCTGCAGCAGGACGATTCTGGAATGTAGCCCAGCTTGAAAAACTATATTTGCCTATACCGACCTGAAGTAAAGCCATGAAGAACACGCGAGACAGCATCAAAAAGGAATTGCCACGTCTCTGCAGCGAGGCAGTACAAAGGTTTCAGGCCAACATCATTATGCTTGGCAGAGCCGACCGCTAGACAACACAATTAACACACCAAATAAGTAGGTAAGGCCACAAAAATATAAGAAAGGGGTGACTAAAAATAAACACAAGATTAAGAACTCACCTAATATGGCAAACATGGTGTGATATACCATAATTAACAAAAGAAGCTTAAGTATATTTCAATTTTGTGTCACAATATCAAGTGGTAGGTGAAGGAGAAAGGAAGTGGCATGCGTTCGGAAAAATACTAGTATTGGGTAATTTCCTAAAGTCTCTGATATAATTGATTATTCTATATTTTACATTTATACCTTAAATATTGTATAAAAGCATTTTGATTAACAGAATTGTAAATAAATAGAATAAATGGTAAACAAATTTGAATTTGACATTTCAGTTTGTAGAAATACTAACAAAAAAATTTCACTTGGTTGAGATAGTAATGTGAAAAGTAGCGAAATCACAGAATATTAATGATTAAATTGCAGAAACAGTAACCAAAACAAATTACAAAACCTTGATTTACATAAAAAATGTACAAAATATTAGCTACTGGAAAAACATATAGGATATGGGGGGGGGGGGGTGTTTGTTTGTTTGTTTGTGTGTGTTTGTTTGTTTGTTTGTTTTTTCCCAGAAAGTGAATACAAAATTAGAAAAAAAGTTAAAAACTAGGTTAGTGCCAAAAATGGCACAGAACAATGGTAGCCATTCAAGATGTAAATAAAACAATCTGTAAAAGTTGGGGGTCTGCTTTTTTCCCCTCCTTTTGTGTAATCCCTTTGCATTCTTAGAATAAATGTCATAATTTTCTTTGTCATTGGGGGTCATCATGTGGGGGGGGGGGCCATAGGTACCAAGATTTTGTGGGTATACTCGTGACATTTTAAATTCATATTGTTTGAAATGGAATATTAAGAGGAAGGACTGGTGAAGTGGAATATTTGCCAGCTTCTCAATTTCCGCTTAGAGAAGCACAAGACTCCGTGATGAACAGGACATGCAGCAGATGGCACAGTGTTTGGCATAGCCCCCTGTGGACTACTTTTCTGTTGCAGAATGCTGTCTCTGATAACCAGTGTTGCAGGTTATTGCTGCAGGAGCATCCAGACTGTTAGTTCACTGTGTTGTGGAATTGTTATGGGCCATTCGACTTGCTTGACATGGAAACAGTAACTAAATTAGTAATCAAATATTTTATGCTCATTGAGGGGCCTAGCTCCCTACGAGGTCAGGTCATCTAATCACTCAATAACACACTACAGAACTTTCAGTTGATTTATTGTTAATTGAAGTGATACAGATAAGCTGTTAACAGGTTTTCTCCCAGTTTGCATTTTTTTGGGTGCACACGTGACTGATTACCAGTCGCTCAAGGACCAATGACAAGTGGTGTAGATGTTCTTCTGAGGTTTCATATTAATTACATTCCCCAAGTAGGTCAACGTTAACTCCCCTATGTATCCGTCATGGACCCAAACCTTCACTGCTTGGAAGATTAAGGGGGGCAGATTCCAACCCGAAAGACATTTCACAAAATTTTAATCTACTACTGTCGTGGGGCTCTAAATGCAGTCTTCGGGCAGTCTTCCAACTTCACGTAGGTTTGCCAATATCCACTCTTCAATTCCAGTGGTGACAGAATTTTAGCTTTGCCGAAGGTGGCCAGGACATCCTCGATGTTTATGTACAATGGTGGCATACTTTTTGTCAGCTGATTCACTGGCCGGAAGTTCATGCAGAAATGCCAGGAACCATTATTTTTAGGAGGCAGGAGTGATGGCCGAACTATAACAACTGTCAGTAGGTAAAAACACCATTATGTAGCCTTTCCTATAATTGCTCCGTAATGATGCGGCTTTGAAGTGGAAGGTAACTGCAGGTTGGCTCATAAATGCGTTCTTCATTGACGGTTCTAATGTCATATTCAACAATAGTAGTATGTTGTAGGTGGTTGGCTGTAGCAAACACATCACATCTCTTGTACAACAGGTGCTAAATTGCTGCACAGTGTTCAGGCAGCATGCCATTGTCCAACTCGTCGAGCTGCACCGAGGGGGCGCAACCTGTGGGATGCCGATTGAAGTAATACACAGTGTGGTGCGCATTCCTGCCAAATTGTATTCGGCATACTGTTGGTTCTACTACTGTATTTTGTGCAGTGAGCCATTGTATATCTTATATTGCATCTTCCTGCAAGTCACTAGAGACAAGGGCAGTGGGCAGTGGTGATAGTCTCAATATCCTGGATATGGATGGTAATGATAGCTTTTCCCAGTGTTTTACCAGTGTGTTGTTTAGTGGCCTGATGGATGAGTTGTTTTGACAACTTGATTTGGTGAACATCAATAAAATACTTTTGCACTAAGTTGTGTGATGGAGCTGTGTCAGTGAGAGTGTAGCAGTTTTCCATTTACATGAATGAATTTACCATTGTTGCTTGAAATTTGGCCAAGGAGAATCTGTTGGGGAATCAGTTCGCCATTCACCTCACTCCACCGGGGGTAGGTGAAGTTAGGCTGTCCTACCCCAACGAGTCGATTCCTGGTGACTGCTTGTTATTGTTCTAGTTCACAGCACTGTCGGTAGCTTAGGGATGGTTAGGGCAGTGTTTGTTCTAATGTGGACTTGGCAATGATGAGACAGAAAATGTGGTGGGCAGGAATTCTTCCTATTGCTGTTATTTGTAGGTGGCTCTGCTGGGCACTTGGTCCACTCTTGCATGCACCATTCTCCATAGATTTTTTTCCACAGAATTTTGCACTGGTTTAGAGCTTGAAGGATTATCATCTGATTGCATTTGCATCTAGGGGCTTAACACCCACAGAAACAAGGTACGTGCAGATTGAAAACGAAATGCTTGCATTTGTATTTGTTTGAATGAAGTTTCATCAATTTAGTTGGAACGAAAGTTAATGTTAAAACTGACCACAAGCCTTTAGAAATCATTTTTTAAAGAGAGCTTAGTCAAGTATCTGCAAGATTCCAATGCATTTTGATAAAAGTTTTGATTTATGATTTAAAAGTTACTTACTTGGCTGACAAACAGCAGTTTATTGCAAATTCAGTGTCTAGAGCATATGTTAAGCAGAATAAATTATCAGAGGTTTTATTAGATTTTCATGTTTTGACTAATCATTTAACCATGACTGATGCTAGAAAACTTGAGTTTCAACAAGCTATTAAAAAAGATGTGAGTTTACAAGAGTTAAATCAAATGTGTCTGCAAGGCTGGCCAGATCATAGTTGCTATATTCCTGAAGTAATTAAGAATGATTGGAATTGTAGATATATTAATATAGCAGAAGGTTTGGTTTTCTTGCCTAGCAAAATAATTGTTCCAAAAGGATTAAAACAGGAAATGTTGCAGTTATTTCATAAAATTCATGGAGGTATTGATAAATGTTGATCTGTGAATTATATATTGGCCTGATATTAATCAGCATATGGAAAGTGTAGTAAATAAATGTAAGACATGTGAACAATTCCATTATCGAAATGTGAACAATATCGTAATTGAAATGTGAACAATTTCATTATCAAAATGTTAGAGACTCTTCAGCTATATTGTTACAAAGCAGAAAATTTATGGCTAAATAAGTGTCAAGAATTACCACATCATAAGTGAACGGCAAATCCTAAAGTGTTGGGGGGGGGGGGTACTTATAGCCATCTATCTCATAGTGCCAAAAATAAAAAACATTAACATGTGAAATTTTATAATAAACAAACCGCTTCAGCAAAATTATGGGGCGATCCACCACAAGGTACTTCTATGGGTCGCCTTGGAGCCCTTAACGACAAACTTAAACACCAGAAAATGCTAGAGCTCAATAATCACTCTTAAAACTTTAAAACAAAAAGAACTATTAAAACCATTGTCTAAAGCACTCACTTAGTCAAAAAAAAAAAAGGCATGAGAGGGAGAATAGGAATCTTTGACCAGGTCACACGGACTCATAAATTAAAATGGAAAATAAAATAAAATCATTAATATGATAAATATAATTATCATTTTTATACCAAAAATGAGAGAGTTATGTTTTACAAAAATAACATTGATTTACTGAAACCGCAGAAATAACACGTCCACCATTTTCGGCAGTTACTTCTCTACTCTCCAATCTGACCGACGCCAAGCCAACCCGCCACTTCACCCATGCTGTAGAAACATCCTTGTTGTCAGGCGGTCGTCAGCAAAAACACGTCGCTGCCGCAGTCTCCCGCCTCACCTGTACTGTGCAACCTCTACCTCCTGTATCCCTCAAGCACCCTAGAGCCAATACACAACTGTCCTTTAGCCCGTGCACAGCTCTGCGAAATCATGCATCAGACCACCACCACTTGCTGCCTGCCTTTACTGTGTCTTCGCTCGGTCAGCCTCTATGCACATGAACGACATCCGGCACCAGACTGGCCGAACGATAACCCAGGCAAGCACCTGCTCACAGCTGCAACACGTGATTGCAAGGGCTCCGAGTTTCTTAAGCCCCTATCCAGCCATTAGGCTATAAACTGGGTGAGAGTTTACAAAACACCACTACTAAGTTAAATCCAGAATGGATCCTTAAAAAAACACTAACCCCAGAATGAACACCTCTCAGAAAATTTTACTATAAAAACCGAAAACACAATACACAAAAAAAAGACTCCCATTCGAACAAAAAATGGGAATAAATAATTAAAATTATACTTTCCCGAATTTTGACTTTGCAACAATATGCTGAACCACAAAGACCATGGGAGAATGTGGCAACTCACATATTTTCCATGTGGGGTATGACATATTTGGTTGTTTATGATTCATATTCTAATTGGTTAGGGTTAGTTCAAAAAACAGATAAATCAGCAGAAACAGTAATAAATAGGTTAATGGCCATATTTTCAAGATTGGGAGTACCTGATTTTCTCGTCTGTGACAATATTCCATTTTCTAGCTATAAAATAAGTGCTTTAGCTGAAGAATGGAATTTTAAAGTTATTACAAGAAGTCCTGAATACCCACAATCTTATGATTTAGCAGAAAAGAGGGATGAATATTGCGAAATATATGTTGAGGAAGTATATATTTGAAAGAAAGGATGTGTCTGTATCATTGTTAGAGTATAAGAATTGCCCAATAATTCCTCTAGGATTTTCTCCACCACAATTACTCGTGTCTAGGATTTTAAAAAGCAAGTTGTCAACAAGTGTAAATGATTTACAATCTAAAGTACTCTTAAATATTAAAGAGAAATTAGTAAATAAACAAAACAAATACACATATATATATGTGTGTGTGTGTGTAACAGAGGAGCTAAAGAGGTTCCATACTTATCAAAATAAAATGTCTTAATTATAAATATTAAAGCAAATATTTGAACCTCCGGGCAGCTTGTATGCAGACATTCAGCTTCCTGATCATATGTGGTAAGGGATGAGCAAGGAAAGTTATATTGTAGGAATAGAAAACATTTAAAGTCATCAGTAAACAAAACCTATTTTTCGTGAAGAGGAGGATGAGGCTGTTAGTAAATTAGACCCGGGGGATAGTTGAGAACAAATTAGTCCTGATAGATTACATGAAAGTGATATAGTCTCGGCAGAATTACCTCTGAGGGGAGGGGTGTAGAATTTGGGTGAGGGATCTCTTTGTCTTTGTATGTCTCAAACTAGTTGTGAAGAGCTTCGTAGTCAGAAAATACAAACCAGGAGTGGTAGAGTGATTAAAACTCCTGTGTGGACTAAAGATGTATCGAAAGGTAAATTTCTGTACATAATATAGTTGAGTAAATTTAGTAAGTTGGTACCACTGATACATTAGGAAGTGTGCTTCAGATGATAGTTAGGACAGATACATGCTAGAATGTATGTTTAACTGTGGACAATGAATATATTTTATGTTCTTTTATAGAATATTATACTCTAATTTCATTTTATTATAATATGGCATGTACCATGGTCTTCAGCCAAGGCGACATTTTGGGACAATTATCTGCTCTTCCAGTGTACTGCGCTTAGGACGAGAGTCACCAACAAAGGTTAACTTTTTGGAATATTGAGATAATTTTATCCAAATGAGAGGTTTAACTTCTATTTTTATCTCAATAATGTAGAGATTGTTTCACCAAGTATTATCCGCCATCAAGAATATCTCATTAAAATTGTCTCAATATTCTGACTTAATGGCGATGTTCTCGCTGGCCCAGTCAACAGAAAATATTTTATATTTTACGTTTAATAAAGTGAATATTTTTTTTGTAATCGAGATGGTATTTTCATGATAAAAAGCAACTAAACAAATACGTATTCTAAAGGAAAACCTGTTTGTTAGAGATAGTAATGGAAAGTATCAGCTTAATCTAAAATACGCTGAACACTCCATTTTTCGAAATGTTCTATTAACACAATATGTAATGTTATTGATGGTTTAAATGTTATTTTCGTTACAACATACCTTTCTAAAGAGCAAATAGTACTTATTTAAAGAAATCTACATATTCAGGCAAACATACTGGAATAAATGCCATATGGTGAAAATTAAATGTCTGAAAATACAGGCTTAAATATACGTTTCATAAGTTAGTGTTACTTTTTGTGACCGAATTATAGTTTGTTGCATAGCTCATAAATGTGATTATTTTTGGAAGTTATGAACGTTTACGTATTTACATCCAGGTCTAAATTCGTAACCTCAAATTGAGTGCATTGTTGTTCATTGAATCATATGCAGCAAAAAAACTTAAGACTTCAAGAGTCTGACAATACTAAATATTTATTAAAATTTAATCAAAGTGTTTTATATATAAAACAGGAAACACTACAACTGCTGTTTCCCAAATTAGTTTCTATACATCAACATTTTTCTGAATTTGCTTGCATTCATTTTGCTACCATTTCCAGATTATGTGTGTATTACTGTTTAATGTTGTGCTAATAATCTATAAATAATAATTCTGTATCACTTTCCAAATTTCTTTGTGAGTAGTCTAATGTATTTGTTTATGTTTTACAATTTTATCCTGATAATGAGACTTTATCCACCAAAATCTGCATTTTAAATATGTTATCTATATATACAGACAAAATTGAGATAAGGTGTGTGGTGAAACATCAAATACAGATAATCAAGATAATTTGGCACTTAATTTGGATAAACTATCATTATCTCCCATGGTGAAACTGGCCCTTACTCAAGAGCCGGAACTGTGGCATTATATATCAAATTATGTACAAAATTCTCAGTGCTATAATCCTAGTTACTGTTCACAAATTTAGTTAAGGAACTTGTATAGAAGCATGTTTTGTATGTACCAGGTCCTAAGGTCATAATTTTTTATTGTTTTTAGAAACAGTTAACTTTGTTTAAAGTGTTTTAGTCAAATAAAATACCACTTTTATTTTAGATGCTGGTTATATTTTCTGCAGAATGAAGTTATCACAATTTCATTCTACAGATGGTAAAATATTTCCACAGGTTCTAAATTAGTTTGCACACTTTTCCATGAGCTGTTCAGCTATGTGTGGGTATTGTGTGATAGAAAATTACTTTTACCCATGTGCTACAATTTTCTTCTGAATGCCAGGATGATAGGAAATAAATAGTGAGAATATTAATATTTACTGTATTGGTAGGCAGCTTCACTCATTTTTTATAGCTGTTTTATGCTATTTTAATTATCTGTCTCTATTGATTTACCATGGGAGTGTAATTTTGATTGAAAATCTCTTTCAGATACTGTTTCTACAAACTGAGATGACATTTGTTATGTAGGCAAGTTTTTTTTGTGAATAATGGTTTGTATTTACGAGTCAATCTTGATGTGTATGATATTTAAAATAGCTGGTTTATGTTAAATATTAGTTACTCTGCTTTCACAGTGCATGTGATGCAGTGTGATAACTCTAGCCGAGTGAAGCTGACAACAATAAATACGGTTTAGACGTTGCTGTTGTCGATTTTGGATGACAACGGAGATAAAGCACTGAAAACTTTTTTTTTTAAATTAATAAAGTACGCGAAACAATATGTAACATAAGAAAACACTTGTTAAAAGTTATTTGCATTTGCAATGATAGTGAAATTAAATTGGTTGAATTATATCTTATCGGTACTCTATTCTGAAAATGTTTACGTTTATAATATCTGTTGTTTTTTGTAAGTTTTAAATGCTATTTTTCCCTGAGTATGGTCTACAATTCCACTCTCCTTGCCGGTAGTAAGTTAATGTATTTACTACATAGCATACGGCAGCATGATTTGAGATGGCATTTGTTACTGACAGTGTCGCTTGATTGTGAATCCACAATTGACTTTTGTCAATGCCTGGTGTGTCGTGTCGCATTGCTTCGCTGTAATATGAAACCAGTTTTAAATACAACAGAAACATTCATAGATGAGATAAATTACTTTTATTTTACTTGATAGTTTCTCGTATGATTTCTTCCATGTATGGGAATTCCATTTAAAATGCGAGAAATGTACTGGAAATTTGATTTACAGTCTCGCTGGACATACAGAATAAGGCTTGCTTTCACGACTGTGGTAAATTTGAGAATCAAATAGTCATTTTACAGATACATAGAAATTATCAAAAAGTGTTTAGGCTTTTCATGTAACAACATTATTTTTACTATACACATTTAATAAGACAAACTAATGAGTCATGTCAAGGTATAATAATGCCACTGCCTATTTTGTAGCAGTATCTTTATGGTAACTAAACCATTTTAGGCCACTACATTTACTATTTTGAGAGTTGATGTTGTACCTATACACTGCACATCTCAACATAGTGTCACTCTTAATATATTGTAATTACAACACAGAAACAGGCAATAACTGTTTTATTTTGAGACAAATCAGTGTGTCTCATTACAGTAACTTATTTCCTTCTCCACTTATCTTTGTCACTGAGGGTGGGAAAAGAAGGGGAAACGTGCATGACTTCACCCTTCCTCCTCCCAACATGTCACATTCATGGCAAGCAGGCTGAACAAGTAATGGCTAGAGACTGGTCTATAGCGTTATACAGAATTAAAGCACCAAATTAATACACACTATTGTAGTAGCTCACTATGATCATGAAATTGTCACTTTAGCCTATGTGTTTAATTTAGATCATAACACCTATTAGACTACAACTTATATAAGTAATTCTTGTAGCAAAAATTAATGTCACTTTAGTCAATTAAGTTATCAGGCAATAAAATAATATTTTCTCCCAAACAGTTAGATGTACAATACATGAAATGAAAAGTTGTGCTGAATCTGAGTTTTGTTTAATTAATATACTTATCCACACTTATTTTGAATGGCCCAAGAGGTAAATAATTCAGTGAGTGCAGTATTACCACACTTATCCGATTCATGATGGGCCATACATTTGAACCTTTTCTAACAAGAGAAAATATTATTAGGCATAAAATAAACTTTTTACATCACAAGAAATAATTAATTACAGTAAAATCCTTATTAACCATGTTAATCAGGACAGGAGAAAACACGAATAAGGGAATGTGTATTTAAAGAAAACCAGGATAATCAAATTTACACATTTTTTACTATTAATGGAAAAGTAAATTAGATCCGAAAATCGTGATAAAACAAAGTACATTTTATATATTTCAAAGCAAACTCAAATTACGGACTCGTATGTGCATAATTTAAAGATCACGATACTTAAGTGATATTTATGTTGCACAGAGTATACTGTAATTCACGGCGCATTGAGTATACACAGCCAGCATCAGGCACAGACGCATTGTGCGGGCTACACGGAGCGATAGATAAGCGGTGCGTAGTTGTGTGTGTGTCTCATTCTCAACATGTGTCACTCAGAACCGTCTTTAGATGAGAGAGTTAGTTGAAAGTTTAGAATGCAGTGCAATAAAGACTATAACAGGACTTTAAATGAGGCAACCTGGCATTCAAACAATACAGTAAAATCTCCATTACTAGGAGCTTATTTGAATTTAACAGACTTACACACACACACACACAAGTTTAAAAATTAGGAAATGTTAAGTTTTTGTAAACCTTTAAACACTTGATATAAAAGAATGTAAGAAAAGTAAACGGTGCCTTTCTTTAAAAAGTCTTGATTTTTTTGTGCTTGGCACCGGAATTTATGTTTTTGTTTATAACGCACCATGCTTAATTTTTTTCTAACTTGTCAGTGATAGTTAACCGCCCTTTTATGCTTTGTTGACATTTCGAAAACGACACTGCAAAGTGAACAATGGCCCAGGCCGGCGATCAATAAACTGGCAAGACTTGGTGTTTTATAAGGGGGGGGGGGGGGGGGTAACTGAGGCCATGTCGGAAATAAAAAAATTGGTTATTATGTAAGTTGTCATTTTGTAAGTTTCACTTCAAATGTTTTCGAAAGTCGATTGTTTAGCACTCGCGGCAACACATTTTTACATAACAGTGAAAAATATTTTTATCTAAATTTTATTCTTAAAACGGGTGTAATATTTCTACAATCATCACTGGAATGCTGCGAGTACGTTAATATAGAAGAAAATAATAAATTGTGCAATAACAACTTCAAAAGAAATTTATCGCAAAATATATAAACAAAGAACGACATATGGTTTTTAAAACATGCTTAGTGTATTTTATAAACAATTATTTGTTTTAAAAAACATTTTATTTATGTATTTACACACATGTTTTGAAGGTAAAAACAACATGGCACTTTGTCATTTTGTGTTTTTGCTAACATTCACAAGATACAAATTACGAAATACTAAATTACAGAATACGCCACCATCTTTTTAATACAAAATCGGGTCACTTTATTATTTTGTCAACAAAATCTGCCATTTCGGACACTGCCTCCAGGCGATCAGATACGCGCTTCAACAGGTGGAAATGAATGACTCACGCAGGTCTCTATGACAGGCTGACAGTTAAAGAGATAAACGTCAGCTCATGCGGCACAGCGATAGACATACATGGTACTGCTGCTTATTAAACAACATATGTACCAGCATTACCGTGCCGCAGAAGTTACAGTAGAATTCGAAAAAAGTCAAAAAGCAGCAAGGATAAGGTGAAAACCAGTTAAGCAAAGCACAAATAAACGGGAGTGTACTGTAAATGTTTTCGTGATCTTGGGTATTATGTACAAGCACGTCTGTACATTTTTCACTAACATAGTCTAATACTTTGTCACTTAAAAAACTCTCTTTAGGCCCACTGTGCACTTTGCGAGTCAAATTTTCATTTTTTAACTATTTCAAACACTTCCACCTTCACATATTCAAGTTGGATACACCGCAGCTTTGTTATTTCTTGCTTCAACATATCTGATAACAATTATCTTAAAATTAGCATAGTGGTGTGCCCTACATTTATTCTCTACAGAGAACTTTATGAATTAGCTGATTTTACTAATAAAACATTTGTTTTCTAACAAAATAATTTGTTCTTTCATAGATCCATATATGCCTAAATTGTGAATTTTCTGTAACAATTTGATGTTATTGGACAATTGTTGCTCTGCACAGAACATATAAGGATACTGCAGTAATTAATATGCATAACATACTCATAATGATTTTTACTCCTATTTCAGGTTTCACATCTTCCATTGTACATTTATTTGTGATTTGAACAACCAAAACAAAGCATGTGTTTTTCGTTCTGTGTAGGCCTATCACTTTAGAAGCTTTTGTATTTGTGTACATGTGATGTTTATTTTTAACTGTATAAAAATTGTATAGTTAAATTATATATGACTTGGTAGTAACTAGGGGTGTACGAACATCAGAAAATTTGAATTTGAACTGAACCTAAAATATGTTCTGTTTTTTATTTTTTCCAACATAAATTTTATTTTGTCCAACAGCTGCCAGTTATTATATATAATTTACAAAAAAAAAAACATTTTTAATAAAGACAGCTATAGCTGTACACTACGGCCACCGTTAAACATTCTGCCAAGTTAAGTGTACATAAATGTTGCATATTTATAGGAGCTGAATTTAGAGTTTAGTATTAGACTGAAGCATTCAGTTAGAAAAAATTATTATGATTTCTTTTAGATAGCTTGCTACTACAGTCTGTGACCCAGAATAGCCTGGAGGAACAGCAAATGTGTTGTGGGATGGCACAACAAATGTTGTAACAATAAAATGAAATGTCATTTATACCATAAATGTTCCCATGGGTAATATGATCGAGGTCACTGCGTTAGAACCTGGCATATGACTGAAGGAAGCTGTCATAGCAGAATGTTATTGTATAATAAACGTATACTATGGATATCCATCGTTTCTCTGTAGGTCTAATTGTTTTCATATTCCAACATACATATATAACAGGGTTTCTATGAGGCGCACTAATTTTTATAGTTGATTTAGTTAAATCGAAAAATTGGACATATGCTGTATTCCATTAGCACTTACATTAAATTTACGTATAGCTCGCAAGCATATTTCTGTGACTTTACAAGTAAAAAATTGTGAAAATCTAACACCCATGACAGTATTATGAAATGTAGCCATGCCCTGCATTGTTGTAATGATCAAAATGCTAGAATTAAATAAATAGGGCTACTGCATTTCTAGCCACCAAAATGTACAAATATTAAATTAATTAGGTTTTAAAATTTGCATTAACTAGTTAAAACCACAAGCTCACTTGCATGATTTAGTCTCTGTATAAATTAATTATTGTAAAGTTTAATATTATGCAATCTTTATAACTGTAACCATGAAAAGGTATTAATATAAAATTATGTAGATTACTTACCACACCTGAAAGAGAGCTGTTATTACTCTGTATTTTCCTAAGTTGGCTTTGGCCAGTTTACATCAGCATCCACGGTTAGAGCAGGTACTCCGTTTTTTATCCATTTTACTGCATGATAGAGCAATAATTGCTTCTTCCTTTCAATTTTTTTTTTTTTTACATTTCTTTTAAAGCAGTTTATTCAGACCCACTGAACACTATATCTTGATACTCAAGTTGGGCCAGAGAGGTTTGATATGGTATAGTTATTGATGGTGTTATCTGAGCCAGTTGTGAATACCCTATACCTGCTGAAATAACCAGCTACTGCATTTGTGTTTATGTCCATTCATCAGAACGTTGACTTTGTACACTGCACTTTACACACATTTTGCACTTAAGTGTTAATACATTTTTATATTTTGGTCTCTTGTTATGAACAATGGTCATGTAATTTAAGGTTTAAACAATAATTTCATTGTGGTGATTTATGTTGTGCAGGCTTTGAATAATATGAAGTTTCTAATACAGTTTCATCTTTAATAAAATGTGGGCACTCATCCTGCTCTTCCCCTACAGCCCCACCTTTTCAAAACAAGAACTTCTTATGTACTTGTTTCCTTCACTGTGAAGAGATTATATTACTAGCCCTGAGATTCCTTATTTGTTTAAGTTCAACAGTAGGCTCCGTGCAATATGGAGCTAACAGACAGTACCATGTATATAGATTTTGTGGCAGCCAGTTACAAATTGTTGTCGCCATTTACTGCAGTCTTAAGTAGCTTTTTGAAAGAACACAAGGAAAGACAGATTTTATCAGCCATATGTTTGCTTAACCAATATTTTTAATTCTTTCAGATTCCTGATAAACTACATTCCTATTCCTTCCATCTTAAAAAACATAGTTTCAAATTTCTTGACTAAAGCTATTTTAAAACATAACTTTTTTCACTAGTAACATAACATTCTTTCTAAAGAACAATCTTTTCATATGGTAGGTAGTGAACTCACTTAAGATGATTTTAAAACAATTTTATATGTGAACTTTTCATAATTACAGTGGAAGCCCAGAATACCGCGGATTTGGTTATACCACGGGGCAATTGATGTCCCCCGGCCTGAATAAATAAATAAGTGGAAAGCATGAGGTCAGGTTTCTAACTTCTGATTCATGATTATTGAGGAAGCAACACAGCTCCTACTATAACCTGTATCAAGCACTGCATAATACGAATTTCCATTTATGTGTAACAGAACCCTGGGTGTTGATGTCTTTATGAATTCTTTTCCCTGTTTTGTGTATTCTGTTTTGTCACCTGCCACCGTGTTGGCATTGTGTAATACTAATAATAATAATATGTCTATTTTTTGTGGCGAAGTTAAGGTATTATCACCTTCTCTTTCACTTAACCACTTTCCATAATAAAACATAACACCTATTTTTTTTAAAAGAAAAAGAAATAAAACAATGACACAAAACTTAATGTCTGCTATAAACTTAGAAAGATACTTACATGAAATATATAAAAGCAACTTACACAAAATAAAATTAACCGTAATTGTGAACTTACATGATTAACACATACATGCATACATAAAACCATATACACACTTGACATATATCCATACTATTTATAAAATTAAACTACAAGATAACATTGACTAGGAAAAGTTATAAAACTGAAAGTTATTTTAAGGATTGCTGAAGGACCGAAAATCACAGCATATAACTAATTAAACATGGGAAAAAGACAGAAAAAAATTAATTATTGTAAGGCATTAAAAATTATGATATAAAGCATCTAAAATTATCAGCTACCTAGAAATATACATAAAATAAGACATTAATGTGTCTACTCGTACATGCTCATTCACACATCTAGATACATTAACTATACATTTAATTAATTAAACAGTAACGTAAGCATCAGAAACATCACTACAGTCGCAGGAAGCAGAAAGCAAATAATTTACAGGTATTATAAAAGAGGAACCTCTACAATAAATATTTTATTTGCTTATATCAAACCCACATTTCAAGTTCATTGTTGACGTGTTTGTCATCACCACCTGGCGAATAAACAGATGTGTTTATGTCGTCCCTTGAACAATGCGGACTGATTCCTTGTTTAAAAACATTTTCTTATTGTTGAGACCAAATGCTTGTTTAAATCTGTAAAAGTGGGCTACTATATCTGTACGAAATTCAAAGTTTTGCTGTGGAAACAAATCACATTCTTTCACATGATGCCCTATGTACATTCAAAGTGTGCATGTTTGGCTTATTATACTACGCGGCTGTGTTTTGCTTCCATGTGTCACAATGTGGGTTGTTGTTGATTTGCCTCTTCACTAACCTCATTTCTGTTATCTTGTTCAAACCCCTGGAATGCTGTGTCACAATTTTCTGGTTGTTGTCACGTTTCACGACGCTGACACTTTGAACGTTGCGCAACTTACTTTTTGTGTAATTAACACTGGGTGACTTACATGTTTCCTCATCGTAATCCTGCTGTTTACTTTGATACTGCGTTATTCTCAGACTTGTAGAAATACTATGTCAGGTCTAGCATTCTGTGATGCTGCTTTAGCATATGACTTTGAATCATCCCTAATATTATTTTGCACATTGTTTTGTACTTGCACAGGGGTAACACACTCTTCCCCCTGCCTAACTAGATTTTTGACCGATTTTCCTGGTAACCTGATACCTATTTGCATTCTGACTCATACTGTCTTTACTATTAGTTCCCTACTAGTAATGTACTTGGGAATCTTTGTAGCTTCCGTGTTTACTAGTGTTTTTATTTTCATTCACCTGTACTGTATTTATTTTTACTTCTATAGTAAATTGGCCTAAAGTGTCTCTGAATTATGACTACAGGTGCTGTTTTTTTTACTGCCATGTCTGTCAAACCTTTTGCTGTTTCTATGGTCACCGTGATGTGTTTTCACTTGTTTTTGAGTGTTTCCTTTATAATTACCTTGTTCAAACCTTTTTAAGGTATAATGTTTTATGCCCTCCTGTTCTTATGTGGTTATTTTAGTCAACTCCTCTTTAATTTTTTGAATTTCTGTTTGGAGTTTTTGATTTTTTGCTTGTTACTCATTTTGCTGTAGACATTTCCTATAATTTTACATACCTAATTCTACTCTCTGTAAATTATTGATAAGTTTTTCCTGTAGGTTGTTTTGCAGCCCTATGATTTTATCTGCATAACTGGCAACAGTGATCTCTATAAATTCACTATCTAACATGTGAGGGTTACACTTCTGATTGTAAAATAACAAGTCTTCAATATGAGACTGACAACTTTCTCCTATTTTCTGTCTTTTATTATGTAATAATTCTCTGAATTTTCCTTCTTGTCTAGAAAATTAAATGCTTTCCTTAACCTATTTTCTATCTCTTGCCATGTTGGATTATTGTCTACACTTTCGGAAACACTGTGTTTTCATAGCCACGTTTTGCAGTTCCATGCTAATATATATTGATTCTTGTAACTTTCTGATGCTCGTTCCATTCATTGAGCTTACTGGCTGTTTCAGATGTGTCAAAAAATTTGTCTTCATCTTGATCAGCAATACCTGATAATGTGGGAACTTTTACTGGAGCTGGGAAAACTACTTTAAGCTGCTGTACCTCTGCCATTTTATTTTACTGCTCTATGTGAATATTTTCATATTTGTTTGATGTCCCTATATTGTAGTATTCATTCACTGTCAAATTGCTGTGGCTAGCATGATTTGGACTGGTGTTTCATAACTTTGCAACGTATACGAACTAACAGACTGCTCATCCTGCGTACTTTCTGTATCGGCTAAACCTTCCTCTTTTATTCTCGTTAAAAGACCCTGTGTTATTCTAGATGATTGGGTGTCTAACTCCATCAGTAAATTAGGGTTATCCTGCAACAACTCATGTTCTCTTTGTATTAGCGAATGAAATCTATCTGCTATGTCATTTTTCCTGTTCTGAATACTAACCCTAGCTTCAGATAATTGCCCTTCTAAAAGCCTTTTTCGTGGACGATGCAAAAGTTTTGTATTTCTCACCACTCATATATTCATATAACCCTTAAACCTACTCACATACAAGAGTCATATACAAACATTAAAAGTTCCCACAATCAGTGTTGAATGTTATTAAACACTGCATATTCACTCCATGCACCAGGTTATTTGTTAGTTATTTCACACACTAATTACATTCACTGGGTTATACTGATTGTTTTATTACCTGGGGTTAGTGATTACTGTATTA
Source organism: Dryococelus australis (assembly GCA_029891345.1). Classification (NCBI taxonomy): domain Eukaryota; kingdom Metazoa; phylum Arthropoda; class Insecta; order Phasmatodea; family Phasmatidae; genus Dryococelus; species Dryococelus australis. The sequence goes on along the minus strand of CM057009.1, from coordinate 234,023,682 downwards.
CAATAATTAGCTCACACTTGTCTGATGGACAGTGTTATAAGCTACAAAGTATATGCGGGGTAAGCTCTACTACTTTAGACCTCAATTTATATATCCAGTGGTAAACGCTTAACTCACCACTGTCTATTCAATTATATCTCGAGACGATCAGACCCGCCTCGTTGGGAAGGCCAATGGTTGTCGGCATCGGTTGTTCACACTGGACGGTGACGTCTCCGCAGCTGCTTTAGCGCTTATATAGTTAGACTGCACCCTCAATTCCCCCCTTCCACCAGCTATGTTGATTGGCTCTCCGTAGCCGCAGCAATAACAAAGCGCAACCAAACAGCGTCACTTTTTTGGAAAAAATGAAAACTGAGATTAACACAGTTTGTTCATAATATTTAAAATGCTGTTTACTTTTCTTTTATATTTTGCAATTTCATGGGAGTTATTTAACCCCCAAACCACTCACACACTGCCCTGGAATTAAGTCATTTCACTTGTTCTCTCTAAGATTATTTAAACATCACCATCAAAATTAATTAAAATATTATTTTTGCCATGAATTTCCAATATGATATGATTTAATCTATTTTTATTAATTTTATAAAATAAAATATAAACAGGTTTTTAATCTGGAAATTTAAACGTTGTTTTTGGTTCATAACTTGCGATGATATCAGTTTCTAAGTGATTAGAATCATTGTATATAATCAACATGGCATATGCCAAATTTTAATGATTGTTGGTATTTTTTAATCAGTTGAAATTAGATATCTTAATGTTGTGTTCATTTTTAATTAGCATGATTATTGCAAATATTTAAATATCTGATAATCAATTAGCAAATTTGATGTTGACATTAGTATTGAATTTTATTGTATTAGTTACATTATTTGCTTAGAATTTTTTTTTTTTTTTTTTTTTATATAAAAATTTGTAGTTTTTGTAAATATTTGATATTATATTCTCCTTTTACAATAACAACTTATTTGTTTTTATAGTATTATTATTTATGTTTGGAGTCAAATATTTTGTATAAAATTTTAAAACACACCTTACATCATGAAAAAAATCTCTTAATGAATTTTATTCTTTCATACTGATACATTATTTGTTAAATTAAATATATTATTTTACATTTATGTAACAAAAATTTGTATTTGTGAAGTGAATAAAACTGATTGGTATGTTGGTGTTTTAATTTCTGAAGAAAAATAAGAAAATAAAAAGAGTAAACTTATGCCTGATAATATCAGGGTGATTGTTGTCAGGCGACCGAATAATTGTGGTAAAGCTAATTAACTTTGTGTTCGGAAAATTATGGTTAAATTTTAATAAATTATGTGTTTGCCCAAAAAGTTTGAATCAACCAAAATTTATTCAATTTAAAAAAAAAATTACAAAATACATATTTTTTTAATTATTATTTTTAATAATAAAAGAAAGGGTTCCTCTAGATGATTGTGAAAATAAATATATTGTTATATTTGATGATGTTAGATAAAGAACATATAATAATAGAATGTTTTGCTAAAGGTACTAAAGGTAGAGACCGAGCGAGGTGGCGCAGTGGTAACTCACTGGACTCGCGTTCAGGAAGACCCAGGTTTGATTCCCAGTCCGGCCATCCTGATTTGGGTTTTCCATGGTTTTCCTAAATCACTCAGGCGAATGCTGGGATGGATCCCTGTCAAAGGCGATGGCCGATTCCTTCCCATTCCTTCCCCAATCCCTCTTCCCTGTGCAACTTGCATCGTCTCTAATGACCTCGCTGTTGGCGAGACGTTAAGCCAAACTACCTACCTACTAAAGGTAGACACAAAAATAAAGTTTTTTGTAACTCAAAAAATAATGCAAAGTTTTTATGTATTTCTTTGACTAGATTATACTAATTTAGAGCATATTTTTAGTGAATTTGTTGGCTTAGATATCTCATACGAAAAGTTAAGATACAGATGTTCTGGGTGTTATAATTAGAATGTAATTATATTATATATTGATGCTGTCGGATGAGAGACGAGACGAACGATGACACAAATACTTACTGTAATATAGGCATCAGCGGTGCTTCCCAATCACAGCACTGTGGGTTCTGTGTGTCCATCTTACCTGTGCTTACTTACAAACATGTAGGCAATACTAACCTTTTACTAAACATTTTTATCACTTGAAAAACACATGCCATGAAATTAATGATACACTCGTCATGTCTAGCTAACTCCGCTTGGGTGCTCCTCAGTCCGCAATTAATCTGTCTCATGCCTAGATGGATGATCTCACAGCGGTGTATGAAAACACAATCTTCACAAGGAAAGAGAATCGACAGCCGCTAGGGTGGACTGGCAATTTTTCCCTCAAGATAGGACACTGTGAATTACAAAATGAAACCCTGATGATACATTAACACGTGTGATTACTCGGCATCACTAACGCAAGCTCGTTACAAAATTACATAAACCCTCAATGATACATGAAACAAGATGGGACATGAGATGAGTATTCACAATAAACACACATGTGTGAAAACAGGTTTAGATGGCGCGGATGCTGCTGGATGAAGTTCATAGCGAACCACATGGTGCAGGTAGAATATTAATATTTCTTTGTGAAAATGGCAAATAAAATTCCAACAAAATATTGTTCTGGGCAAGAAAATTATTCTCTTTACGAATTACATGATTACAGGCTTGTAACATGCCTGATGGCGGTAAAATCAAACAATAACATGACAGCGTGGTCAAGTACAAAAAGCATCAATTTACGTGAAATTACACGGAACCCTAACAAAAATTTAACTTAGAACCCTGAATAAAATATTGCACATACGATGTTACATAAATAAGCTCTCAAAACGCAATGATGGCATATACAAATACTTGGTGTTGGTCAGCCAGATAGTTATACGTGATGTAGCCGTAAAATATTCAAACATGAAAAATACCCTCAAAAACATACATAAAAACAAAGCCCTTAAAATTGTGCGTAGCATTAATGCAGAAGTTACAATGAAATGCCATAAACATAGGCGGATGGCACCTGATTCAAGTTGTGTGGGTCGCGTGACCTCTCCGACATCTTTCTACTCCTTCTCCTCGATTAAGTTAAAAATGCAACAAGGGCTAAATAGATTAGTAAAGCGGAAGCATAATGCTGAGGAAATGTCTGGCAAAACGTACGCAAGCAAAGGTTGACCGGTAAACTAAATTGACTGTTGGAATCTACATCAATGAACCAAAGGTTGTAGTGTGTACCTGACAGTGTGTACCTTACCTCGCCAGCTCTCCTTGACAGACTGTCCAGAGGCAACCGTCGCACGAACCTACCAAGGCTGACTACAGGTTTCACATACGCGGAAGTGCTATGCTTGCGGAATAAAATATTTTATTAGTAAAAATAAAATGGCACAAATTAAATAAAATATTATTTTACCTTTTTATAATTTTCCTGTGAATTTTTCATATTAATTTAGTGTCTCTTTATTGAGGAGTTTATGCCAGAATATTAGTGTTCTTAATATTGGTGCCGCTGGCACTTTGAATTTCATAACCAAACAGTTTTAAAATAGCAACAAGCACTTTAAAACATTTTAAAATATATTAAACCCTGCAAATACAATATAACACATTTTACACTGAAAACAACATTTATGTGAAAGTTCAAATCTACTGGCCTCTTTGTGCACGTGTGGTGAGGGCGTCATGTGCTCTAGCGCAGCTGGCTAGCCGGCATCAATTTGGTAGAAAAAATAATAATGGAAAATACAAAAAGATCCTAATCATGGGAAATTCACTCATAATACGAAATATATCTCCAAACATGATTTTCATTTTAAAAAATCAGCTTTACAAAAACTAATTGTACAATCAGAAAGCTCAGTTAATGAATAGTTTACTGACTTGGCCACTAAAGAAATTTTACACTCAATATCCACAAGTAGCACCAAAAACCGTAAGTATGTAATATACTGAATTAATTTTTCCGAAAAAAGTAATTTGTGGGATATCCTTATTATGTGATCAGAATTCATAACTTGATGGAAAAAAATCTCCCATATACTACACAACGAAATCACTTGAACACAGAATTTAGAGAATATATATTTATGGCAAAGATTTTGAATATCAAAACTAATAAGTTTTCATAAAACAACATTGTGTGAGTTATCAAATCCCAAGCATTTAATATAAATCTTTTGAAATTTTGTTGTTAAACATTTCTTTAACAAAATTTTGATCAGGATAGTTAGTCTTTATGACTTTATATTGTCACGAAAATTCATGACAACCCGGGGTACACAGCTCCTTGGCAGGGCAGCCCGAATGCAGCATACAAAGAGTGCTCATAACAGAGCAAAACCAAGAAAATAAGTAGAATCCTCAAAGTTTGAAAATGATTGCGACCAAGAAACATAACTGAAACAAACTGTCAATCTCGGAAACATTCAATGTCCAACTACAATTAACTCTCCTTTGAGGTGCCCTACCCACTACTGTAAGAGGGAAGTATTCCGAAAACAAGTATTGGAAATAAATAAAACAAACGAGAGGTGGTTGTTCATTCTAGTTTTACTATAATCTTTATCTGAGTTTTCACAAAAACAAATGAACACCATAACAACAATGGTCACTTTGTGAAGTTCAATACATTTTGGCCAATGGCCAGGAATGGAAAATAATTAAAAATAAAATAAACAAATACCTAGGGACTGCTTACAGACACCAACATACTGGAAGTCAAATAAAAGTAAAGTGCTTCCTACTTATATTTTCAGAAGATAATAAAAAGTGTGAAGACTGGTTTAAAGACTGCCGTGGCCCAAAGACCTTGAGCACGAATTATTCCAGGCCACTACGATTCAACCACATCGCTCCTCTGCGCCATGCAGACACGCCACGCCGCCATTCCAACACCCCATGACTATACACAATCACTCTCTGGAAAACAACTATGACCTACATTAGGGGCATAACCCATCGTTCAACTGTGCTTCTACATTGCTGTAGAACAGGGGAAAACTCCTCCAGCAGCAAATATGCTCAAAAAACACTAGTTAAAGCTAGCGCATACCCATGTAACCATCCAACTCTTCTGCCATCTTCCCAACCCCTACAACTCCTCTTCTTTTCTGCTTACCCAAACCGTCTGTACGCAGCTCACTTGTGGCCTGCCAATCAGTGACAAGGAGTTGTTCCCGTCTGTGACACATTCCCCAGATCATTGGACCCAGCATGGCCTGCTCTTCCTGAAAAACTGTGCAGAAACTGTCTAGTGCGGTTGAGAACCAAAGCTTGCGACTTCCTCATGTGAGTTACTGGCGCTCACGGCCTACATAGGAAAAACTGCAAGCCATCTAGGAAGACTGGAGTTCCTCACATGAGCTCAGGCCACCCGGATTCCAGCCTTGTAACAAAGAAAATAAAAACAACTAAATTCACTAACAAACAAAAATTTAAACCTTTTCAGCACACAAACACGACTTCTGACAATTTTCCTCCCTCTTAAATCTTCATGTCCTCACAAAGGTGTGTTTTACTAGGGTCTCACTCTCACTTCACGTTTTCATTACTTGTTTACAAAAATGTTGATCTTCTGTTAAATTAATATCAATTTTGGTTATTACTCTTTTTAGTTTAACAATTTACTGGTTGCTTTCAAGGAGCTCAGAGATTTAAGAAATGTTCATATTTTATTTGTTAAATGTGAAAAACGAACCCCTAAGAGTGTGTGTGAGGGCCTTCTGCTGACATCATTTTCTCGGAAATAGTATCATAATTTGAATATCCTACATGGTGGGTGATAGATCTTCTCTATTATTTCTGTCTGTTTACTGTAAACACTGATCATTAATCTTATTTGAGCAAAACTTTGGATGGTCTGCCCGAGTCTGGGCAAGGTGTCCTGACTTGGAGAGAATGAGCACACATACCATGGAAAGTGGAGGGAATAGCTGACTGACTCGCAGCAAAACAAGGCTTCCTTCGGGACTACACAATGCCAAAGATATCTGAAGCTACCCCTCGCTGAGGGCTGGTGAAACCAAACCTCCGTTCCAGCATCTATAACCTATGGAAAACAGTAATTATATTACAGTGAAAGGAACAACCAATTTGATTAGATAACACTCGGGTATTACATTACTTATTCCTATCTTAAGTTCCTGGGAAAATGATTTGATTAGGCAACACACGCTATCTTCCGACAATGCCCTACTAGTGTCGCATGAGGAGCCGTTTAGTTTTCATGGGTCACATTCACTTATTTCTAAAAACTTACACAACTTTTTTTTAACATAACATCAACACTACTTGCAAAGACTAAGCACAACACCACTTGAGAGAAAAAAACACTGGAAGGATAACTATCTCACACTGAGATTAAATCACAAAAAAAAAATATTCTAGTAAAACCCTCTTCCTAAGGTAAGAACAAGGGAACAACACATTAAGGATAAAGTATAACAGGAGGTTACAGTAAAATCTGGAAGGCTCTCACTGGAACGTTTGCTGTAGTTCTGTCTGGACACATCCATTCATTGTGGTGGGTTTCTTTTTTCACCCCCCTCACTTTAGACGGTTCCTACAAAGTCTTTTGATGTAAAATTTGTGTCATTCTCTTTGGCGAAAGGATGAGAGCTGCATCTATGCTCAGAAGCCCCAAATTGTCTGCATAACAAGCCCCTACATGAGCAGCAGGTAACCGTCCAGCCTTTGGGTTGATCTGCGAAGGCAATATAGGGTTGGTATGGTCTCCAAAGGGGACAGCCGCAGAATGGTGCGGAGGGGCACAAACGCCACCACTCCACATTATACCATGTCTCATCCAACTCCCACTTGACTGAACCAAACCTCAGCCACAGGACATCCAAAAACTGATGGGAGGTGTTTAGATTTTCACCAGGTAGGCAGGCTTCCCATAGTGAATAGTCTTTGTGTCTGCCACCACAGTTGCAGGATCATAATCCACCTGATCCGCCCCATCAGAGAAGACAGATAACACCAAAGTCCAATCCAATGACTTAGGACCACCTAAACGTTGTTTTCAAGGATTACAGATGTCACAAAAAAGGGGTCTAACTGAGTTCCCAAAGTTCTACCGCACACAAAGTCACGTCTTCATTTAAAGATGTTTCCCCATAACGACTCGTCGAACTCGTCCCATTTGCCAAACCGGATAGGATAGGAAACTGTTATCTTCATTCCCTGTACTCCTCTATTTATCACAACAAATAGACAGGATAATTGATTCTACCCAAAACTTCCCCTTAAAAGAAAACCTGACTTACAGGATGATTAAATAGTTCTCACCAGTCACAAAGAAGATGAAAGTACATTTCTGTTGATTTCTGATAAATGCTTAAATTTCCATACAACAAAAAGACAACTTAAACTTAATCATCCTTGAGAACAATACATAATCTATAATTAAAAATCATTATAACCTTATAAGATAACAAATCCTAACAACTTAGCATGCGACGTCTCCAAGTTCATTTTCATTTCCTAACATTTGTGGTCTCAATTATACCTAGTTATGTGCTTACATTATGGCATAATACCGAGGGTCTTGTAAGTAAAAACATGAACCTATCAGTCTTTAATGTAAAGACAACTCATTGCAAAACACTTTACACTTACATTTTTAACCCACAATTTCAAATTTCAGTTTCCCTTAAGCTATATGTTCCACTACATTTTGAAGTTCCCTCAGTCTCAGTTTCCAATACCAGACAAATAGCATGTTTCTGACCATGCCCATCTTTATAAGTGTCTGTAATGTGACCCTCTCTCTCTCTCTCTCTCTCCAATAACACAGAGAAAGACTGGACAGCATTGTCCAGGTTCAATGACAGGGAAGGCTCTATTGTCTTCTTCTGCGTCTCGTGTCTATGACGTTTAACTTGTTGCCAACAATTCCAGACAAAAATGCTACAAATACAAACATAACACACAGTAGCACTTACAAAGCCCTCAATTCCAGGGCCAGATAGCTTCATTACTTACAGTGGCAACCCGGGGTATCGTATCAATCCCCAATAGATATGGGTTTCTAGCTACCACAAACAAAAACATGGCTGATACAAAACTAACAACATAGTTGTACCCTGCCCAAACCAAAAACCAGATGACATCAACAGGATTCTTTGAACACTATAAGAGCCACTATCTTCAGGTTTCTCGTCACTGACACGTTTATGTGGTGGGTTAAATTAGGCTAATCAGCCTCCAAGAAATCATCTAAGTTAAAGAAAACAGTCTGTGTAGAAGTAGGATAAGGTAAAAAGTGTAATTGCTTATTCCTATACCAGGTTGCTGGTATCACTTTTATCACCTTGAACTTTGTCTTAGCAAGAAAGTTACAAGGACACAGTTTCATCAATAATCAATTCTTCATTTAATGACAACTGACAATCGGAAAGTACAGCAATGTCCAAGGCACCCAGGTGATCCTTCTCACCTACTATCAGCGTTTCATTTGGTCTACGCACATATCTGAGTCAAAATGCCTACGGCATTAGTTATGAAGTACCTCTTAGGACCTACCTGAGTAACTATCAATGGTGTCACCACCTGGCAACTGAATGCACACATTTTTGCTAATCCTTCTGCAGTCTTGCCCTTAAATTGCTTTTAGGATAAGGACCCTAATACAGAATATCCATAATATCTCGGTATGTAACACAAACTGACCCTTAAATGACCTTCATTATTGTAATGCCCTTCCCTTCAAAGAAGTTACATGATCCCTCTTTGCTGCTACAACTGTAGTCACATACTATTCTCCTATTTAAAAGGAACTGCAATGAATTCAAACAATTTACAATCTGAGTTAAATTTAACAGTGGGAACTTTTAACTTGACAAATAATCATTCTTCAAACATTTGGCATCTACAAAGCTTAAGGTGAAAATATACATAAACTCTTTCTGCTGGAATAGCTAATCGATAACCATGTTTCTGTAGAATCAGCTCAATACTTTCCAACCTTGATTTCAAAATAGTTGGGATCAATCAAAATACATTACACTCCTGTTTATTCGTGCTTTGCTTAACCGGTTTTTGGCTTGTCGGTGCGGCGGTAAGGTGATACAGTAAAGTGTGTCGTTTAACAAGCAGCAGTATTGTACGTCTATCGCTGTGTGGCGTGACCTGATGTTTATCTCTTTAAACTGTCAGAATGTCACAAAGACCTGCGTGAGTCATCCATTTTCGCCCGTTGAAGCTTGCATCTGATCACACACTGTCTCATCTTAGGCAATGTCCAAAATGGCAGATTTTGCTGACAAAACACATGGTCCGACTTTTTATACAAAAATGGTGACGTATTTGGTATTGCGGTATTTCGTATTTTCTATCTAGCAGATGTTAGCAAAAATACAAAATGAACACATACACGAATGTTTTCTAAAACAAATAATTGTCCATAAAATATACTAGATATGTTTTTAAAAAAAATGAGTAGCTGTTGTGCTTTGTTTATATATTTTGCAACAAATTTTTTTTTAAGTCGTTATTGCATAACTTATTATTTTCTTATTTATTATTGTATGCACAGCATTCTAGTGATGATTGTATAAATATTAAGTTCGTTTCAAGCTATAAATTTAGATAAATATTTTTTTCCCTTTTAATGTGAAAATGTGTTGCTGCTAGTGCTAAACACTGTCAACAATGTCCGAAGTGAAACTTACAAAATAATGAGTTTGTCATTTTGGACGAGGCCTCAGCAGCCCCCCCCCCCCCCCCCCCCCCGACACACACACACACACACACACACAAAAGCCGCAACACCACGTCTGGCCAGTTTATCGATCGCTCTGGCATGGTTGTTCTTCACTGTTTGTGTCATTTCCGCAATATCAGCAAAACGTAAAAGGACAGTTTAAACTATCATGGAAAAGTTAGAAAAGAAAATTTTAGCGTGAAGTGTTATAAACAAAGCATCAATCCTGGTACTAAACAAAAAATAATTGCAGACTTCAAGAAAGGCACTGTTTAACTTTTCTTACAGATTTTATCGTATTAAGTGTTTAAACTTATACAAAAAACTTAACATTACCTAATTTTTAAACTTTTTTATGTGTGTGTTGTGTGCACGTGTGATGTGTGTTGTGTGTGTGTGTGGTGTGTGTTGTGTATGCACATGTGTGTGTGCATGTGCACGTGTGTGTCTGTAAGCTCCTAGTAATGGGAATTGTACTGTATTGTTTAAATGCCAGGTTTCCTCATTTAAAGTCCCGTTATAGTCTTTATTATATTTTCTTCTAAACTTTCAACTAACTCTGCCATTTCAAGAACAGATCTGTGTGTACAATGAGGAAGCGACACGCACAACTATGCACTGCGCCACACACTTTGCACCGCGCTGGCAAAAGGTTGTGTATACTCGATGTGGCATGAATTACACTATACTCTGTGCAGCATAAATATCTGTTAAAGTATTGTTCACTTTAAATCCTGCTCATAAAGTGCCTGATTTGTGTTTGCTTTGAAATGTATAATAGGTACTGTGTTTTATCATGATTTTTGGAGCCAATATCACTGTTCCATTAATAGTAAAAATGTGTAAATTCAATTTCCCGGGTTTTTTAAATACAAATTTGCTTATTCGATTAACATAATTAATATGGACTTTACTGTAGATGATAATTTAAACGAACTACACTTATCCAAATCTTTAATGCATGCTAAAGTATGAGTTAGCTTAGACATGAAAACTGCTGAAAATAACTGAACTTTCAATATCTGTAATAACTCTGTTTCCTGATGTGCCAATTCTGATTCCATTGTTTCCTGAAAATCTTTTAGGAAAACTGTTACATTTCTAAATCTACTGTCCAATTTGTTACAGATACTTATCATTACTTCATTTACCACATAAACCTGATTAACTAACACCAGCCAATTTTGAATATACGTGTACTTCCTCTTCTACTGATTCCAATTCGTGTTTCAACCCTTCCTCATTAGTGAATATGTCTTCCACCTGACTGGTTTATGGCCACATCACAGTACCACTGTGAAAATTCCCCGAGGAACATTAGTTCTCATTTCCTCCTGTTCTAACAGAAACATCTACCAGCTCTCTTCCAGAAGCCTGATTTAATTTATTTCGGAAACTGTCCTTGGTGTATACTGTGCTCTGTAAATTATTCCAAAACTGGCACAACTCATTCCTACTCTTATTTGGACACTAATCAGCTAAAGGCAATAAGAATAATTCAATTTGATCAATTTTCCTAAGCCGCTACACCTTAAACATTAAAGGTACAGAAGCAATGTACGATACAACATGTTTCAATGGTTCAAAATGAGCTCCAGCCACCATTTCACTCAGTTGGGTGGTGAGATTTTAAATGTTTACACTTTTTTCCCCAAGAAACAAAGATTTTATATGAAAGAATAGGCTGACTCTTTATTACAATAAATCTGGCCTTCAAAGCAAGCAGGACTACTTTTACAAAATTCTATTATACAAAGAATGTTTTCAGCCAATCAATATTAACTGTATCCATAATTTTCTTGCCTCTCCAAGTTTTCTTAATTATGTACAGATTGGGAGGTATTTTTCATTCTATCGCTTGCACCCCATTCCATTGATGCAGAGATTGCTCCAAAAGTCCCTTTATCTTTACAGATGTATACACTAATACCTCTTGTCTGACCCGGTAGTGGACCGAACACCATTGCTGATTGTACCTCTGCTTGTCCTTCTCCTTCTGTCATTTTATGTTGTCAGCTGGGAGGTGTAGAAGGGCTTACCATTAGGTACACAGCCTCAGGCTTCAACTGTTCAAGTTGATTTCCGATGGATAACGGGCTCCCTGCCATAAACTAATACAAAGGAACTGAATCCTGTACTCTCCTGCTGTAATGTGTTATAACCAAATTTTACTATCCCCAGGTACTTATCCCAATCCTTCTGACAAGTGAACACATGCCGTGACAATATGGTCATCAGAGTACCATGCTGTCATTCTACCATCCTGTTACATAGAGGACAATAGCCCATGATCATCGTAGACTTGGCATCCGTAAGTCACCACAATTCCTTCACAAGCCTAGAGCAAAAAGCCTTTCCACAGTCTGTGATGATTGTCCTGGGCACAGTGTGTTGGCAAATCACTTGGTCCAACAGAAAGATTGCAACTTCCACTGCACTTCCCAACGGAACAGCTCCGGCCTCGGCATGCCTGGTTGCATAATCTATGGCTGTCACTACTGACCTATTCCCAGAGAAAACCCGCCAACCAGCGGTATTGTCAGCAAAATGCTCCTTCCAGAGTGATCCAGCCAGAAATTGAACCCAGTTCACCTTGGTGGGAGTCGAGCAGTCAAATCGCTCGGCCACCGTGGCCCCCCATTGGTTGGGGGACACCTAGGTGTAACAAGTACCACTGACAAAATTAGGCATTACTATTACTGGTTGAACATGCTAAAAAAAAGTTCAGTCTTATATGGGGATTTGCCAGGAATACCAGACTAAGAAAAACCCTACACAGAAGAAACCAGGTGTTTTGCACCCCATTACAGTAAGTGAGCCATTTGAGCAATAGGAGATTGACTTGATGTAACCATTTCTGAGATCCCAATGTCAAAAAAAGGGGGTAAGGAGTTTCCTAGGACTTGCGTCATTCTATCGCAAGTTCATCCCAAACTTTGTGCAGGTTGCCAAGTCCATGACAACACTTTTGAGCATCTTATGTTCAGCTTCCCTCCAAGATCTGTTTGGCACCAGGTGGTGATTCACCAAGGACATAGCTGTGCCACTGTCCAAAAATATGGAGATTTCATACCAAAAGTATAAGTTTTTAGGGAAAGAACTCCATCTCCGAAATTTAAATGAACAACTTGAAGATCATGTGAATCATACCCCACAATCTTATTCACCATCTGTAGATTCCCTGAACCCCTTGATTCCGTTGCCTACATTCCCATTAAATGTGAGCAGGCTTATGGCAAAAGTGACAGATTGGCTGCTCATCTGGTGTCCGGATAGGTCTAAACACCCGTCCTTTTTCCTTAGAACTGGATCCTTTGCCTTTAGCTTTTAATTTTCCCCCACAATAGCGTGTGTACCCTCCTCTTATACCTTTAGGGCCCCAAAATGTGCCCCGTTGCCTAAATCCATATTTAGTGGGAGGCCTATAATCTCAAATCTCTTGACTAAGAGTGGTGAACTGCTGGCTGAGAGTCTCCTCACTCTTCTGGAAATTGTTGAGTATACCAGGGGCAGCTGACTTGCACTTAGCAGTATCCTGGGTTAAGCTAACCTTTATTGGCTCCAAATCTTTCATTTTGCCAGACATCAACAACCTACACTGTGCATAGGATTGACCTGCCTTGATTCTCCTGAAATTCGCTGTCATTTCCTCAACTGTGTTGTTAATGTCAAACAACAGCACCCGCTCTTCAGGTTTCAAACCTTTGAGAATGAACTTAATTTTTTGACTTTCACCCATGGTTGTGTCAAACCAGTTACACAAGCTAAGGATGTCATACAAAAACTCTTCTACATGTTCATTCCTTCCTTGTACCCTAACTCTTAGGCATAACTCCAGGTCCTCCGATTGCCCAACGTTGCTCTTAAGACATGCTCCATGTCTGAGGGAGACAAAAACTCCTGTGTGGTTGAATTTAATTCTTTATTTTCACTGTCTAACTTTACAAATAATTTTCCAGCTTGATACCCTCTGTTTACTTAAGGACCAGCTTCAGACAGTAAATCTCTAGCAAACTCACTTATATTCTCTAAATCTAACACTTCACCTCCTTCTGAATGACTTGCACATACTATCTCACCCCCTATTATAATTAACTGTTTACATGATGGAAACGCAAGCCACTCACTCTGTCCTATACTCATGTAAAGTTAAAAAAATAGTAATCACTCCAATTTAGACTAAATAACTTTGAGAAAAAAAACAGTTAGTCAATTACTTAACCTAGCCTAATACAACCTAACTTAAACCATTCCCAGTCTTGATTAGTGGCTTGAGTATACAGAACTCACTATTTAAAAAGAAGTGTAGCAGTAGCAATAAATTAATTACTTATTTAATAAATGACGCAATAAAATGTTCCTAACTTATTTTACTAAAATCTCACTTTACCTGCCTAAGATTGACCATACACCCATAACCTCTCTCTATTGAAACATTTGCTTAAAGCTATCTTCTAGGTTAATTGATTAAAATAAAATAATTCACTCACAAGTGAAATACTAATACTTAAACACATTATTATTTAATATTTCTCTTAATCTGACAAATGTTCTACTTCGTTTCCCCGTCATGGCCTATCACAGCATTCAGTATCATCTTACTAATTTCAATGTTCTTATCAATACCCCTAACTAGAAAATAATTTGGTGCTTGGACCCATCCTCACCCTGTGTTACACAACTCCCTTAATTTAACTATGGCCTCTATCTACCATACTTAAAATTCCTGACAATCCAGGTTACGTAGCTCTTTGGCAGGGCAGCCCGAAGGCAGCATACCGTATGTGCTCATAACAGAGCAAAACCAAGAAAATAAGTAGAATCCTCAAAGTTTGAAAATGGAAAGGACTGCAAAATATAACCAAAACAACCTGCCAATCTTGGAAACATTCCACGTCCAACTATAGTTAACTCACCTTTGAGCTGCCCTACCCACTACTGTAAGAGGGAAGTATCCAGAATAAACTAATATTATAAATAAATAAAACCAACTAGTGGTTATTGTTTATTTCGGTTTTACTACTATCTTTAACTGAGTTTTCACAAAAACAAATGAACACCATAACAACAATGGTCACTTTGTGAAGTTCAGTGCATTCTGGCCAACTGCCAGGAGCAGGAAATAGTTAAAAAAAAAAAAAAAAAAAAAACACCTAGGGACCGCTCACACACCCTAACATACTGGAAGTCAAATAAAAGTGAAGTGCTCCCTACTTACATTTTCAGAAGAAAATGAGTGACGATTGGTTTAGAGACTGCCAGAGCCCATCCGACCCTGAGCACAAATTAATGGAGGTCCACACTGCCATTCGAGCACCTCATGATGACAATCACTCCCCAGAAAAAGAGTATCACCTACATTAAAGGCATAACCGCTCATTCTCCTGTCTCTCTACATTGCTGTAAGACAGGGGAAAACTCCTCCAGCACCAACATTGTGTAAAAAACACTAGGTAAAGCTAGCGCTTGTCTGTATAACTGCCTAACTCTTCTGTCATCTTCCCAGCAACACCCTACTCCTCCTCTCCTTTTCCACTTACCCAAACCATTTGCACTTCGCTCACTTGCAGTCTGCCAATCAGCACTAGGGAGTTGTTCCCATCTGTGCCCTGTTCCCCCAAACCATTGAATCCTGCGTGGCCACGCTTTCTAAATAACTCAGCAGAAACTGCCCAGTGCGGTTCAACAGCCCTGCATGCATGCCAAAACCAAAGCTTACAACATCCTTGTGCGAGTGACCAGCGTTTGCTGCCTACGTGCCCAAACTCCAGCCTTGTAACGAAGCAAATAAACAAAAAATTAATTATAGTAACAACAGGCAAAAGTTTTAAATCATTTCCACTACACAAAAACTATTTCTGACTATATTTATAAAAATCAACCTTTTATTTCATCGTTATCTTAGTCACTTGATATATATTGTAACATCATGCTTTAAAACTTTGATAATATTAAACTGTTCAGTTAACCAATTAGCATTAAAACTATTTTTAAAAACTCCGTTAATTTTACATTTTGTTATATCATCACCAAATTTATATTTTCGTTTAGCAGATATGCTTATATCCTCTAAATTGAACATTTTTTTGTTATTTTTACTAACTTGAATTGGTTTAATACCAATAGTTTTGTGATTTGTATAATTGTATTATTTTATTAAATCATCTCAAACTTTCACACATTTATAATTTCCATTTAGAGCAAGTTTCTTCCGCATTAACAACACTTCCTTTAAGTTCTGAATATTTTAGTAATTATTGGTGTTAATTTTTGCAGCATTTACTATTATTACTTTGTATATTATCAGAATTTTTAATTAATAAACCCTTTAATCCGTTTACTATATTTTTACCTATTTTACCTTTAACATTTATAGCAAATGCACACTTAGGATGAATGTCAATGACTATTAATATAAACTTATATCCTTTATTTATAAATGACTTTCCATTCAAATTTCCTATATCATATCAAATTAGTGATTTGCATAAATCACTGATTCTGAAACTGATTACTTTTCTTCTAGGGAAATTCTTTCTTACAAGTTTCATAATTTATTAATCATTGCAAGTGGACAATTTTTTTGGAGGATTACTTATTACTACCTTTATTTCTGAATAGTTTTACCATTTTTGTGTGTATTTTTTATTTTAGGTTTTGTTAATGTGTTGGATAAATTTATGACTTGTATTCTATTTCATTAAAAATAAGCAATGTTACCAGCATCTTTGGGGGCAGCAGGACCAGCCATAAGATTAATTTATTGGCTCTGAAATGAAACATAGTATTTTGTAATTGATTTTATAAGGTGGAATCAATTGCATTGTATTTAGATTCAATTCATTTTTTTAGTGCATAATTATTCAACAAAGATTTAGGAACAACATTTATGTATTATTTAAAAAATAAAAATTATATCTTCTTGAAAACGGATTTAATATGATTTTGAAGTAATTAATTCACAAGGGTGTCATGGGTTTATATTCAGAGTTCCATCTTCATCTCCTGGTTTCTTCTTTCAATGGGGTTGGCTTAGAGGTAATGTGCTGTAGTTGTCCCTTTCTCAAACCCAAAACACTTGCAAAGCCTAGGCCCAGTATATCATGTAAAATGATCCCCATTTTCCCTGATAATGCATTTCGGATACCCCATCTTGGGAAAAACACATTTTTTCCGGTATATGCACCATGTTGCCTGCCTACTAATTAGGCATGATGAATGCCTCCACCCATTAAGAGCATAGGTCTATGACCACTAGGAGAAATCTTTTCCCTCTTGGACTCCGTAGATAATTTCCCATAACGTCCATTGCTGCATGTGTCCAGGTGGTGGTCTTTGAGGTTGGTATCTTTCTTTGGGGCTTGAGTAGGTTTTGTGTTGAGCACACAGTCGGCATAGCTCCACATGCGTTCAGACGTCTCCGTTGAGCCCTTCCCAAATGTACCAGTGAGGAATTGCTCTAAGGGTTTCCTGAGTGCAATGGTGCTCAGCATGAGGGTGGTTATGACGGTAACAGGCACCTTGATTTACCAAGTGTGGTACCCAGATTTTCCACTCTTCCAATTTGTTGTGGGGACTGGCTCAAACTATGCCCTGTTCAATCTTATACTTCCCAAGATTTTTCTCCATTAACTCTGGGATTTTGGGCTTGAGTTGCTGTTGTTCCTGTAGCACACTTATATTTTCTCTGAACTTTAGCTGCCTCAGTGTGTCCAGGAAATTTTGGTTAGTCCTGGTTGACATGGGTGTAATTATCCGCTCCCAGTCATTTGGTTCTCTGATCTCGTTGATTCAGTTTGGCTTTCAGGAGAGTGTGTCCAGCAAATAGTTTACCCTCCCTGGGTAGTGCTCGATTGTAAAATTGAATTACATGAGAAAGTGCCCATCTGGTTAGTGTAGACTTCTCGTTCTTGGTGTTGGTGAACCACGTCAAGGATTTATTATCAGTGCATAGTAAAAAAGGTTGGTCGTCTAGAGGTTACTTGTATTTCCTTATAGTCTAATTCACTGCCAAACACCCTTTTATATATATATAATATCTTCTCTCCATCTTGGAGTACTGAGTTTTGGCATAGGCAATGATGTCTATTAGTCCAGTCTGTATTACAGGCATTTGTTTGGAGTACTAAGAAGCAAGTGTGTTATAGCCTGTCTCCTTTAAGGTTTCCAGAATTTGACAGCTACTGCTGCCAACGTATTTAAAGTGGAATACAGTAGCGTCGTATTTGAGATAATGAATTGTCAGCTGACCGCCATGTGAAGCAATGATGGTATCCCTGAATAACACGTATTCTTTCTTACATCTGCGAAAAAGAAAATAAGTAAGTATTTCGGAATAAACGAAAATAATATTACATTATAGTATTCTGAATGAGGTTATTAAACGTCTTTATAGTTTCAAATTTGTTAACTTGCATAACAGAAGTAATGGAAAAAGGAAGGTTGTTTATCTTCACTGACGCCATGTTGTTATTGTGAGGCGATTTTTGTGTCCGGGCGTATCAGTTTAGTATGTTCCAAATCGAATTAATGAATGCTGTGTGAATAGTTATTTAAAATACAGCGACTGAAAAATCCCCCATGTAATCGCCAACGACAGCAAGACATTGTACATGTTACCAAAGGAGTCGAAGACATGATACTAATGGGAGAACTCGAAAGTTGTTCTGTGTTAGAAACGACCTGCCAATTGTTTGGAATTTCATTCAAAAACAGTCGCAAATAAATAGCAATAAATTATGTACTTGAATATTTGGAGTGTGATGTATTTGGTGGGGAAATGTAAATATCTTAGGCAAACATTTGTTAGTAAACATGTTAAGTTTGTGTGCTGGTTTTTAGAAGACAACATTAAAATATTGTGTGTGGGTTTGTTGCAGACAACATTTAAATGTTCAGCATTAATTTTATTTGTTAGAAGGTATGTTAATGTTACAGTTGAATTAATTTTTGTTTGGTCAATAAACAAAGAATAGTATTGACTTCACCAAAATATTGAGGTTACATTGCTCGCCTGTGTGTATAGACCAAAACCACGAATGCAGTTGTAATTAAATACTAATTATTTAGATCTAATTACGTTAAAACTGAAATATATAATGTTTTGTTTGTCCAGAAAGACTATGTAGAGTACATTTTCTTTCTGTGGTAAATTTTTTTAGCTATGGTAATAAATACTAATCGTATAGGACAACAAATTGTACTGAAATTTTTTTTTGGGTGACGATGGGCATGTATATTAAATATTCACATTACTGTAATAGTACATATGGCCATGTGTTTGATGTAATTGCCACTAGGTTTCGTGACTTAATGATCACAGGCCTACCAGTCTTCACCATTTGTGAGGAATGTTTTTGTGCAGGCTTATTTTATTGTAATTGCTACAAATAGGTTCCGTAATTATTGATTATAGAAAACTTTTACAGTTCTAATTAACTATTTCTGTGTATGATTTGACCGGCCTAATTCTTATTTGGTGGGTTTACTACCTAAATGTGATTTTTAAAGTACTGGTAACAATACCTTTACACAGAACTCCAGCAGACTTTTGTTTTGTCGTAGTTAATTTTACTGCTCAGTTGTGAATTATGTTTTTTTTTTTATGATGCTCACATCAGTTAACTATGTGAGATTCACATTCTTTTTTTAATGAATTCATTAAATTTTCCAAGAGGCATATAAAGAAGGCAATTTTGATCATACTTCGGGCTATGCAAGTTTTTGTATTCTCCATTAAATTGTTTAACATGTGTGATTTGATTTTTATTACAGTGATAATTGTAATCAACATCAATGTCTTTCTATCTTGCCTCAAATATTTTTCTGTTGTGAGAGTTGCAAACTTGCAAGTCCAATTAAATTTTTTGATTTGAATTTTTTTTTTTTGTTTTTGTGATTATTGATTTGATAGTAATTAATAATATCTGTTTAATTAATTTCAAGAATATGAAAATATTTTGACAGTATTTTAATAACACAATGTAGATGCTACCATCAGAAATAAAATAAATATCTGTGTAATCACATATTTTCCTCAATTATAGCTGACATGTTTAAAATGTCAAGCAAAAATTCCCATGATGTTGATATGTTTTGACAGTTACATGGAAAGCACATGGTGGCGGAAGGATATGTATTCCATTTGTTTACAAGGTAATACTATCATACAATTTGTCAATCTGGAAACCTTAACAAGAGACAGACTATAGGGGTTGGTTCTACATAGAGAGGTTCTCATACTCCTTCAGTTTTTCGAGAGGTTTGCTGTTTTTCTTTCCACCTCCTTCACTGGGTCGTCTTCAGTAGGAGCTCGTGGAGAT
Source organism: Dryococelus australis (assembly GCA_029891345.1). Lineage (NCBI taxonomy): Eukaryota > Metazoa > Arthropoda > Insecta > Phasmatodea > Phasmatidae > Dryococelus > Dryococelus australis. The sequence goes on along the minus strand of CM057009.1, from coordinate 234,003,655 downwards.
GTGCCATTAGAGTGATTATATCTAGAATGACGTCCCATATCCAGTTATATAGGCCCAAGTAACTTTTCAATTGGCACACATTGGTACGATCGGAGGCTTCTGTGATTTCCTAGTCTTTTTGTGCTAATGGAAAATCTCTCTAGGGTGATTATTTGGCCTAGATACTCAATGTTTGTCTTGCCAAAGTGGCACTTTCTAGATGGTAGCTTAGCCCGTGCATTTTTAATCTCTCGAGTACTTTGCACACATGTGATTGGTGTTCTTCCCAGGTATGAGAATAAATATCATCGGCCAGATATACATAGCAAAAGGAGCCTATGTATCCTGTAAGGACAAAGGCTTACGTGTGTCTTTGGAATGTGGCTGGGGTGTTCTTCAAACTGGAGGGAGAAAAGATATCACATAAATGAACAAGAATAATTTCCTTTGATTTGGGTTATAAATACTGGTACCATCTAGTAAATCTGGAACTATAAGGTCTTTCCCTGTAGTGCTGCAAAGGCTATGTATTTTCTGGAGTATGGGTGGACCTGAATGTGCCGAAAACCACTCCTCACTTTTAATGATATGTAAATACAGGGAGTCTCCAAGGTCCTGGAGGGCGTGGGTTATATTAATTCTCAATGGTGCAATAGGATAGGTGATGTCATTCAATGCCTGGTGATTCAAGTAGAAACATAGTTCTCCATCTTTCTTGGGGACCAGGACTACTCGGGAGATGAACAGGTAATTGGACTGCTCCATGATTCCTTGGGCCTTTATATCAGCTACTTGATCCATAATGATCTTACATAGGATCTTCGGGAGTTGAAAATAGTTACTTATTTCACTTATGGTTACTTATTTCACACTTTTAATTTGTAAATTTTTTCCGATAAAATCATTAATTTTACTTGCATTTTTTAAAAAAATAATGCAAATTATTATTTTAAAAAATGAAAGATGTTACTGGCCTGTAATTATATATTATTTTTAGCTGCTACATTTCTGCTACAGATTGTGCTTTAGTGAAATTTTAGTAATTCTAGGTTATTCAGTATCAATTCGCTCTCTAGCTGACAGAGGGTATCATTTGTAAATGAATGATTTGAGAGTCAAATGTTTGCTCATCTCCAAAAGAACCTAATCCACATATGCTCACGGTTGATAGTAAAAGTGATAACATAGCTCTGATTATTGCTTGTGTGGGATTGCCTCCCACACTTGTTTTGCAAGCCTGCAATGGCTCAAGTAAAAAAGAATGTAAATATGGCCTGTATATTTCCTAGTGAGGAAACACATCACATTTCAACAAGGTTAAGAGGAGATGCTAATAAATTTTTTTATTAATTATTTTTATTTGTTATGTTGAAATCTCAGTCTTAGCAAGGCAAAATGCTCAGTTCTTTACATTTTGACTTACTCTTGAAAGAAGTGTCTCTTTTGAACGACTCTCTGCAAAGAGCTAGATCAAGTGAACTAGCTCTCTGAAATGAACTGAATTGGTCCGTCCCTGGTTCGATCCTGGTACTGTGCATTTGCAATGAATTAGTGTTTTCACTAACCTTAGATTTTTTTTGTAAATGACTGTTAAATTAATACTTTATCAGTGCAAAAAATAACCTAACGTGTTAAGATGAGCGAGTTGCCATAATGACAGCCAAGGCCATATTGATTGTTATTGCAATAGGTACTTTTTTGGTATATAGAATTATTTTATTTTATGTATACATATTTTTGTTTACACCTAACCTATGTTTATAGATTAAGTGGTATCAGATAGTCTTTTAATAGCAAAACAAAAAATAAATTTTTGGGTAGTGTTGTTTTCGTAGCGAATGATTAGAAAAAAGGAACTATAATGGGAATTATGTCAATGATCCTGAAGTATATTGTGTTGTTGGCTTTGTAACAATAAGCACATCTCCAAAAGGTTACCAAGCACTTTCTCAACAGGCAGGTTACAATCGGCATAAAATTGATATCTGTAAAAGGTGGCCCATATTCACCTAAAATTTGCAATAGTTCTAGCTTCATCTGCATCTACTGCCTCAAGTGAAATACCCTCAGGAAGCAACTTGAATTTGTATTGTGTACGAGGTAAAGAAACTATTGCAGAACTTCAGTGGGTAATATAGTGTGTTTTTTTTTTTTCAAAATATTCAGCAGTATTTTATCAAGGAATAGGTAAAGTTTAAAAAAAAAAAAAGTTTGGTAAAGGTGTACTGAAGTGAGTGAAGAGATTTGGGCAGCTAACAGTGAGGTCTTGAGAGCCGATGAGGGGTGATTGAGGTGAGCATGGAGCAATGCTGGAACGAAGGGGCGGGGGAAACGGGAGATGCCAGAGAAAACCCACTGATCAGTGGCACCATCCGGCACGATTCCCACTTGCGAAAATCCGGGAGTGACCCGGCCAGGGATTGAACCAGGTTTGTCTTGGTGGTACGCAAGCAGGCTAACCGTTCCGCCACCATGGCCCCAGGTGTACTGAAGATTTCAGCTTAAGTAGCACTGTATCCAGTACTTTCAGACAGATGCATTAGGTCTATATTTCTAACAGAAAATTTTGAAAGATTTGTACGATAGTACAAGTTGAACTGCAAATAACTGTAAAGTATCCATTTGAAAATAAGTGTCAAACCATCGGTCACCATCTTGAATAATCTTATATTGGTTCTGCTACAACTGAAGTCATTGTTCACAAATTCTACTCTTTACATTGCTCAGTGGCCCCATCAGAAGATTATGATGTTATGGAGTGTTGGGGGGCATACAATAAGAAAGTAGATCATTTTATTTATGAAGAGTCAATTCCTATTTGCAGGACATTCCTTGTTAACATTGGTACATGCAACATCCACATATTCAATAATGCATTTCACACTGGCTTAAGTAAACTTGGTGATCATTTAATAGACCTAGTGGTTGCTGTTCATGATTTTTTGATTAGTAGCCTTCACTGTTTCAAAATTATTTGTGATTAAAGAATGAACTGTCTCTCCCAAAGCATACCGAAAAGAGTATCTGCTTCCTCATGTCGTGGCTTCCCTGGAATCTGTATTCTCTGGACATCTCATAGATAAGCCTTTAAAGGATGGTGCTGATGTGGTGCATGGCCACCATAGTATGGAATAGTGGGTCCATTGATGCTAACACTTTACTGCATATCCTTAATGACCTACTGGATGGCCTTTCTGTGTAATTCTGAGATGCTGTGCAGGAACTCCTGCAGCTGTGTGTGTTTGCAGTCTACTGGTGGTGGGTGGCCAATGGCATAGGCCATCTGTTTCTCATGTTGTCCAGTGTGGATGCATATGGCTGGCTCCAAACTTGATCACTGTATTCTGTTCGGCAAGCCACAGTTGACCCAACACAATGTCCTTGCACAGCCCCACAACCATTATGGTGGGAATCCATGACATCTGATCTGATACTGTCACTTCCACCTCCATTTGCTTGATTGAGTCTCATAGTCTGTGGTGTGTTGTAAGCTGTACACATTCCAGTTGCAGCTTGATGTACTTCATGGTTATAAGTTGTAGCATCACATACATGTAGCTAGCCCCGGTGTCTACTAAGGCTTCAGTCAAGCACCTATTTACTTCCACAGGAACGTGGAGTAGTTTTGTACCGGCAGTGAAGATCTAGGAGGGCCAACTGCATCTCAACTGTCTTGTCACATCCCCTTATGTCACTCTTCTTCAAAGGGTGGGTCGTGGCCCATCTCCCATCAAAGCCTGTTTCCCGACTGGTTGTAAACTGGTCATTTGTTCATGCAGTTTATTTGTCAATAGTATATGGGTTCTGTGCAGAAGCAGCACTGAGATTGGTGTCTTTCCAGTTATCTGTGCTTGCCAAGTACCTCCCCAGCTGCATGCCTTGATTGGGTTTTGGGAGGGGGGGGGAGTCCATTTATGCTGTGCGGGTTCATTGCACGACTCGTATCTCACCTCTGCTGCCTCCCACTGTAACAACTGATGTAGGCTGCTCTCCATGTTAGTAGCTTGCTTGAAATATTATTCCAACACTGCTTGGTAGAATGGTATCAGGGACAGTTGTAGCTCTTCGTAGACTAGTTCTGTGGTATTCAGTAGTGCAGCCTTCAAAACCATGGCAGGGGCTGAACTTGTCTGGCGATAAAACTTTCTACTTCGTCAGTTTTGCACAGTGCCTCCCTAATGCTAAATTCCAAAATCAGGATGAAAATATGCACTCCATGCAAAATCGTATTACAGCTAAGGAGCCATGGTGGTGTAGTGGTCACACTACTCACCTCCTAGGTGAACTAGGTTTAATTCCTGGCAGGGTCACTCCTGGATTTTGGCATGTGGGAATCGTGCTGGACAATGCAACTCGTCTATGGCTTTTCTCAGGAATCTCCAGTTTGTCCTGCTCTTGCATCCTGGTGCTGCTCCATACTCATCTTGTTTCACCCTCATTGGCTCTCAAGACCTCAATGCTAAGAGCTGCCCAAATCTCTCCACGCCTATTATAGCTGGAACTCCTTCACTCACTGGACAAACCCCACAGGTACATTTTCTTTTACCAATATAACCATTTGTTACTCTCAATTGAGTCGCAGGACTGTTGGCCTACAAAACTGTATTCTGTCTCCTGGAAGTACACTTAATACTTTCAATATATTTTTAGGTTCCTATCAAGTTTTGATCCTGTACCTTGTGATGTTGAATCAAACTACAAACATTCGAAGTACTACAATTATTACTAAGGAGGCATAGCAGATATTGAGTAATACAGAATGCATACCAATTTGTATACGAGTGTGACATATAAAATTAAACAATTGAGATGAAGACTAACTATATGGCACTCCCCCACACTTCTAGTTGATTTAATCACCTATCATAAATGGTGGAGCACCTAATTTTGTTGATCTCTAGCATTCATAGAAAGTATCCTGAAAAAAAATTCTGTATTACTTATTTCTAACAACAAAATGGTTAGGTAAACTAAAGTGTCTAGTGCAACAAAACTAATGATGCAATTGGTAATAAAAGTGTTGATCATAAATATGTTATGTAGAGCATCAGGATCCTCTTTTGTGGGATATCTGAGCACCTTTTGCTGTTGCTGACACATTTTATTTTTTTGCAGGAAATTTACTTTTCCATCTGTTTAGGTGCATTCTGTTAACTAACATTTTGTTCTCCCTTTTTAAACCAATAATATTGCACATACGGTAGTACCCATGAAGCCTAAAGTAATCAAGTTTTATTTCCTTTGAAGACATTATTTCTAGAATCGAAGTCAGTAATTTATTATTTTATATTCTTTATGTGTCATTCTTTGGACTTTAGTACAACATATTCATATAACTGCATCAGATGAGATTTACTTTGTTGGTGATTAGAATAATTCATGGAATTTTATAAGAAAGGCTGATGTGCATTAACTAAAATTGAATGGCAAGGTGCTTTTTGAATTAAAAAGAAGAAATGTGTGCGAGTAATATCCTGAAATACATTTTTTCGTATATTGTATACAGAGCTGCTGTTGTCTGTTGTGATCACCATCCATATTATATGTATATGTATGTCATTATTCTAAGCTCCGGGTAAAAATATTGTTTTGGTATGATTCCTTTGACAAAATGAGTAAGAAAACATGATAAGTGGATCAAGATCATTATGTCATAGTTATCAAAAGAATTGGATTTGGTATAACACTTTCAGGTGAAAAGTTTGCAACATAGCATCAACTCGCCATGTTACAAATACAGGTTACACTCTTCATCACCTACGTTGGGTTCGGGAAGCCTCAGCCTGGTAGAGCGCAAAAAGTTGGTACACCTGGTTTGTTAGAAATGAGAACAGAAAATATCCATCTCGGAAGTATACTCAATTTATTGTTGAAGGTCGAAAACACATATATGTAAATGTGACATCACCTGACCCATCTTCCTTCTCATCAAACACTCGTAGGTTTCAGAGTCACTGTAGCATTTACCGAAAGTTCAGTTTACATCTCGACTCGTTGGATGTTACAATAATAATTGTAACTAAATCTCGACTCACAGGTTGCTGTACTAATACACGAATGAAAACTTCACACTCACTCATGACATGTTACCTCTACGATGGTTAATACTATAAGAAAGACGAGTTCAGGGCCTGCGTCCGTCACGAGTTAGTTACCTCTACAATGCTTAATACTATAAGAACTATCTCTGGGCTCGCTGCCCGCAGCTCGACACATACAGCTGCCCCCCCTCCAGAAAACAAATCTAAAAATACACATTTGGCCAGGACTCGCGACCTCCTATTGGCTGAACATTATATCACAGCGTGGCTTGAAACTACAAAACTGCTGATGGCATGGGAAAGATGAAAAAAAACTTAATATCAAAGGTTGCATCACCTCGCTCTGAAGCCTAAGAATTCAAAGAGCCATGTAGTACAGATAACACTTGTAATGCAGCCTCACATTTAAACTGATAAAGCCCTTACTTGTAAACCGTGGCATGAAACGAAAAATTTGGACAATTACACTCACTGACAAATGAAACTGGGGAATTTAACTATAAGTGAAACTGAAAAATAATTATAAAAGCAATTAAAATGTGTATAAACTGCAATGCTACAAGTTCTGTAGAAAAAACTGCTACATGATGTTTTCTTTGTCATTTTTAATTTAAATTTTTCAATTTGTCATTGTATTTCAAATATCACTGTACTTTTTATATATTTTTATATATAATAATTTAAGCTATAAAATTATTCCTACTTTTGTTTTAAAAAACCATTTTCATATCCTATGCTGTCATAACAGACTGTTAACTGAAATTAGTAGGTAACAGCTTTATATAACAATTAGTTTACTTAGATATTGAAACACAACACATCATATTGTATTAATGCATTTGATTAAAGGTAAGTTATAGTATTTGGCAGAACCAAGAGCTACAAGGCCTGTGTGTAATCATTTTGACACATACCCTGATTAAATATTACGTACTTATTTTGTGTTTTTATTCCCCAAAACAGCTCATGAACAAACATGGTCATCACCAGGAAATGGTAAAACTGGACTTAGCATAAGCCAAATATACTACCATGACATTGTATTTCACGTGTCCTGTGATTTTACATGCTTTTATATAGATGTATTTAAATCATATTTGGGACTGAACTATATTTCTAAAGCCTAGTATTTTGAAAATAACGTGTTCCTGCATAAGTGCCATAGTGAGTTTGAGTTCATTCAGTAACCTCGCTGTTAAGAACCGCCCTAATCACTTCACTTCACATTTAGCTCTTCCTTGTGAATGATATACTGTATACTACATAGTTTACATTTGGAATGCTTGACAAATTAATGACATTTGCTTTCTCTAACCAACAAAATTTTGGCAGTTATTTACTCACCAGGTCACATATGAATTTTATTTTTGGATTGCCTACAAGAGAATGTTGTGTAGACGACTTCAAATCACATACACTTTTATCACCATACACAATCAAGTTGTATCCCTAAATGCAGCTTGATTGTGATACCTATGGTTGGTTTTTTCAAACAGATTTTTGTTGACTTATTTTGGAAACATCACACAGTACTTAAATGCATTCAGAAATCCACAAGTTTAAAATGTGAAGTTTTTTTCCTGCTAAATTAAGAAAGCCACTTTTAACATTCGTGTTAAAATAAAGAAGAAATCATGGAAAAATGATGCTGAATAGTTTTATCTGGTACATTTTATTTCTCAAATGCTCTCAACCTTTCAGCGTATTATTTTTTTGTGTATTAAAATTTTTATTCTGAAAACATAAGCATCAAGTGGATAAAGTCACTTCTAAAGTCTTTTATCAATGTATTTTATTGTAACGGTATTTGCTAGAGTAAGTAATAGTTTCTTGTTGCATTAATTCTTTTATGTTTTTAGACACCTGTTATGGAACTTGCTGAAGATGTTCTTTTGCAAGATGATGATGAGGATGAAGAGGATGGAGAAGATCGCAGCTGGAGACGATAACACTTTTGTTTGTATGCTGTTTTTGTGAACAAACTATTAAGTGCACTAGTCCAGAAGAAAAATTCCAGAAAGCGCAATGGCAGAAGATTGAAGTGTAAACCCAAGTAGCTTGGATTGAAACCTGATCTAAAATTATATTTCCCAATTTAAGTTACAGACTGTTTGGTGGCTGATTTTTATTTTATTGCCATGAATGTTTCAAATATTTTCTGACTGTAATAAAATATTTGTATTTGATATAAATGTTACAACCAAGAGTCACATTCATAACAGAATTTTTCAAAGCCATGCATTTAATAAAATAAAGTGTTTTTTATGCTCCTTTGTGTATTAAGTGAAGTTTATACTTTGTTTTTGAACTATGTGTCGTGTTTATTCAGAATATAGGATGAAGTATGGTAATTTCGTGATATACTTAGTTAATTTTGTGATATTATATATTAAGTCTATAAAGATCATACAAGTAGTACGTTGGTTCTACAATATTGTCTGGCAGTTCCAATGCCTCCTAACCAATAGTGATGCAAATACACTTTGTAGTTTGCAGAGACCAAACACTACAAAATTGATGTTTACTAATAACAACTTACATCATCTTCCAATTTTGTGATGTTAACATGTTCTACCTCGAAGTTATAACAAGATGCATATTCATGTTGTGAAGAAAACTTACATTTATATAGCCTGTTATAAGCTCTTACAATGTAAATATTGTATAATTGAATGCAGCTTCACGCAATTGTCATAGGTGCCGGCTGTAGGAATCCAAGTGTTTTAGACCCCAATAATTGTCAGAGGGAGCTCACCTCTCTAATGTACTAACGGACACATGATCAAAAAAAGTCATTAGCTGTCACAAACAACCTATAATGAGGAAGTCTGCTGAGATTTTAGAGTAATAATTTGAGTTTACTACATCTTTCACATATGTATTGAGGAGCCGCGGTGGCCAAGTGGATTAGCCTGCTCGCCTCCACCAAGTCGAACCAATCCACGGCCGAGTCACCGGATCGGATGATACCGTTAGTCGGCGGGTTTTCTCTGGGATTTCCTGTTTTTCCTGCCCTTTCATTCTGGGGCTGCTACATACTCGCCTAAATTACACTCATTGGCTCTCAAGACCTCGCTGTTAAGAGCCATCCAAATCTCTTCACTTTCATCTGTATTGATAGTTTGGCGGGAGTAACTATGGTGCATGAAATCTAACCTGGCACCTTCACGTGGTGACCACCGGACACGAGCTGTACTGAGTGCTACTTGGGTGTGCATAGTGTTTTTGACTTTGTTTTCTCGGTACTCTTGCAGCTCGTGACTAAGATCGAGCAATAGTGGTTGACGCTCTGTGCATGTATTGACAGACATTGTGTGTCTAGCCTAACCCCCTGGCTGAGGCACAGGCATCTTCTTTTAGCCAGTTACACTATTGTTTTCTTTGGTTGTGGTGTAGCCAGCAGTCATGCCTCTGTTTCCCTGTGAGTGGTGCGACTTAGAGTTCGACTCGAAGATTGGGCATGGTGTGCATGCGAGGTCAACAAACCCGGCCCAATATGAGAGTGTGCCAGGTCTGGCCTGTAGGAGGTCGAGATGGACCAATGAAGAACTCCGGATAATGGCCAGGGAGGAAGTTTTCATCCCTGAGGAAACAAGGTTCGTGAACCAGGCCCTCGTGGCGATGTTGCACAGCAAGGGTCTGTTTGTTGAGTGATCTCTGGACAGTATTAAGTCCCAAAGGAAGCAGTCCAAATACCAGCAGTTGGTGAGAGATATTCGCAGTTTTGAGCGTTCAGACCCTCTTGTCTCATCTGCCAAAGCAGTGGTCCACTAGGGCCACGCTAATTTACCTCGAACACCTAGAGGTGGTGGTGTTGTGGTTCCCGAAGTGAGAGTGGTGGTTGGTGTACCTGAGCCCACTATTACTCACCCTTAGGACTGAGTTGTCTGCATTTATGGGACATGGACAGTATCATCCGGAAATCCTGATGGCGGCATTCGACGCAGCAGTGAAAGATGAGACTAGTGGGGTATACTGATAGATGGTTCCGGACAGTGTTCAAGGTCATGGACTGCGTGAAGCCCCTGCCTGAGACCCTGGAGTGCCCCTATGTAGACACCAGGAGACAGGTTAGGAGGCAGGAATATGCTAGATTATAAGCTCTATGGAGAAAAGACAGGTCTAAGGTGACTTCGAAGATCCTGCAGGATGAACCCATTGGTGGTGGGACTTACCCCTCCCCCCCCCCCCCAAAGTTGGTGCCTGGTGGGCAGGCCTCTTCTCCTCGGGCCCTGGCTTCATGGACGAAGATGTCGAGTGCTATGACGAAGACCCGCATAGTATCGGGAGGGGTATCTCCACAGAGGAGATGCAAAGATCTAGGTTGAAAGGGCAGTTCTCGCCTGGCCTGTATGGGATTACTATCGGTGAGTGGGCCCAGGTACACGAGTTGAAGAAGTATGTGTTTGGCATCTTTCTGCTTGCTGAGACTGTCCGCAAATGGATGTTTGCTGCCCGGACAGTGCTGATACCCAAGGTCTCCCAACCAACTGTGGCTGCAGACTTCAGGCCAATTTCCATCGCGTCTGTTCTGCACCACTTTCATAAGTTAATGGGAGCTAGAATGCAGAAGGGTGTTAAGATCAAGCCTGAGCAGAGAGCCTTATTGAGAAGGATGGCCTGGCTGAAAATATTGCGCTGTTGGCGGAGGTTCTGAACGTGAGCACCTCAAAGGGGAAGCTCCTGTATGTGGCAGTCATTGATGTCCGAAAGGCCTTTGATACGGTGTCACGGGCACCGTTGATGGAGGTCTTGAGGACTGGGGGAGTGCTGTATTACATCCTCCACCACATCTTGCAGCTGTATTTGGTGGGTAATACCACTATTCAGCTGCCAGGTAAGATATGCCGAGGGGTGCCAGTGAAGCAGGGGGTGAGGCAAGAAGACACACTTTCCCCTATGCTCTTCAACATCTTCTTGGATGAGGCCCTGAGAGATCAGGAAGCCTCCATCAGATTCGGTGTTTGGAGTGAGGTTGTCTCGCGTTTGGCCTTCACGGATGACGTGGTGGTGTTGGCAGGTTCCAGGGCTGGCCTGCAAGTCAACCTGAACAGGCTTAGTAGGGCGCTGGAGCACTTCGGGTTGGGGCTCTCTGCGGCAAAATTGTTTTCCTTGGTAATGGCAGTGGTACTGAGGGAAAGGCATGTAAAGGTACTGGTGGAACCAATGTTTCGCATTGGGACGGCGTTTCTGACTCCTCTCAGTGTCAATTCGACGTTCCGATATTTGGGGATCCAGTTTGCCAGGGGAGGGGTTAAGGCCTTCAAACAAGATCTTGAAGGCCCCCTTGAGTGGATAGCTGCAGCTCCGCTCAAACTCTTTGAGCGCATGGAACTACTGAAGGTCTATTTGCTCCTCTCCCTCATCTACCGCTTGTAATTTTCCAAGGTCATGATAGGAGCTCTCAAGGCATGTGATGATGTCGTATGGGCAGCAGTACATAGGTGGTTGCGGTTGCCCCACAACACTGCCCTGGGATTCTTCCATGCTGCATGCTCAGCTGGGGGATTGGGCATTCCCAGTCTGCTCAGATCTGTGCATGTATGGATTCTGCGTAGACTGGGGAATTTCTTCAAATCTGAATATCCCCCAGCAAGGGAACTGGTGAACCAGCCGTTGTTTTCCAGGAGAGTTGAGTGGGCAAGGGCTGTGGCCACAGTGGGAGGAGTCACTCTGGACACCTTGCTCAAAGTTAAGAACTTTTGGCACGCACTGTGGTCCGGGTCTGTTGATGGTGCAGTTCTCGAGACGTCCCGGTCCAGCCGTAAATCCACGGCCTGGATCGATCAGAGGACTGGTGGCATCCCTTCAAGGGATTACCTCTCCTACTTGCGTATAATCAGCAACAGCTTACCGTTGGCTGTCCGAAGTTCCCGGAGTAGGAGGGGTCCCTTGGGGATGCTGCCTAAGTGCTGCGCAGGGTGCAATGATGCTGAGACTACGTATTACATAGTCCATCAATATCCCCATACCCACGAGACCAAGGAGGTGCGGCACAACCAGGTCGTGAAGGTGTTGGCGGAACGGTTGGAGGAGCGCCTCGCTCCTCCAACCGTTCCGCCACCTAGGCGGAAGTCAGATACCTAGGCTACCTGAGTACAGGGTACTCTGACTTCTGAGGGTGCAGAGTGTTCGATCTGGTGGCCAGCAAGCCAGAGGAGGATATCGCACGTGTCCTTGATGTGCAGGTTATTCAGTCCAAGGGGGATGGACTGGTCTTTCTCCCGAAAGAAGGCCAAGTATGCTGGGAATCAAGACCTTGTTGATGGTGTTAAGGAGTGGAGTGGCACGGGTAGCACAGAGGTACTACAATCACCATCTCGTGGAAGGGTCTATGGCATCCAAAGGCAGTTGAGGGTCTGAGTAAATTGGTTATGAGTAGACCCTTGCTGTACACCATACCCACGATGGTCTTGTTCGTAACCTTGTTAGGATGGAGAAGGTTTGGCAGGGCCACTCACAGGACATAACTGTTGGCTTGGTAGTGGGCCTTCAGTTTTAATTTGTCTTGTTTTGTCATGTGTAGGTATGGGTGCATCATCCACCCTTAATGGTGTTTTTATAATAACCTGTGTACATTACCTTATTTTTGTTGATTGTCTTGGTTCCCTCCTGGGTGGGCTTATGCAGTCAGCTACCTGTGGCAGAGGTAACTTGACTTGCAATATGGAACTTCTTATCCTAGGATGGTGAGACTGCCCAGCACATGGTCGTTTTGGCCACTGGCCAGTGATCTGAGCCCAGGAGGAGCACGGTAATGTGGGCATTTTTTTTTTAAATTTGTTTATGAGCCTAAAGCATTTTGTTTTGGGCGGAGACCTGTTTTTGTTGTTCTCCATTTAATGCAATAACACCAAGGTGAGAACTCTGTATAATAGCCAAATACCAATGGCCTCAGCCCAGAGAATAAATGGTGTAAGGTGCACCTTCTGGAATCCTATGGGCACCGGGTGGGGACTGTGATCATTTCGGTGGTAGCAGTCTCCTTTTGGTCTTTGGTACCGGAAGTGTTAGGAGATGGTGGCCACCATACTCTGACCATGGAAGGTTTCAGTTTGGTAAGTAACCGGCCTGTAATGGGCTTAAGGTTGTCCATGGAAGCTTTGGGCACCATGGGCTATACCCGGTGGGTTATGTCGTGACAAATGGAATGAATAACCCTACTCAATTGCCTATTTTGCTGGATTAGCACCGCTAGACCCGGCCTGTAATAGGTGTAAGGTTTATCAAATCCATCGTTGTATACCCTGTGGGAGTGCCCGAGACCATGCTAGGGATAGGACCTCCCTCTGGTGGTTGTGAAACCGTAAATCGGCCCTCAAAGATAGAGCATATGGACAATGGAGTGTCGGGGCTACTGCTAAGTCCTAGTAATGGAGACCGTATGCAACATAGTTGCAGAAGGGTCAGATACGTGCAAGACTACAGACTCTACTGACTCATGGGGACCCACATCTCCTTATGGTACCGCTGGGCAACACCCTTAGTTGGGTGTAGACAAATGTGGGTAACCCGGCCAGGCGTTCCCTGTGCCTCATCTTGGCCACTCGGGTGGTGAAGGGTATCTGTCAGCAGGAAAGGTTTATTTTGGCAGTTAGCAATGGCCTGGAATGTTGGTGAGCCGGTCGACTCCTTTACGGTCAGGCCATTGGGGCCCAATGCCTGGGTTTTAGTGAAGAACCCAAAAGGCATGGTAATCGATGAGAGAAGAGACAAGTCGGGACCAATGTTGGCCTGTCTATTCTGGAAAACTTGGCGCGCACTGGCACTGATAGTTGATCCTTGGGAAAACCCACAAATGAAAAAGGAGGAGCACAGGGTGACCTCTGAGCCCATACATGTGGTTCTCCTGGTGCCAGGTCACAGAGGGAAAGGACTCATGCTGGCGGTGGTATAGCTAGCAAACCAGGAGGCTGAGTGGCAAGCAAATGGATATGTATAAAGATATTGTTAACATCTGCTCCAGGTTACAAGCCTCCAAATATCTGCATATGGATAATAGCAAACAAAGAGGGGAGCTGTGACTCCCCATACCGAAGAACAGCATAGATATAACTGACCTTAAAGAGAAACAGCATAGAAGAAGACCCGGAGGGCTTAACGGCTAAGAGAGTTGCCAGTTATATCACATTACATTGTATTGATAGTTATAAACTTAGTTTTTTGCTGACCATCCTGGTATTAACTTACACAGCTGAAAGATATTGAATCCAATAAGGTTCAAGATTTACTTGAAATCTACAATGAGCCAACGCTGACTAAATTCTGTGACTATTTTGAACTGCCATTGAGATCTCGCCCATTCCATAGACCTACATTAAATAACTAATTGACTAATTTCTAGAGTGAATATGACAAACATTTTTGCTAAAGAATAATTGATTAAGAAAACACAAACACTGTTATTTATCAAATTAAAGTAAAGTCGTAGTGATCTATTACTAGTTTTTTTAATAACATTGTTAGTTATATTTAGTTATGTATTAATGAATTAACCAGTACTGTTTTTAATGTAAAACATTTTATTGTTAATAAGTATTGCTTAAGTTGTTTAAATTATTTTATTCTTTTAAATCATAATAACAAGTTATTTGTTTGCTTAATGTTATAAATCTACTCTTATTTGCACTCTTGACTCGGAATTGGGGCTAACTCAGGGCTAATAAATAAGTAATGCTATCTAGCTTTAGATTTTCCTATAAAAATAAAACAGTATGATACAATAATAAATCCTTCTATTTATACACAAAATTCTACCCTTTCCATTATTATTTTCTCCATAGTCAGTCACAATTATTAAGTGCTTTTAATCACTCTTTTTATGGCTCAGCTGATGGCCATAGTTTCCTAATATTAAAAAATCTTAACAATTCCTACTCAGGGCTCACTCTAAATTATTTCGAAGACATACCACACCAGAAACCTTCTTTTAATACTGCATAGTCTAGCATCGCTCAACATCACTCATCCTCTATGTTTGTAGACATTACTTTTCAGATGTATTGCAGAACAAGCTGGGGGCAGCTGAGCAGGAGACCAGTGTCGCGATGGCCCGTGGATGCTTCGCTGCTCTATCCGAAGTAAGGAATAAAATACACCGCCCTTCTGTGATTACAGCCTTCGGTGTTAGGCGTCTTTGCTCCTGGGTCACAGGATGATATGCTGATTCTTCATTTGCTCAGTCTAGCCACCTGCCTGCCACAACCTGAATTTGCCATCATGGTTTTCTCAATATTGCCTGTGTCTTGCAATGCCTGTAGGAAATGCCTGGGGTGTGAGATGTGTCATAGTTATGACAAATTATTATGTTGAAAAAACCTCAAAGGGCTTTCATAACATCTCCCCTTGCTTTGAGTGGAGGCCTACCTCAACCGAAAAAGGTCATGATGACCACTTGGAAGTTGTGTTCAAATGGGGGTATGTTGACGTGTATAGAAAGTGTTCCTGAAAAGGTGGCACTCAGTACAGTGTAATATGATCTTCATAGTGAAGTCTGATTCTTCTGCAGCACCATACACTTTGGTGTCTGTTGGTCTCAACCACCAGCTACCATCCTCTTCTGCACAGTTGAAAATCATCTAATAGTGATATCCAAGGCATGTGTCTGAATAATTTTGAGGTTTCCACTTCTCATACTTGGTGATGAACTGAAATAAGTGTGGTAGAGTTCACCTACATCTAACAATACATACTATCTATATGCCCCTGAAGTATATGTATAGACACATACACACACAGGGTGTCACGGAATACACAGGGTGTCACTGAATAACTGTTAAAGCTATTTGTCGCATTGTAGGAGATGTTGAGATGAGTAAAATGATATAGCACACTTAAGATCGTAGCAGCAAGGAAATACTTGAAAATCGACGCACAAGTTATGTTTTGTGAGGTTCGTAACCTGCGTTGAAGTAATGAAAACTGCAGTGGCTCGGGACATCTCCCCCAATTTACTCTGTCTGCTCTCTTGGCCCCTCTGCTTGTAATACTACTTAGAGTCTTCATAGCACCATTAACAATATAACAAAATTAATAATTCCACATTCGAAGAATTGGCAGACATGCATCTCTGCTATGGTGCAGCTAATTCAAACACACTCACATCTAGGCAGCTTCATGCAGAGCACTTTCCTCGGCGTAACTACTTCATGCATTAATCTATAACACAGGTATGTGAATGATTTGTTACAGATTGGGTACCGTGAAGAGGACAGACATCATCGCAATGTGCAACAACACCAGTTTGAAGATTAAATGTTTGCGCACATTGAAGAGGATCCATGTACGAGTACGTGCCGCATTGTGGGTCAACTCGGTGTGTCGTGCATGTCAATTTGGCAGGTGTGGCATGAGCATGATTTTTACTGTTAGTTTCAAAGTCTTGACTGTTGCGGTCCCTAGCTGCTGCTTTTGGCACGGACTGTTCCACACACTCGTGATGGGTAAACTTAAACCTGTAGGAAGCTTTACTTAAGCAATGGTACAGTATTATACATTGTATTCACAACTCTGATATATCTTTTAAAAAATTATCACCAAAAACGTAAGATAGGCTGATTGAGCTATGTAAGTCAGCATCCTTCCAACGTTTTGGCCGGTCTATTTATGTGATACAGTTCACATGTGCAATATAGTCCTATACAAATTAACATAAGTGGATGTTTTCAGTAACGCACAGATTTCAAATAAGATACTCGCATCGGCTTATGTTTAAGAAAATCTACTAATATAGTAATTACGAATGTAATTTTGTAATTATTAGTTTTTAGTATGGGTTTTGTACGTGAAAATGAAGTTTAAATATAATAATTGTTATAAATAAATAATATATTTACATGATTTCCAAACAACTACAGTAGAACCCAGACCTCACATTCTCATCAGTTACACTTTCCCGTTAATTACACCATATTCTTTATTTCCCAGTGCACACCCTATATTTACAATGCTTTCCGATCCTGTTGTTTACCGCATGAAAATATGGCTTCCCGTGATTTACACTTTTTTTGTGCATGTATTAGGTACGGTATTTACGGCATTGTAAGTCGGCGTCCAGCCTGTGTATGGTTTTGTGAAGGGGGGAATAAAGAAGTGGGTGTAGTGAAAAATATAAGAGAGGTAGAGCCACACCGCTGTGGAATGTGAAAGGGAGGGAGAGTAGGAAAAAAAAATGGGCTGCTTGTTTTGATGGATACATTAGCAAGGCGGGGGTGGGGTGTTTGGAGCAAGATGAATAAGTGGAAAGGCGGGGAAGGAAGAAACACAGAGAGTTGAAAAGGGGGGAGGGGTATGGGTGTGGCTACAAGGAAGGAGGGGAAAAGGGAGCAGATGTTTTCAACAGAGGGGAATGGCCGTGACCTAGATACAGGGAGGGAGCAGTGTGTATGGAATGCAGCGACTTAAGTAGGACCGCAGACAATGGAAGGGGGAGAGTTGTGTGGGCGTGGCCTGGGCGGGAGAGAGCGAGGAGGAAGTAGAGGAGCGGCCAGCAGTGATCAATACTCCACAGCTGCTGCCGGCAGCAACTGCTGCCACCTGCCGCAACTTTGTTAGAGGCCAGACCCAGCCAAGCAATAAGGTGGTGCGCTTTTACACAAAAATGGTGAATTTTTAAGAACTGAGACCACTTTATTATATTAGTATTACAGCTCTAACACTACTGATAAATATACACTGTCCATTTTATCAGCTTGTTTTATATATACATACTTGGTCGGAATTGTACTTAATATTCCTTGGCCCAATTCTAAGAGGAAGCGTGATTTAGGAAGATTTAAATTGGTAAAAAAAATGGCTTACCATTGCTGTAAATACGGTATATTTTCTTCTGACTGGGAAAAATTCCAGTTGCCAGTGTCAATGTAGAGAAGTTTCATTTTGTCATGTTGCAGAACAAGAACATGCCGGAGTCTATTTGCCTCTGTGATGGCTGTGTGTGCCCAGTTATCATTTATACGTTGTACGTTTGTTTTCTTTTGGTGTACGTTTATTCAATCAATACCAAACTTATTCAATTAGTCTGTAATTACAGTTACATACGCGTTTACTGCATCCAAGTTTTATTATTGAGTGAATGTTCCTAAAATTAGTTAACAATGACAAACTAACGAGAAGAAATTGTCTTACCATTGAACACAAAATGTGAATCCTAAAATGCATTGATGTACACACAGGCACACGAGTCTCCTTAGCTAAGGAACTAGTGCCGATACAAAAGAAAATAAAGTGTATTAAAACTTAAAATTTTATGACCTACATGAATGTACAGCAGGTTGTGAACATTACTTACATAAAATTATTTCATTTTACACTTTCCCCTCATTTACACCATTTTTTCTTTATCCCTTGGAAAGTGTAAGGTAAGGGTTCTTCTGTACTGCGCTCATGAAGACGACATTCCCTGTTATGTTAAATCTTAGATGATATTAAAGTATGTGCGACATATAGAACTGTATTACTCTGTAAAAACCTCATTATACTAGAGAGCTGTCTTCTTCAAATAATGACTGTATTTTCATTTGGTCATGTTTGGTTTGCACAGTTTAGTATTCACTTGTGCAGTGGCATGACGGTGTTGGTACAAATACTGTGGTTGGTGAGGACCATATAATTCGGAAGTTAGTCACCTGGTGTTAGGTAATTACACAGCTTCAATAAATATAATTATGTATTTTAAAATACATGTATAAACATTTATCATTTATTCAGGAGGAATTTCTTAAATAGACGCTCTTCGCTCTTCGGAGCCACTTTGGTTAACGCACATCCACATGTTCTGTGTACCGGGTTGACTTCACTCACTGTGTGCGCGTGTGTGTGTGTGTGCGCACGCACGCATGTTATATTTGGCTGTATAATTAATTTTGTTTAAATATTTTAGTTTTTGGATGATTTTTCCTTAAGTTTCATTTAGATTCAGTCATCTACTGCAAACTGTTTTTTGATTGTAATATTTTTGTTTTGGTTTTACCATAAACAACTAAAAGGTTTTACAGTTAAATGCCCATTCTCATTGATATCACAAGCTCACTCCTAGGACCAGACTCTCAGCTCACCCCACTTGATGCGCTGGGGGACTACGCACATTACGAGTTGTCACTACTTCAAGGCAGGTTACAAAACTTACAGAAAGCAACTTGTGTATCAGTTTTCAGGTATTTCTCAGCTACTATGACCCTAAGTGTGCTGTATCATTTTACTCATCTCAATATCCCGTACAATGTGATGAACAGCTTTACAAGTTATTCAGTTACATCCTGTGTATACATTTGGAAATTTATCTATAATGGACATTGATTGGACCGCACAACTATGGAAAGGTGTGTTTATATGTGGGTAGAATCTGTCGCCCAGCCCTTGTTGAAATTTCGTGTACCAAAAAACCTGAAAGAGAAAAGTCAGATGCGGCAGATCTCGTCCTATGGTGAGGGGTAAAGATGTTTGCGTGCATCGAGTAGTCTGTGCTGCCTTTCACCGTGAAATAATATGCTATATGCTAGTATTAATAATTCGCAATGAAGTGTAAGTTGAGCATTCTAACTTACACAATAAAATTTAGGGTATAATATAACAATTTTAGTTTGGAAAATAAACTTTATATACATATATATACTAGGGCTGGGCTGATGCCACTTTTTGCCTATTCTACCGATGCAGATTCTTGTGAGCCAATACTGCAGATACTCGATACAGATACCCACATTAGAAGAAACTTTATGTGATAAAAGAATATTTGAATACTTTCATGATTTATTATCAAAATATATTATATGCAGCCAAGAACACTTAAAACTGATTAATAAACTGAAAGACTTCTACTAGCACCAAAAGTATTTTGGGAAGCTGATGAAAATCTGTGTTAAAGTCAGTGTTACACTATGTACTATTTTATGCATTAAGTAAACATACAAAATAATTGGTAAATTAATTTCACATAAATTCATTAAAATTGGAGAATAAAAGCAGCACTCAAAAAATGCTTCAGTTAAATATTTTTTATCTTAGGTCAGGGAAACTTAAACAATTTAAGTTTTAAACTTATCACATAAAAAATATTAAATCTACAAGATTGTGTATCACATTTCTTAGCATAATTCAACTATGTTATACAAACTCTAAATTAATAAATAATTTTGTGAAAGTACAAGAAGCAATGCCTCCTAACAAAAAATAAACATGATAAACCATAACATGTAAAACTAAAACTATACTGGTACGTATAGTAATTGTGATGTATTTACACATCTGGACATTTTACAATGCTTAACATATTTTATTTTATCTGACATGCCTTTTTTACACACACGCGCGCCACACACAATAATGTAACTGAATAATATTTAAAGCTGTTCCATCAAGTTGTAGGGATGTTGAAACAAGTAAAATTATATAGTACAGTTAGGGTCACAGTAGCTGGTAAATACCTGAAAACTGACATGCAAGTTCTGTGATCTTCGCAATCTACGTTGAAGTAGCGACAACTCGTGCTTTGCGCAGTCTGGCAGCACATCAAGTGGTGCGAGCTGACAGGCCGGTCCTGTAAGTGAGCTTGTGAGTGTCAATGAAAAGGGGCATTTAAGTGTAAAACCTTTTAGTTTTTTATAGTGAAACAAAAAACAAATAAAAACCATACAAACATAAGTACAGTTTGCCATAGGTAACATTACATTAATGGAATCATCACACAAATTGATGTTATTTATAACAATTGTCTTCAGTTTGCACCATTAGAATGAATGCACAGATTACACCACATTTCTGCGTTTTCACGAATCCGTAAGAAAAAAATCTCAATTTGTTTGTATTTCTTGAGTATTTGCAGTGATTCAAGCGATCATATCCATTACAGATTCCATGGGTGTGAATTAAATGAGATCTTTCATGCAACCCCAGAAAAAAAGTCTACCATATTTAAATCTGATGATCATGCAATCCAAACAACTGGTCTGACACTCCCTATCCATTACCGAGTGTATGCGTCTTTCAAATGGTTTCGAACTTGCAAACCGTAACGTCAGGTGTCCCTTCATATTGAAACCACAAGTTCAATTGTACATAAAGTAGAACATTGTCGAGTAATTTAGGTAACACTTCCCACAAAAATATGTGGTAGTTTTTTTTATTTAATCAGTGTGGCAAGATTTATGGCCCAATTACATGGTTGTCCAAATTACCCACCAACACATTGGTTTTAAACTTGTATTGATGCCTGTGTTTGTAGATAGCATGTATGTTTGCATTGGTTCAGCAGATGTCTTTTTAGTTGAAAATACTGTCCTAAGTGAATGTTGCCACATCACTGTACATGACCAAAGAAGGGAAATTAGGTTCATGTTGGCATTTTTCAAGATACCACTGGCAGTATTGGACTCGTGGCTCATAGTCTTCTGGGTTAAACTTTTGGACCTTTTGTTTGTGGTATGGGTAAAGACCATGCTTGTACCACACCCGTCAAACTGACATGAACAAATCACATAGTTGATCTGCAATGTGCCACGTGGTCATACACGGATCCTCTTCAACACTCACTAACACTTCATCATCAAATTGGTGTTGCACATTGCAACAGCATTCGCCTCCTTCACTGTACCCAATCTGTAACAAATCATTCACACACATGACTTTACCTCCGTTGTACATTAATGCAAGAAGTGGTTACACTTGTGTGTGTTGACCTATCTTCACTATCCATGTCTAACGGATGCAACGGTCCACGCTTGTAACACCATGTGGCTTGATAAGTTGCATCAAGGAAAGCATGCTACATAAAGCTGTCTAGCTGTGAGTGCATTGCAGAGATGCATGTCTGCCAATTCATCAAATATGTAATAATGAATTTTGTTATATTGTTGGATCATGATACGAAGACACCTAAGTACTGCCGCTGACAGACAGGTAAGGCTGCACTACTGTGTCTTTAACTAGTATTACAAGCAGTGGGGCCAAGAGAGCTGACCGAGTGAATGGGAGACATATCGTAAGCTGCACCAATGTCACTACTTCAGCACAGGTTGCGAACCACACAGAGTGAAACTTGTCTGTTGATTTTAATGTATTTCCCAGCTGCTGCAACCGTGGGTGTGCTATATCATTTTGCTTGTCTCACCATCCCCTACAACATGACGAATAGCTTTAAACAATATTTCAGTGGCACTATGTATGCATGCATGCATTTATGTATATGTGTGTTATGTGTGTAGGCATGGGTGTATAAGGGGAAATGGGAATGGCTCCATCACTATGAAAAGGGGAAAAAATAAATAACAAGGGGGGAAAGTGGGAGACGAGAGAAAATATATAATCCCCAGATGCACAGTTATGGCCACTTACTTTGATTTGGTACCAATAGTGAGGGCATAATGCAACCTTAAATCACATGATCACATAATACTTAAGTTGGCAGCTCTGGCTGCCATGGTCAAGGTTTGTGTCTGCGAAACAAAAAGGACTGAGACAGCAGTACAAACAGGTACCTGCTAACATGGCAACGCTTATGACGTGGGCACATTTTATTATGCTAATTCGCAAAGGCATGTGGAAATTTGCACAGTACAGATATATAGAATTATAATGGCACCCACCTTTGTGATAAGTATTGTAGTATATGTGTATGAAATCTCTTATATGGATACTATTGAAAACAACACAGTTTTCTCGGGCGGAGCTACTACTACAAGATTGTAAAATAGGTAGCATGTTGTGAACTTTAACATACAGATGCATGGTAACGTGACTTCTATCGTTCCCATAGTGCCATGTGCCATGGACGTGAAGTTGGTATCGGTGCATTTTACAGTAACCAATGTTGGAGCATCTGTAAAAACAAACTGAATCTGCAATAACTATGTTATGTGTATGCCTGATTCATTTTGACAGGTGCATTTAGATGATGATAGAAATTGTGTGTGACTGTGTAATAACATACCTGCTTTGATGCAGTCTGCAGTGTTGTGTAGCACCCATGTTTATGGAATTCAAAATATTTTATAGTAGTGTTCAACATGTGTAGTAAGAAAGTGTATGTCTTGTTGTTCAGTATCAATCACTATCAATTGCTCCTGTGTACGAGGGCTAATTCAGAATTCAGGGCAACTATTGTTTATGTCCTGAAAATGATCCAACACGGGAATGGTACTATGTACAGTTGAAAGTGAATGACAAGTACGTTTAAAAGGTGACACCACGTAAGGTATGGATGCGGGAATGTCTGGCAAGGAACAAAGACAAACATTGCTGCTTGAAATCACTGTTTAATTGATATATTATTGTACAACATGTATACACATATTGAACGGGTACGTGTTGTACATGTACGAGTTGTTTAACATCCTTCAAAGTAGGCTCTGAGGTCCACAGTTCGTTGCCAGCAATGAGGCAGACGGGAAATACCATTGGCTGCATGAGATCCGTCAATGTGCATTACCTCTTGTCAAAATGCTGTGACTATGTCTTCTTTGTTGGCAAAGCGTTTACCATGCAATGGCCTCTTCACTTTGGGAATAAGATTGTAGTCACATGGACTAAAATTGGATGAATAGGGAGCATCGTGCAACATCACGCTTCCCTAATGCCATAAACGTGTAATGCTACCTGCTGAATGAAGTCTAACGTTGCCATGTAAGACTGTAGTGTTGCCAAACCGTTCAGGATGTTTCTCTCGTATTGTACAACGAAGATGGTACCGCAGAAATGACAGGTAGCACTGTGCATTTACAGTACAGCCCCCATGAACTTGATGGTACACTGAAACACCTTAACTGTCCTATTCCAAAATGATCATCAGCTTTGTGGGTGACTGGTTTTGTCGTACCTTGTGTCTCCGTGGTGATCCAGGATAATGCCTTTCATTGAACTGTCACTTCAATTCGGGTGAATATGCTCATGCCCATGTTTCATTAATTGCAATGATGCGGTTCAGCATGCCATTACCTTCATGGTGAAAGCGTTCCAGATTGATATGACATGTCTCATATCAGGTCCACTTCTCTACCTCAGTTAAGTGATGTGGC
Organism: Dryococelus australis; assembly: GCA_029891345.1. Lineage (NCBI taxonomy): Eukaryota > Metazoa > Arthropoda > Insecta > Phasmatodea > Phasmatidae > Dryococelus > Dryococelus australis. The sequence goes on along the minus strand of CM057009.1, from coordinate 233,979,627 downwards.
ACCCACTTGGCACAAATCTTCCTTACATTTAAGTCCTGCCATATAATTTTACGCACTGATGATGCAGGAATACCTGTATGCTGGTCTAATTCCATAACAATCCAGCGAGTGTCATTCATTAGGCACTGATCAGCCACAGTCACTGTAGATTGTGGTCAGCTGACACTGACACAGCATGTCCACTGCGAGGTAGGTTCGCTGTTGACTCTCATCCCTGTTTGAAGGCCTCTATCCACTTTGCCACTGTACAATAGGGTATAGCACGATTACCCAATGCGTCACATAGCTCTGCGCTGTTTGGCTTTGGTTACATCCATTTCACACCGCTGTCATCTGACAACTGACATAGGGAACGTTCTCTAGCCCAGACGGATGCACTCGTATCCAATGGCAATAGCTGTTCGGCGTGGGGTAGTACATATTGACGAACCATGGGCAACCTCAGAGACTACTTTGAAGGATGTTAAACAGCTTGTACGCGTACAATACATACCCGTTCAAATGTGTGTATACCGGGTGTACAAGAATAAATAAATTAACTGTGATTTCAAGCAGCCATGGTTGTCTTTGTTCCCATGTGGTGTCATCTTTAAAATGTACTTGTACACTTCCAATTGTACATAGTACATTTCCTGTGAGGATCATTTTTGGGAGAAACACCATAGTTGCCATGAGTTCCGAATTAGTCCTCACAGTAAGATAACATCTTTGATTATGGAATCAAAATGAGATGTGCAAAATTTAATTTATCTGCCAGTTATCTAAGCTATCTTGTACTTGAATCGTAGCTTTATTAAAGTATGTTCTTCTGTTATAACACATTCCGTAATAGGCAATGTGTAATAGGCATTTATTTAAGAGCAAACAATCCTTAGTTTTGCAGTGGTATGTTAATCTCAGTAAAGTTCTCTCTTAAAATATTTTGCTCTGTATTGTCTATCAAACACTGGATTTTTTTGCATTTTTGCATACAACTGGCAAAAACAATGCACATGATTTTTGTTGAAATATTTCGCCATTACCAATTTCTTGTGATATGCCTAATGGTATTTTGTATATAAGCAGGAACAATTCATTGTACATGATAATATCTGGTAATTCTTGCGAGTATAAGCCTGCATGTGTGCAATACATGGCTTCTTCGATTTCTGCCCTTACGTGGTATTGCAAGAGCTGTAGAAAGACATACCACAATAGACCCGACAGGTCAATTAAGCCACTACCGGAAGAAAATAATAGGGTTAGAAATTTCTTTTCGCTCCATGCTACTTACTACATCCAAAACTGTACCACAAGTGTATATCAGTGTGCAGCTATAGCGTTGCTCTATTTGTGTGTGCATGTGTGTGCACATGTGCATGAGCATGCACATGCATGCATGTTGATACCCTCCCTCTCCCTTAAATGGTTTGTGGTTTATTTCTGCCCTGCGTCCTGCTATTATCTTAACTTATGTAATGTATGCCTATTTCAGTGTCTCATAGCGACTGTCTCTTCCGTAACTCTGTTGCCCTTACGCATTTACAGAACAACTGTATTGGGACCAGTAACCTTAATTATTTCAAATGGTCCTACACACTTGAAGTGGAGAGCTTTATGATGTGTTTTACGTCAAAGCAAAACCCACTCAGCTTCTTTATATTGAGCTGACTTGTGCATTTTGTTGGAAGTGCTTATGCTGATGTCCTTGGCTCTAAATTATATTTAAACAGGCTTTGTTACGTTCTGTTAGAGTAACTATTTCCATTCCATCATACAACCTGGAAATTTTGCTAGAACCACATGTAGGCTATTGCACTGTGGAGAGTAGGACGTGGTCTGTAGTTTGTTCATTTGGAGAGTTTTAATTAACTTGGCAACCATTTCATTGTTGAAAGAAGTTTCACAATCTGTAAGTAGTGTTTTTGGGCAATCATATTGCAAAATGACGTTCTTAAGGGGGATTGATCCCTGCCATCTTGAATTTACGGAATTTTTGCTGTAACTTGCATCACAGATTTTGTATTTTATTTTGGGCATCAACAAACCTTAGGGAATTGCTTTGCACATGTTATGTATTGTTTATTGCTTGATTACTCTTGCCAGTATCATTTCGATAACCGCCTTTTAGAAAAAATCAATTAATTTTTGCCAGCAGTTGCTAGCCAGAAATTATAAAGACAATAGAGATGTATTAGTTTAATAGAGTTTTAGAAGTCATTGTTCATGCCATGTCGAGTAAAAAATGTTGTTAAACATTCCTAAATTGTACTTAATTGCAAAAATAATGAAAATCCAAGATGGCAGGGACTGATCCCCCTTAATAAAGTGTGCACACATTTTCGTGTCTATGTTCTCTGCTGCCTTTGTGACTACATATTGAGGTAAGTACTCTGACATTACTAGAATGTAATGAATACGTCACTTTGATTTTAGCAATGGACCTAACATCGAGGTCCCACATTTTGAAAATACCTGGTGGCATTCTAATTCACCTTGTGATGTTAAAATTATACGATTACTTTCTGTATGTTGTATTATAATGATATCTTGGTTTGGTGCAGTGGCCTTGTGAATTTCTTTACTGCCTGACGGTTTGTGGAGAATGATTATATTAGTTTGATCAATTTCAGCAGTTGTTTGCAAAAGTGGTGTGATAAGCGACATGTTTCCCTTTATTATACCCTTCTTCACTGGGTCCTTATTCAGTGTGTAATATTTGTAGTTTTCATATACATACTTTAATTCCTCCCAATGTTCTGATGTTTTGGTTTATAATTTTTGGTTGTTCGTGTACTGTAAGGAACAGTGATACTGATAATACTTGTTAAGTATTGGATGGGTAATGTGCTAAATCTTGTATTATGCACTCCTTGTTCATGATTTTCATTGTAATGACTTACATATATTTGCCTTATTGGCATACAAGATAGTGCATCCGCAACCTGATTGTCTGTACCCGGCACCATTTTTGCTTCATAATCAAACTCTGTGAGCGAAGTTGCCATCTTTAGTATACTTGTGTTGTTCAGCTATGCATTTTAAGTATTTCAGACTTGCGTGGTCTTTTTCAGTAGTAAACTTCTTGATTTACATACACTGCATGAATAAACAAAAGTTTTTAATAGCACCTAATTTCTGTTCTGTTTCAGACAAATATTTTCTTGTTTTGCATCAGCTTTTTAGAAGCAAATGCAATGATGTGATGGTTGTTGGATTTGTTGACGTGTATGTAAGTGTGGTTCGTATTGCAATCTGAAATACATTGCATACCAAAATAGTTTCCCTATCGTCTCTGAATATTTTTAGCAGGGGTGCACTATTAATGGTTCTGCTATAGTTGCGTAGCCCTTAAGCCTGCTCTGTAGCCAGTGTAGAACCAGTATTCCACTAGCAGTGTTGCTTGTCTTGCTGAAGTCGCGTGGACTGTCGACAGTGTTCTGTCTCTTTTCCTCTAGCCCTCTCACTCAGGTATGCGGGAGAATACCCTGGTGCGATAAACATCTCCAATCAGCCTAACCTTACATAAAAATGTAAACATTTACAGACATTGATTTTGTTTAATGTTGGTTGAAAAAATCTCAAGTAACCACGAATACACTATAATTGACTGAAATATGGCTGTATTTACTAGCCGTCTGCATCTTCTTTGGTTATGTGTATTAAACATCATCATCATTGAAGAATATGACAGCACTACTACTTTTAAATACTCCTTGTTATGTAAAATGCAGAATATACTCATGTTATCTCTTCTTCATGCATGTGAGGAGCATAATCTGTTGTCATAATTGGTAGGTCCACTTGCATTTCTTCTTGACCATCATCACTTATTTGATCCACTCGTGTTTTTTTCTTGTCACAACTACCTGTGGGCCTATTCAAAGTCTCTTTACGAAGTCGCTCAGCATAATATTTCTTTTTTGCTATTGATTTTTTATTTTGTTTACTAGTGTAATGTTGCCCGCCATTATAAAGTTTTATAGGTGCCATAATTTACTATGGATACACAAATATTACTGTAGATAAGAATACACTAAAACCTAATTCAAACCGTTTTACTAAGTATCTACGTTCAAAACAGCTCTCATGACCGAATAACAGGTAGTGAGTGAATGAACAGTGTGAGCAGCAAGTCAGCCCTTCCTGGGGTTTGGCAACTCCACGGAGGTAAGCACGCCTGCAGCTGGACATCCTCCGCAAGGGGCAGGGGGAAATAGTAGCCAACCACCAGACACTTTGGTGCCAGGTGTGATGCGGGCTGTGTCAGATCTATTTCAGAATTCCAGGCGCTGGAAACGCATATAGTAGTCTAACGGTACAAAACTCTGTAGATATAACGAAAATTTATGTACTTGAAATTTTACTATGCAAAGGAAAGTAGTGTGCATTTTGTGACACCTCTCACTTTTAATTAAATTACAATGTAATCTTTTTTTGATACTGGTGAAATATGGCCTAATTAACTGAGTGCACACTTTTTTCGTGCAATTTTTTCTAATGTTTCAATTATATCTTATAGTTGGTGGCAATATAGGTTTTCATTGTGCCAAGAATGGTTGAACAACTTAACATGGTTTTCTTTATTTGTACATCACAAAACTTGAAAAATGGCAACTTTGTAAACCCCTGGATCTAATATCCTCAGTCCGATCAATATATAATTTGGCCCTGAAGGTTCTACATATGAAACTATTTGATAGACAAAAAATTACAGAAAAAAAAATTTGTACATAGCTCCCTTAACATTTTTTCTAAGAAATAAAGTCTATCTTAGAAGCAAACTCAGTTGTTCGAGATTTTCAGGTGGCCTCATGTATTTTTCTTAGTCGAGCTTAATGCCGTCTGGAGTTATGAAATGCCCTAGTAATTTTATGTGTTGTAGCACAAACTTACATTTTGCTGGGTTTCACCCAATACTGTAATCACAAACATGTAAATGTACTTTCTCCAAGTTTTGAATGTGTTCCTAAAATGTTTTACCAATTATGAAAATGTCATTCGTATATGCAGTGGCAGCTTACCAGTGAAGCAGGCCTAGTAATATATCAATATAGATCTTAGTAGGTTATATATTAGGTTTCTTTGCAGCATCTGGACAAAATTATCTGTCCTTAGTAGCTGATAATATGAGCTTTTAATGTATTAGTTAAGTTTACAATTGTCAGTAAGGAAACATATACCACTGTTTCTTTTCCTAATAACTAGTGATGGTGCTTTTTAACTACTGTCTGAGTGTTTGATAATTTGTTCCTCTTACGTTTCTTTTATTTGTAGTAATAATTCCCTTAGGGGAAATCTTTTATGGTTTTGTGAAAATTGGCTTATCTGTCATTAGTTCAATATTAATATTATATTATTCGGTTTCTGTCGGATAATTCATTCAGTATGCAAACCTATCTGCGTATTTGTTCAACTGTGACCTCATTTGTGTTTTTTGATAGTTTAAATTTATTGTTAATGTTGTCAACTGGGTTTGATTTTGATTGTGGGTGCAGCTCCCCAATTCGTTGATTTGTAGATTAATATTTTATGTGTCCATATATGGTACACAATGGTGGAGTGAGATTTTAATAGTTTTTGTGCGACTGCATAATGCACATAGTTAATATGTTTCCACTTTAAAAAGGAACTATCTGGAAATGTTCAATAAAATCACAACCAATAATCATGTCAAGTGAAAAATTATTTATCACTAAAAATGTGTGTGGAAAAGAATATCCATATATGTTTAAATTTTCTTTGCCTACATGAGTAAGCGATGGAATTTCACTAGTTGCTCTTTGCAATAACTATATTGTCCTTCAATTTGTAAAGTTTCTCACCAGTGAGGACTGTACAAGCAATACACGACTTGGAACAGCCTATATCTACTAGATCTGTTCGTTCTATGCTGCCTATGACTACATTAAGTTTTAGTGTCTTCCCTCTTGATAATGTAGCTTCATCATCCGGCAAAATTGTGTTGTTGACCAAAACCCTGTTGACAGAATGACAGCTTAATTTTAATTTGCCTTTCCTTTATGCGTAGCTTGCATGCACGTGTGGGGCCTGCCCTATATCCCCGCTATCTTGTGTCAATTGGCTGATGTAATAAATGGGCTTGGAGTCCTGCAGACTGGTAACGCACTGTGCCACTTCCTTCCTTGTGCCATCCGCTTAGAGCAGATAGCTGAAGCGTGTGTTTAAAGTTGCATATCCTTTATGCTGTAGTGGTATTCACTCTTAAGTCGTGATTTGGGAATAAAGGACAGTTTTCTAAATGGTACCCTCTTTAAAAGCATCCTTCACATGTATAGTGTATTCAATCTTGCGGTCCTCTGCATGGTGTTTTACTTTGACAAATCTACGGAGTGGTTTCTCCCACTGATTTGTTTGAGTTATACCAAAATGTATTCCCCTTGCGTTTTTCGCAGGAAATTGTGATAAGTGGAATAACGCTGCTATGGTTGTACCATATGTGCTAGAACTGACACATAAATAATGTTGTGTGGAAGCACACATTGCGGTGGTTGCTAATACTGTATATATTGTGGTCCCCTGTTATGGCAGCTTTGATTTCCACCACTACATATTTTTGTGTCTTGTGTTGTGTGACTTTATGTCTGATGTGTCTTGGTCAGATTTAACTTAGTCGTGTCTCAGTGTAAGTTTGCATAATTTATTTCAGCTCCTTTATTTGTCGTTCAAAGTGGACTGTGGCAGCGGTGGAATTTAGGGGGGGGGGGGGAGAAAATAATTTGGGTTACCCAATAGTCAAAACCTACAGTATCATAAATAGAAATAATAATAATTAATAATTAAAAAAAAGCGATTTAAATAAAGTTGAACTGAAAAAAAATATATATATATATAATTATCTTGTCCCAATCATTCTCACTCAAAAGAAATCACTATCAAGAGGTCAACTGCCTCCACCATGGGACTTATTAGTGGGTAGTCCAAGTACCCTTAACACTAACACATCTATACCACAAAACACCTCAAAGTCTAGGCTCCACCTCAATGAGCCATTTAACAAATCCAAAATAAAAAAAATTTCTGAATGAGAGGGAAAACAAGATAAAATGGGAATAGAGGGTGGGGGGTTAGAAAGGGAAAGGGGGTTTTTCGTTTTTCTCACTTCGCAGTGCTTAAGGTAGGGGGGGGGGGATCTTTTTGTGGCTTCTCTGGCTGTAAGGATGGTAACATAAGGTACAGATCCCTATAAATTCTACTCAAATAATCCAAACCTTTTCAAAATTATCATTTCTAGCTTTTTGCCGTAAAAATGAGATGGGAAATTCCTAACCTTAACTTTAAAAAGTCAAATGACCAGAACATGAGGGAATCAATTATGAGTTAAGCTGGTTGCACAATAGTGTGATGCATTGCAGTGCGATGAGCCAATCAGGATGAAGCAGATTCCATTGCAGCGCGTTGGCATCAAGTGTGTTGCGCAAAAATCTTGCGTTGTGATTGACTATGCCAGTCTGCTTCAGAGTAGAAGAAGAATAAGAGTTTGTTTACAAGGAGAATAAGAAAATCTATTTTTTTACAATTTGAAAACGATGATCGCATTTACGCCGACGATTTTGTATTTGTATTTTTAGTATTACTGCGTGGATATGCAAAACAGAAGACAAGGCTTCTTATAGATATGCATAATGTCATAAAATTTGTTTATTAACATCAAAATAATTATCCTTTGTCTTATTATATTTCGTTCCCGCTAGTTTTCGTCACACATCGCGTACATACTACCCTGTTTTTATCTTCTACCACTTAAAACATACAGTTTCAACTTTTTATGTGTGTTTTTGTTACATTTGTGAGCTCTGAAAATGTAATTTCCACCTTTAAACTAGATAGCATCACCATCTCAGACGGTGTCTGTCGCCGACAGATCATCGCTTAATTGTGAAACAGCTATTATAGCTCATAACCCAACGCAACGCACTATTTTGGAACCAGCTTTAAGGGTCAGTGAATGAAAGAAAAACCCACAAGTTCAAAAATTAACTAACCAAATTAGTTTATTAAAAAATAACAATTCTTAATAAACTTTATCAAATACAAAATTTAGTTAGTAAATTTAATAGTCCATTACCTTTCAAGACAGAAGGAACTATGTGAATAAGCACAAATAACACATATAGAAAACAATGCTATTACATGGCATTTCTGTCTTTTGTACAACAAAAATGTATAAAATGTAATTATCAATCGTGTATTAGGTTGAATTATTCATCAAACAGTTCTGATTTTCAAAATGAAAACAAAAAATTGTAATAAAATGTATATAACAGCCAATTATGTCCAACCTTGAAATAAAATACAAATTAAAATTTAGTCAGTAAAATTTGGACTTATACAAGCATCATCAGCAATGTAAACAAATTCCGATAAACTTCTGTAGTGACTCAATAATTAATAAAGTCACAATCTCTTTATAAGATCAAATAAGTAATGTAAGGTTTACAAATGGAAATAATGAAAAAAGGGAAAAACTATCTCAAAACCTTTCGTTTTTTGAAATATCCTGAATTGATGTCTTCCTTTTAGGTTAAGTTCATATAAGCAGCAATGTAAACCAAACACTCATTTAAACTGTCTAAGTATTAACTGACTTCAACAACTATACCAGACTTACTTTACCTTAAAAATGCAAATAAAGATTCGTTCACTGATTATTAACCGGCCAAAAATTATTTGAGACACTAAAATAACCAAATGGTAGAAAATTATTTTGACCTAAAGGTTACAATACTGCAGATCATAAACAAACAATTGACTATTGCTAGTAGGGAATGGCTATAGAAACGAGCACTACCTAGTACCAACTTTTACAACCTGATCCTCTAATAAAAGAACTCTTAAAACAACAAATGAACAAACCGAAACACTCACTCATTCACTTCTAGGCATTTCTTTAATTATTTATGACTTAAAGTTAAAATACCTTTAACAAATAAATGGCAATAATCTCTCTCTTCACTCACCGTAGTCTACTCTCACAACTACGTGACTGTCGGCCTGACAGACAGCGACTCAACCTCCAAATGCTTAGACCCTTAGACTCTCTGATTCTCTGGACTCACTTACTCTAACTAAACCTCAAATAATGACTATATGGATTGATTGGTGGCATTCTTCCCGAAACTGGAAAGAATGTCCCAATCAATTTTTAAAAAAACTAGTTCTTATCGTGAATGATTCCAGCAGCCTTCCCCCTGGCTGCACACGTCTGCTCAATATGACACCATCTCGCAGACTTGTGACCTCATCTCCCCGACCCTATTTACATCACGCGTTATACCACCCATGGCAACCAATCAACTTCTAGGTTCCCTCCCCTGGGTGCCAGCTGACTGGCAACCGTCATTGCTGCAACACTCCCCTTTTCCCTTTAATTGCCTATACTCTCACTGCTGCCTTCAGCATGTCTACCCCTCTTCCCTAGGGGTACATCCAAACTCCCAGCTAGTGTTGCACTAACAGAGCGCTGCTATGAGCGCTCTCGAAGTTACTATGTAAACACAGCAGGGCACCAAGATTTAGCAGCAATGTTCTGGGAATGCCTGAAATATGTGTTGACAAGAGTAAAGGGTTGCAAAAGTGAAAGCCTAATGACAAACTTAGCCAGACAGTTCGAGAAGGCCAGAAAAAAAGTGTTAATTCCGAACACCTACTTCTGGACAAATATATCACCTATTACAGTGAAAAATAACAAAGAAACATCCCGAAACTAACCAGCCGCAATATTATTGAAGTTCAGCTTCCCTTTAAATAAATAAAAAATAATTAAAAAGGTTACCTCTTAACAAAAAATTATAGTAACTCGTCCTAACAAAAAAAAAACTTTCCTCAGAGAAAATATAAGTATTTGAACAAAAAAATATATTTAACTAAAAAAAAAATGTTTTTCTGAAATTTTTACTGTGGCACAGTATTGCAAATATTCCCACTATACCTTGTTCAATTCAATGTTTTGTGAATTTGCTTTAATTTCCTCCACTCTTTTGTTCTCCATATCTATAAGCTTATCTACAACAAATGATGATGGTGATTTCCATAATAGTTCTAGAATTTCTTTTTCCCGTAATGCAGGATTGTATTTTTTGTCAGATACAGATTTATATTTTGCCATTTCTCTTAGAGCTGTTGTTTTGCTTATTCTGTTCTATTTACGTGTGTGAATAGTTATGTCATGCGCTGTTTTAGGATAGGTCGTGTTAACTGTTGAAACCTTCTCTCTTTTATAAGATTCTCATATGCTCTCTGTACAGAACCTGCATAGTGTAAACGCAGCTGTCTCTTCATTTCTGTGTGTCCACTTGTTAATGTTGACTATGTGTTGGATCGTCATAAGGAATTCATCCACGTCCTCGTTAGCAGTCCCTGCGAACATGTTCAACACTATTGTATTGACTTTCCCTGGTTTTGTTCCATGGCGACCTGTTCATTTGTGTCAAATAAATTGTAATATTCCCTGTTGCTTTGTGTAGTAACACTTCTAGTGTTCGGGAGTTCCTCAATGCCTAGTAAAGTAATTGGGTTTCATACTCCTGAGAAATTTTACTGTTGGAGTTATCTGGATTGATACTTTCACTACGGAGTTTACGGGAAAATGATCAAGTTACGCGTCTGTTGCCTACATCAAAATTTCTTAAGATTTCCGAATTCTGAGAAATTGAATTATCCACTGCACTTATGAGTGTTGGGAATTGAACACAGGCCTGTCCGACTATGAAACTGTATGCTGTTTCCTGGTTGTGTACTCAATACTTTCAGTATATTTTTAGACATCAGTCAAAGTTTTTATTCAGTACCTTGTGACATTAAATCAAACTATAAGCATTCTAAGTTTTATAATTGTTACTGAGGAGGCAGGGCAACTAGTGAGTAATACAGCATCCATTCCAATTTGCATACTAGTGTGGCAGATAAAATTGAACAATAGAGTAGAAGACTATCAGTATGGCACTCCGCCACATGAACTGAACTGTTGATAGTTAAATGGACATATATGTGTATATACTAATGTGGAAGGATGGGTGGGGAAATTAATTATTAGGTGGGTGGTAGAATGCTATTGCTCGCTTGGAACGAGAACAAAAACAAACTGTGCCTCCACCAGTGGTGTAAATCTACTCATATTTACACTATTTACTCAGAATCAGGGCTAATAAATAATGCAATCTAGCTGTATTAGTCTTATATATAAAAATAAAACAATATGATACACTAAATAATTCCTCTATTTATAAAAAAGATTCTTCCCTTTACTTTATTATTCTCTCCACAAACAGTCACAATTATTAAATTCTTTAAATCTATTCAATAACTGACTATAACACAAAACAATTAACAATTCCTACTCAGGACTCACTTTAAATTACTTTGAAGATCTTCCACAGTGGATGCCTTCTTTTAATACTGTGTAGTCTGTCGTCGTTCAACGTCACTCATCCTCTATATCCATAGACATGTTTTTCAGAACTGTTGCCGAACGAGCTGAGGGCAGCTCAGCAGAAGACCAGCATCACAACGGCCCGTGGACTCTTTGCAGCTCAAACCAAAGACTGGAAAAAAATATGCCGCTTTTCCACGATTACTGCCTTAAATAATCTTGGTGTTAGGTTGGTGACACTATTTCACGGGTCAATGCCCTGATTTTCCGTTTGCACAATCCAGCCACCCTTCTGCAGCAACCTGAATTTGGTGTCATAGTTTGCTCAATACTGCCGTGTTGTCACACCTCAATGCATGTCTTGCATTGTCCATAGAAAGTGCATGGGGCGTGTCATAACTATAAAAATTATTATGTTGAGGATACCCCGAAAGGCTTCCATAACAATAAGCTATTAATTTTTAATATTTTGGTAATACAAGAATGAACAATAAGTTGCTGTTTATATTCAGTGACAAAATGTTCTATTATAAAAATAGAGTAACTCAAAATTGATGGCTCTCAGGAGTTACATATTGGTCCCTAGTGATATTTGAATGTCTGAATTTGATTATATTTAACTAGACACAGAAGAAACTGTAAAAGAAAATCAGTCACTGCCTTAACATACAAGATGGACCAGGAAAATGGGAAAGTTTGAAATAACTCTCCAATATTAGAAGAAAATATTGTTGCAAGTTATGTTGGTGAAAATGAAAACTATGTTCCATGGTTCAGTACAAAAAAATTCCACTTTTTGAAAACAATGTCATGTAGATGGTGTCTGTCACTTTATATGCATTCCTTGAATCAAATATGGATATTTTGCATGGTACTTTGCAACATCTCAGGGGAAACCTAGTGAATTTCCTCTTGAATTCTGGTTTACAACTCTGTGATTGTTTTTTGTCGAGTGCTGTACACTTTACTCTTAAGGTGGTCTCACAAAAAAAAGTTGCATACCAACAGGTCAGGTGATATGGGAGCCAAGGAATGTCATTCAACCGTGAGATTACATGGTCACCGAACAGCTGTTGAATGGTAGTCATTGATGTTCTTGCAGTACGAGCCATAGCACCATCTTGCTGAAAGCACAAATGATCTATCTTGGGGAAGTTTTCAAGTTGTTTTGTTGCAAAAGTTTCAAGCATTGCAACATATTGAGCTGACATTATAGTTGTTGCATTAACTCCCTCATTTTAAAATAAATATGGTCTCATCGCGCAGCGTAATGATACAGCACACAAAATGGTAACTTTGGGGTATGTAAAGAGTGTTTGTGTAATTCAAGAGGGTTCTGAGGTGACCCATTCCGGCAATTCCATTTGTTCATGTAGCCATTGAGATGAAAATGTGCTTCGGCTGACATCCACACATTTTCAATTAAACTGAGGAGGTCATTAGTCTTTTTCATTATTTTTTCAGAGAACTGCTGCTACACCAGATGGTCCATTGGTTTCATCTCCTGCAAAAGTTGGATTTTGTATGGATGAATGTTTAATTCCTGGTGGAGTGGCCTGTGGATGGTTGTTCAGCTGTGGCGTGTTCCGAGCAGAACATCAAGGGCTCCTTGTGAATGAAGCCCAAGCAGCTTCAATATTCTCTGGAGTTCGTTGAGTTCGTGGAGCTCCTGAGAGTTTCTTCTTGAGAATTTAACCAGTCTCCTCAAAATGCTCAACCCATTTTTTGATTGAATGACATAATGGAACACGATCATGACATCCTAAATTGTAGTGACTCGGATATTCCCTGCAAGCAGCAGTAAAACTGTTCCCGTTTTAGTAAAATGCCTTCATGGTAAATGCAAAATGTGAACTGATCCACTGATCCATGATTACTAAATTGTAAGGTTATCTCTACCTCAACATCACTATCATGAAGTACTGCCAATTGTCCATGGCTGCCTCTACGCAATTCAGACTTTCCCGTTTTCCTGCTCTACATCGTAGAATGTTTTTATTGTAATAGTAGGAGAGTTGTTAAAGTAGGTGTAGTATGTATTTTTAAATGCTCAGATAAGTTGGTTACACGGGCGGATGTAAATTGTTCATGGGCTGTGTATTGCCATTTAGTAGAAATTATATGTACACAGTATTTACTTGGTGATAACAATAAATCTGATACTATGCAAACAATAATACTGAGGGCTCTCATATCAGTTTATGGTCTCATCACATTTTAATGCCTAGTTACCTGTAAACATGAAACACTTTTTGATGATAAATGTATTCATATTTTATTACATGGGACAATGTGAATTTAAATACAGTGACACTGTAGCCAGAAGAAAAATCTTAACGGAATTAGAAACCATTAACAACAAAACAAAATCATTTGAAAATAACAGACTTACTAACAAAGTTAACGACTTAGGGTTCATTTTTTTGTGTACAGAATTTAAGGCTAAAATTTTTAATGCACTTGTGTAAAATGATTCCCCCCAGGCAGGATGCCTGTAGGGAAAATAACTGCATCGCCAATCCCCATGTGCAGCCATGTAATATTTTTGATATTAAATTGAAACCAATTAACCACCTCCCTCCCAATAATTTACATATGTTGGCACATATGGCAGTTATTGTTGAGCTTGTAAATGACATTCTTATCAGTTTAATACTATATTTATAGTTTATATTGTTGTAAGAACTGTGTAAAAAAATTGTTCGCTTATTATGCTAACACAATTTGACAGTTATTTTAGTATTTTTAGTTGTGAAATGAAGAAAAACACTGTGATTTTGGTGGAAGACAAAAAGTTAATGTACTTGTTAACTCATCAAGTTTTGGAATTAATAGCAATATTTATGTACTCATGTATTTATATATTTCCTACCACAAAATTACATTCCCATCATACCATAAATATAACTGTCAAATTTTCATAAGTTAAAATGTAATTTTATGTAAAAATTAAATTTTTCCGCTGTGTAAAACATACTTTTCTTTTTTTTTTTATTACAAATTGGTCTGATTATTTTGACCCAAGAATACAGTACTATATAACTTAATTAAAATATTGTGCTGATAAATTAAATTTATCGTGAAATTACCTTACTTCTTCTACCACACAAGTTCAAAGTATGAGGCAATTTAGTATAAAAATTATAGTTGGTTTTTAATCTAAGCTGCGGTTTCCACATTGTGTACACTTTATTTAGAGTAAAAGTAGCTTACAAATATATCACTGGTTTTTGCATGCCTGAAGGATGGTAAAGTTGGTTGGTTGTAGTGCCAAAGTTATGGTTAGGAAAATGTGAAAGGGGTGGGGTGGAATTGCCTAAAAAGAATGATGTTTTGAAGACAAGTGATGAAATTTTTTTGTACACAGATAATCAGACATTATTTGCACCATAAGTTTAGTATAATATTTAGCATGTTTAATTCCACGTGTAAAAATTATTTGGCTTCAATCCTATTTAGGACAAGTTCAAAAACTGAAAAATATGTTTCCAGGCAGAATATCCTAAACTAGTAATATATGAAGTGGTTCATTCAGTGAGAACATCTGCATTTACACTTTGCATATTTTAAAATAATTAATGTTATAAACCCCTGAGTGGTTGCCACAATAAAGCATATAAGAAAATTGTCATTTTTCTTATATATTCCGAAAATTTTAAAGTAATCTTAGCTTCTTGTAAAAAATTTAATGGATGTACGTTGAAAAAACAGAAGAAGAAAATTCTTTCCTTACTTCAAAACAATAGCATAACATTTAAATTGCTCTAAAGCCCTTGTAAAACATTGTTGGTAGGCCTACACAAATAGTACATTCATCCTGAATGGATAGCTGACAAGGCAAGTAAACATTTGTATATAATAAATCATAATGAAGTAAAGACACATGCAAGTGTGAACATTATGTGATAGGTTCTTAAAAATATGACACACATGCAAACACAAATAATATTGATCGCTAGTTCTTCATTTCAGTTTATAGCTGTAGGTGGGTAAAGACCTTGCTGTCTCTATTTAAAGTGACTGTACAAAAATGTTAAAACTGATTTATTACATTAAATAGTCGCTTGAGATGAAATAACTTATGCAATAGGAGTATAAGAGGAAATCTTATTTTTGTATATTAAATCTATTCTCTGGTTCTTTTGACATGACGTCACCACTGTGAATCATAAACACAAACAAGAAAAACTAAAAGGCTCTGATTTGGAGATGGCACCACACTATATATATATATATATATATATATATATATATATATATATATATATATATATATATATAATATAAAATAATTACAATAATGGTAAAGTCTATTCATTTACAAGAATAAATTTAATTACCAGTATATTAGTTTTTAGCAAAAACAAAGTAATTGCAAAGCCATCTCACACCAGGTTACTGAGATGAGGTTTCCTAAACATAGTATTAAAGAACCATTTAATACTTCTATGAAGAGGCCTTAACAAGATACTTTACCATATACAATACAAATAAAGTATTGAGTCACAATAAATACAAATATTAGATAAAAACAATAATACTACCATGAAATCTTAACAAAATTACTACAAATTTGTATAAAAAATTATTAATTTTAAATCATAAATTATAATATTATAAGTTATATATTAAATCAATTATAAATTTTTATAAAAATTATGGTAGTATAAAGAATAATATATGAATATGTATAATTTAATTGACTTATAATTAGCTAACATATATGTCTCTCAGAGATATATAATTAACATTTATTTTCTCACCTTTCTTTATTTTATAGACTGGAAAATTATTTTTATTTTTTTTTTCAGGAATGTAAAAAATAAGTTTTGGATCATAAATTAGATGGCTTTAATTTTATTACTAAATTGCCATATATTTTCAAGTATATTTATGTTAATTACTCATCATAAAGTAGGAATGGTACTTCACATGAAATGGCTGTTGTGGCTGCAAACTTGGAATAGTTAATTGCATAAAGTTTTTGTATTTTTCTGTGCTGTATGTTTGTATTGGAATAAACAAGTTATGTATTTGTGTAATAATATGTAAGGTGCATTACCATTTAAGTTCTTTACAGTAATTTACCTTTGGCCTACAGCAAAATTTTGATGCTATGGATATTTGAAATTTAATATACAGGATGTGTGCATTTATACAGTAAGTAACCATGGTATGGATACTATATCTCAAACTAAAACAAAATTCCACATAAACATATGCCGTAGTTTTGATGGTTTATGAGTTACAGGCCCATGTCACTGTATCTGGTGTTGACAGTCAATACACCCTCTATGCGTATAGAGTGTTTCATGCTAATGTTACCACAATTAAGTAGAGTGACTACAGTCTAATTGTATAAGCAGCTCCTACACAGGTGGATGCTCATGTAGGACTGATCGCCAGGCCTGAACATTCCCCTGATCTGAATCCAATGGATTATTACCTGTTGGGACATACCAAGACCAGCATTTATGCATCTCCTGTTATGGGTATTGCAATGCTTCACAAGCATGTAGAACAAGATTGCCAGTAAATCTGTGGCATACCTGGGATGTTTGAACATGTCAATCACAAATGTGACACATACATGCATGCATTCAGATGAAAGATGGACATTACGAGCACCTCATGTAAGAGAGAGAGAGTGAGTGAAGAGATATGGAGATTTGCCCAGCTCTCAAAATCAAGGTGTTGAGAACAGATGTGGGTGAATTGAGGTATGTAGCAGCGCCGGAATAAAAGGGCAGGGGAAAATAGAAGATCCCAGAGAAAACCCATATACCAGATGCATTGTCTGGCACAATTCTCACATGCGAAAATCAGGGAGCGACCCTGCCGGGAATCGAACCTGGTTCACCTAGGTGGGAACTCGTGTAAGAGTGAATCACAGATAGTACACAGGCAGGGCTGCAGTGACATGAAAAGGGATTTATCAAGTACGGCTATTAAAAATTCCAGCAGGACCTGGGAAGGCATTTCCTCAGGAACCATCGAACGTAGAATATATGATTATATGGACTTTTTATTTTATTTTAAAAGGTAATATTCATGACTTTGGTACTTCATACATAAATACATAACCCCATGGACAAGAATTCATGTGCCAAACTCACAGGATTAAGGGGGGGCCACAAGAGGAAGAGATTGTTATAAGGAACCAGAGATCACAAATTTTCCCTTTCCCCCCAAACATGTGAGTGAGCTTACAGGGGCAGGTAGGCTACAACCATCATTAAATCTAATACATACTCATGGTACCTACTTCCAGCAGTGAGCTTAAAAAACAAAGGAATGGATTACAAGTCTACTGAGGCAGTATTTAGTTATTGGATTTTTGATAGAAGAGAAAAGGACAAAAGTTATTTGAAATTGCTCCCAGCAATTACAGTTGTATACATTGCAACGAAGAACCTTGTTCATGTGGAACTGTTACGGCACATGCATCCAAAATTTCTTCACTGACTACCCTTGTTTT
The DNA here is from genome assembly GCA_029891345.1 of Dryococelus australis. Taxonomy (NCBI): domain Eukaryota; kingdom Metazoa; phylum Arthropoda; class Insecta; order Phasmatodea; family Phasmatidae; genus Dryococelus; species Dryococelus australis. Next base: position 233,961,778 of record CM057009.1, on the reverse strand, counting down.
GTATACCAAGGATTTCACGTCCCCATAAAAATGTTTATCAGAGTGAGGTCCGGCTGGCTAATGAATTGTCCCATCTCTGCCAATCTGCTGGCCTGAAAATGTGGCCTCAATATGCCATTGAACCACAACTGGAAAATGTGGTGGAACCCCATCTTCCTGAAACCATATTATTTGACAGCTGGCAAGTGGGACATCTTCCAACAACTCTGGCAGTACCTCTTACAGCAGCATTAGGTAATATGCTGTATTTTGATAGATGGATAGCAAATAAGGACCACCATGTTGTTTTGCACAATGCCAGCCTTAATGTTTATGCTGTAATGCACTTGTTTGTCCATGAGGAGCATGTGGTGGGTATTGGCATGTGCCCAGATGTAACTGTTCCTTACGTTGTAAATGCCATCCCTTGCGAAAATGGTCTCATCTGTGAACAGCTTGATCAATTCAAAATCTGTCTACAAATCAGTTTGTTGGAGGAACCATTGTTTGTAATTCATTCTCGGCACCTAATCACATTGGTAGAGTACGTTTATCTGTCTTGCATGGTAGGCCCTTTATCATACAGCACGTGCAAGATGGCAGAGTGGCCAAAACCTCCCAAGAGCCCATGAGCTAATTGATGGTTTTTGGCACACATGGTGAAGTATGTCCTTGTCAAATGTTGGCATTCACATTTTAATTTTTGCTCCAGCATTCTGCCTGCTGATTAACCTTGAGCCTGTATTCCACAATCTATGATGTAGCCATACAATTGCTGCATGAGACAGATGGATATTGCAGCCAGTACAATGCCTCTGCTGCCTGTGAACTGCTGTGGGTTTGTCATACATAAGTTGCACGTTGGCCAGCTCTTCTCACATGAAGCCTGCCATGTTTTCCCAACCAGCTACCAAGGCCACCTCTTAGCACATATTGGTTATGCCTTGAATGACGCTTGTTGTCTTAACTGCGCCTGTAACTTGCATGCATGTACAAGGGAGAAAGAAAGGTTTGCAACCCCGGGTTCCTTTTATCAATCTCTTCCTTTTGCTTTCCCCTCTTAGGCCTGGTTTGGCACATGAATTATGGCCCGTGTGTGTGTGCGTGTGCATGTGTGTTTGCGTGTGTGCACGTACATGCATGTGCGCATGCATGTGTCTATATATGGGGCAGTTAATCATTGAGACATCCTGTTGTTCATTTGTTTTTTAATGAAAATAGATTGTGACTGAACTGTTTTTTGGTCAAATGTACATTGTACATAATTATTGGTAATTTTTTAAGTTAATAAACTTTTTGCTTAAATCATTGTTTTAAGGTGGTTTTTAGTTGTTATGTAAAGTTATACAAATACACTGGAGCAACTACTAACTTTAGTTTATGATACTTGTAATTATATATATATATATATATATATATATATATATGAGAGAGAGAGGGAGGGGGAGAGAGAGAGAGACACACACACACACACACACATCGGGAGCTAGAATCTTCAATATATTTTTCTCACAAATCACACAAAAAAGTAATATTTGAGCACTAACAACTGCCTATATGTCTTTATTTGTGTATCCATTTTCAGTTATTTATTTTTATCAGCATGAGTTTTTATTAAAGTTTTTATTGTGTGTCAATTTTTTTTTTTTCGCCAAACGGTGATGTGTAAATAGTATTTTGGCTTTATGTTGGCCCTGTTTTGTCATCTGCTGATTTGTACACTATCCTACATTTATTTTTATAAGTAAATTATGTTATAATTTATGGTAGATTTTATGTACCCAGCCTACTTAATGAATTTGTTATTTATTATTATGTAAATAATTAGTTTAAAATTTGAAGTTCATGACTGTTGTGCATGGTTTGTTATTGGCTTAAAGAACATAAAAGAATATAACAATATAATATTTTTATGAACAACAATGGAAGTTGCTGGAAATAGCAGCATAGCTGCAGAATTGTAATGGTTGACACATCAACAAATAATGGTTATTAAAGTTGTGATGATGTAAAAAAATCTCTTTAAAATATTTACTTACGTTAACTAAATAGCTTGTGAAAATTGTTTTGCTTTATTTAAAGCTAAAATTGTCACAAAATATTGAAATTGAAGTACAAATCATGTGAACAAGGTCATATTTCTCTGTCTCCCTCCCCCTCTTCCATTTCCATCCCTCTCTCTTGCCACATATTTGAACACTGACAGAGGGTAGTTTTGTAATATTTGATAAATACTTCGTAATATTTGATAAATACTTCATCACTTGTGTACTGTTTTTAAAAATAAAAGTATAACCATAAAACTACAAAACCAAGCACCATTGTGCAATGAAAACAAACATATTTGACAATAAATACTGCATATTGTTTACATGTGGAAAATAAGTGATCTATGAATGTAAATTTACATATCTGTTGTAGAGCCAGCATGCTGGGATGGCAGTGACTGTAGGCAGTGCTGAAAACATTCATCAAAAATTCAAACGTATCTTCAAGTGTTTTTCACAGAAACAGCATTAAAAAATATGTTTCATTCTTGAATATTTGTTTTTATTTGTCGATTCCCTGCATGTAAATAATTTTGGGGGGAAAAAATGGCTACACTTATTCAGTTTTTTGCACAGAAAACAAAACGAGGATTTATCAGTGTATCAGAAATTTGTATATTCTCACCAAATGTTATCTAAGTATTTTATATTTCCTTTGTAGCTGTGGTTATGTTAAGTTAATTTTGAGGGCAACAGGCAATGACATAGGATGATAAAAGATACCACTGTGTGGTTTGGAGTTGAATACTTTTTTATTTGGTACAGCAAATATGAAGAGTAACAAAATGTGTTATTTTCTGCCTCTTCTGATTTGAAAATTTTAATTTTTGAGTCTTAATTTGCATTATAAAGACACTTATTTGAATGATGGTGAAATGTTAACGTGGAAAAACATTTTAAATTAATGTTCTAAGGTATTTAATTCTTACCAAAGATGAAATTATCTAATAAGGACTTCAGATATGATGATTATTATGAAAGTGATAGCATTTTAATATAGTCTACTCCCGATTATCTGCTGTAATCACAGGGATGAACGTCGCAGATAATGTGTGATGGTGTGTCTGTCTATGTGCTACTCGCTGACTGTGCATATCGGGATGGAGGTCAAAGCTCGATCACATTTGGTTTCTCCGCCTTTGCTTTACCTCTCTATGCCCTCCCTCTTTTCTGTCTCCTGACCTTGGAGCAAGGCTTTTAAGCTTATGCACAGCTGTTTTACTGTCTTCTCTCATTAACACAGCTCCTTGTGTAATTGCCTGCTGTTATTCAGCATGTCACCTGCCAGCTGGGTTATTCATTGCTGCATTTAGCGATAATTAACATGATGTGAGACAGGAATTTTACTTGTGTGCTTAACACCCTAGTTTAATTATGTGGAAGGAAGTTTGTTCTTCGTTTGAGCGTAAACTGTGAGACATGCAGTGGTTATGATTATTGTAATAGTATTGTATTAGAAGGATTGTTGTTTGGTGTGGCATTGACTGGTCTAGCAGTAGGTTGTGTTTATCCTAAATTCATTTTCGGCCTGCCATTTGAAATTTTCATTTGATCAACGTAATGTTTGACTGCTGTTAGTTCCAGTTGAGCATTAGGTATCTTTTAGTGTTTGCAGCCCTTGGTGGGCCAGGTTTTGTGTGTGCACACTACTGCCGTGCCTCATCGTTGGGAGCATGGTGTGATTAATTTTTTAAAAAGTCTTTAGTCCTGTTATTTTTATTGCAATTGGATCTATGGTTAGGGCGGTTAGTCGCCTCCTTTCGCATTCATCATTTTTAAGTCAGTTTTAATAGAGCTTTTAATGTGTGTTTTTATTACATCGGTGCCGCTGCCGTATGGCCTGTGTGTCATGAGACAGAGATCCTCGACTCCCATGACACACGGGGTGGTTGTAACAACAATTGTACACTGACACCTATTGTAATTACAGGGTAAGGCGGCGGGGTGCCGTGCAGCTGTTTTCTCTTGGGTACTGGACCCGTGTAAAGGATGTTTTAAGTTTGTTGCCTATTTTAAGTAAAGTTACATATAGTTGTATTCGGGGGGGAGTTAAGCTCCCCTCCAGCTTCCCGGCTGGAGTGAATGTTAATGTTGTGATGTCTGTCTAATGTGTTGTTTTCAAATGTGCAAAATTAAGCTCACATTTTATGTGTAGGTGAGTCGCTAGACTCGCAGGGCAACCCAAGGGGTACGTTTCAGTGTGTAGTGTAGGAGAAAAAATATAAAGAAAAATAGTTTTTTTTAATTAGCTAATTATATAAAATTGATATATATATATATATATATATATATTTGCTTAGTCAATAGCAATAGATTTTAGCTAATATGATAAGATATACAGTTGACTCTCAATGTATTATCATCGCATGTATCGATAAACCGCATCCACCAATAATTTTTTGTGGCCCCAGCAAAATCCCTATGTAAATAATGTTAACATAATCTGCTTGTATCGTTTATGGTATAGTGCGACGATCAAAGTATAGTTTGAGTCCCTTCATCTAATATTTCCCGCAACTGTAGTTTTTAAACTGGTTGTTTAGGCAAACGTTTATTAACTGGATGTGGAATACGTTACGCGTGCCGCCGTTTATAACTGCTCTGCGGCACGCTGTCAAGTGTCCTGTCTTCCCAACATATCTGTCGACATTGCAGCATGGTGTGACGAGCGAGTCTTGCTTACTACTTCCCCTACACACCAGACGAGAGGGGGGAAATATTTACCTATAGTAAGGAGTGTGGCGACCTAGCATCCTCTCTCTCTCTTCTTTCTGTCTCTCTCAGCCGCACATCTCTCTTCCTCCCCTCACAAGCTAATGAGAGGGGAAGTTGTCTAGCAAAAGATAAAGCACGTCCTCTCTCGGCCACGCTCGCTTCACTTGCCTTCCACGCGCTGTCTGCCAGCAGCAGAGCACGTAAACTGTGCCTGGTGAATGTTATTTTATCAAGATTATGCGTCACTCTAAATAGTTGCACCTATCATCACTTTTATTTCAAAGCAAATGGTTTCACCTGAAAATATTACGCAAAACATTTTAACGAGGAATTATTATTTGCAAAGATGTTTTCTTTTGTGATTAAAGGTGGTTTTTCCTGTACGGTTGGTGTTTCATTGTATCTGGCATAAAATTAACATGGTTTTAAAATGTAATATTTATTTAACTCAAGGGACAGCATCTTTGCAAATTAAATTATATGCCCATAAACGTATACTTTACCTCCCCTTCTCACCAAAAATTGTTTGAACATCGAACAAATTGTATTATAAAAGTGTAAAGTTCATTTTCAGTAACTTCTTACGGGGAAATCGGAGGATTTATTGTAATTTATTTCAATAGACACGCATCTTTTATAATAAACTGATAAATCGTAAGGGCCTATTCGACACCTTTTGCCATCTAATAATGGGTAGGTAACTTACAACAGGGAAAATCAGAGGTCGTAGTTTTGAATGATTAATTAGTAAAGGCAGCCAATAAATCAATTATAATCACCTTATTTATTCATTTCTGTCTCAAATTTACATGTTTTCTTTAGAGTAAAATATAATTAATTACTTTAGAAGACAGACATTTGCCACGGGCGCAAGATGTAGGCACTCTGCAACAAGCAGTGGCGTAGAGTGGTAATCCTCCCGCTGCTACCCCTCTCTCAACCATCAGCCGCCATTTACTCACTGCTCGATCGATAACTTCTCTCTGCCCTCTTAGCTAAACGAGTGTACATGGGACATTCTAAATTTGATTTGTATTCAGTTTCATATTTTCCATTTTCAGGTGGTTTGAAAGTTTTATGTCAGCTTGCATTTGGTGTCGGATTACAATCAATTATATACAGTATTTTGAGACATTATTTTCTTAATTTTAACTAGTTTATTGTGTATTCGCGTTAAAGTGAGAGGGTGCGAAGCAAGTGCAGGTGATCAAAGGTAAGCTGGGGCAATGAAAACATGCAGTTTTCACGTGATAGCGTCCTGTATACAGGGATGTCCGGAATGCTCGGCACGCGAGCGGAGAAATACATGCACGGATATGCAAAGTTTGACGAAACTGTTAGTGTATATGTCAAGTAGAAAGCTATGTAATATCACAACCGTATGGTACGAGTAGAGTGGAGAGATTTGAGCGGGTCGTTACAGCATGGTCATGAGAGCCGATGGGGGTGAAGTGAGACGAATATGGATCAGCGCCGGAATGCAAGGGCGGGGGGAAATAGGAGGTCCCTGGGAATACCCGCTTACCAGCGGCATCGTCCGGTACAATTCCCAGGCGAGTAGTCTGACCATACCACCGTGGCCCCACCGCATGGTAGGATTACATAAACATCAACACGGTTAGTAATAATACACTCTGTCATGCTATTTATTTACGCCAACAGTAACACGTGAACCAACAGCAAACCAGAAGGAACATGACACCAACTGGTTATTCACGAACAGAACACCGGCATTTATGGGGTACGCAAACAAATTAATGATGTAAAATGAACTTTAATTGCCATTATGCATATCACAAATGACAACACACAACACCAATTGTGGTCAATCAGATGAACTGAAACTGTCATCATTAAGGTTTATTATGATCTTGTCTATAATGGCATCCAGTTTCCACATGTCATTTTCAACCTTTTTGACCACATGGCATACACATTTGTTCCACACATCTGGAGTCACTGCTTGTATTGCTTCTTCCAGAAGTACTTGAATGCCCAACAACTTGTATGACCTATTCGTCGCTGCAACAAATCCTTTAATTTGGGTCCAAACCAGTTCTTTAGGATTCAATTCACGGTGATGTGGGGGAATTCGCAGAACACATTAACCCACATCCCTAGCCATTTCATTAACTGCATACACATTATATGCTAACTTGTGTTGGTAAACAATGTTGAGCAATTCCTTCTTTAACATGCCATCTTTGAAATCAATATTGCTTGCTGTTAGCCAGTCCTGTATATCCTGCTTCTCAGTATTTGTATTGGGAATTCTTTCCTTCTTACATACGTGGTATGGCACGTTACCAAGCACAATAACAGTATTATCTTCAAGTCGAGGAAGTATACCTTTGAACCACTTCTCAAAGGAATCAGCACATATCTCCTCATGATATTGCCAGTCCTTTTGCACTCAAATACCCACAAAGCCTAACTTGCTCCCAATGTGCGCGATTATGAGGCGTTTTTGTTTGCCTGAAGGGCCTTTATTACCGGTTAATGGTCCAGACAGAAATGCCTGTTTGGATGATGTAATAGTGGCATCCACCCAGACGCTGTTTCACATGTGTCCTGCATTTAACCACGTTTCATCGAGGTAGTAAATTGATCGTCCTTCACCCCTCAGTTGTTTAAAGGTACGCAAAAAACGTCGCCTCCATAGAATGATACCATCCCTCTCTATCAACATGCTGTCTCATCCACGTCTAACATATTTGAAGTGCAGTTCCTTTAATAAATGGTAAAATGTAGTTCTCCGAAAAGCAGACATATCGGGGACGTCATTTACAACAGCAAGAACTTTGACAGTTGGCAGTTCATTACAGAAGCAAAAACCCATGTATCTTCCTCCGTATCGCATTCCAGTTGAACCCGTCAACACTTTCCATAAACTTCCGGCATTGTTTTTCTTTCTTTGGTGACTTCAAGGTGTGCGTGGATTTATACTCGCTTATCAGACGATAAACTGTTGCGGGACTTACTCCAGTAGAACGTGCTGCTTTTTTAACGATGTAATCTATATGCATGCCTGGATTCTGTTCTATCTCGACTTTATACACATTGAGAACCATGTGTTTTTCCGATGAACTGAGCACCCTCCTCTTCGGTCGCTTCTTGGCTGGACCTTAACTGGCCCTGTCAGTATCGCTCACCGTCTTCGTAGAGGACGCCATTGCTAACTCACCATACATCAATCTAGTGTAAAACATAGAGAATTATATTGTTGTTACTTGATACAGATCAGAGTATGGGAAATCACATTGTTTGGTGTAGAGGTACTTATGTTCGCACGTAACAAAACAACACATTTAAAGCCACACCTTCAGTCAGACTAACACAATATCACAACACAATACAGACAATCGGGTACCCGGCCACCAATACAGCATAGGGCACACTGCAGCAACGCCTGCTGGCTTGTGGCTTGTAAACCCCTTGCTGCTCACTCTGGTATCATGCGCTCGTGTGTACAAACACCAACTCTTGCTTCTTAATGAATGGACTATAGGTGAAATGGTTTTTAATAAAGTTTAGAAGTTGTATTTTATTGATGTACATGTCGGACACAGCATCTACTGAAATTATGTATGGACATTTTTTGGCAGTCCCTTGAATAACGATAGATCGAGAGTTGACTGTATATAAATATTTACATTTACTTGTGGCACACATTTTAATCTCTCTTTTCACTGGAGGTGCTTTAATTTATTATCAGAAGGAAATGGGGATAAAGCTAAGTTGAAGTTCAAAATAATATATTTTCATATTGCATTCTTATCATTATCATAATTGATTTTAATGTTACAAATTTGTGCCATATATTGTCATTCTGTTAACTTGGAAAATTGCTCTTAAGAGGGTGGGGGAGTCAAAAATGACAATTATTTTTCCCAAGCACTGAGGGTGCAAACCTGTAGGAAGGAATATTCATTAATAGTTACTATGCTAGAGGGGCCAATCAGCGTCTGGTTAAAGCAGGGCTACCCCTTTATGTGTGCTTTCTTCTACTGCAGCTTCTTCCCGACCTGAAACAGACTATCAAGTCGGTGCGTCACTATATTCGTAAATATTTGTTACATTTTGAAGTGTAAAGTGATTTTTGGATTTTTTATTTCTTTTTATTAATTTTTACTAATTTTTATTTATTTATAGTTTTTTTTATAAATTTTATTATTTATTATGTAATTTATTATTACTATCTATTTTCCCGATGTGTACATTGTTCAATACCAAGTGGTATATACAATGGTGACAATGATTATTACAAAGTTACCCCATATTATCAGTATTCCCTGGACCAGTGCGTGTACCACTATGCCTTATTCCCGAGTAGAGCTGGGACAGGTCTCCTTGCCTGGGAAACCACCGAGTTGACCCCTGAAACAGTGCACCTCTGCCTCCTTTTTGTTGCGTTTGTGTGTGTGTGCGAATTTAAGGTGCGATGTACTTTGGTGAGTGTCGTGAAAAAATACAGTGCACAGCTTGGGTGCTGTTGGCATGCCCTGATTACTGCTGCGTGCTTCTCAGGTGGGAGGGGGGGAGGGAAATCGGCCGCTCTGTGCATGCGCCGGGCTGTCGATCCTGGACTGTACTGTATCTCTGACAAGAACTAGCAACACTAGTGTACCTTTTATTATACCTTTCATATGCACAAGTAGCTCTGAAAATAACTACTCGGCCATGAACTAAACTGGAGACCTTGTGGACATGCGTTGCAGCTGTTGGCGCTCAGCTCACTGCTCTCCGACTACTGGATTTTTGGTTGCTCTATCATTTTTTGTAACTTCATAGAGCGCCTTGCGCTCTGATTGGCCGGCCTAGTCCAGCCAATCAGCACGCAGGCCCCATCTTGCTTTTGTTGTGTTCAGTGAATTTTAGGTTTTCTGACTTTTTTTTATGTCTGCGGGATCATAATTACCAAGGAATTTAATATTTGGTTTGTCATGATTTCCTAAATTATCATATAAACTGTTATTTTTGGCTGCAATTATTTCTTTATGTATTTTGCTGAGAGTAGATCATGGATAGTTTTATTAGTTGTGAATCTGTCTTGGTCTACTATTATTCTTAAGCATTTTTTTTTATACTGTTTGCAGGTCTTTTTATCTGAAATCTGTGGCATGTCCCCATTACTCACATCCATATAACATAGCTGGGATTATTACGTGGTTAAATATTAAAAGTTTTTTCTTCAGTGGAAAATTAGTTGCTTTTAAAATTGGATATAACAATTTAAGTTTTCCCAGTGCTGCATATCTTTTATTTTCAATGTGTGTCTGTCAAGTTAACGTGTAATCTAACGTTATGCCTAGATATTTTGCCTTTTTAACATATGGGATTTTTTGATTAAATAGTATTAGTATTAGCTATTTGGGTGGTTTCTGTAAAATTTTATTATTATTGTTTCTGATTTACCGGGATTTATTTTGATTCTCCATTTAGTATACCACTGTTGCAGAATAGTTCATTGTCTCTGTAGCCTACTAATGTAAATTTTATGTTATAATGTTGCTTTGTTATTGTGGTATCATCTGCATACATTTGAATATTAGCATTATTTTGTGTGTCTGTTATTGGGATGTCGGCTGTACATATGCTGTAGAAAAAGGGGGAGAGCGCCGATCCCTGCGGGACTTCTGCTGTTGCAAATTTAGTATTAGAGTCTGCTCCATCTAATGTTACATAAAAATGTGTATTATTTAAATAATGTGCTTATGAATTTACGTAGGTGGCTGGAAAGTTATAATTTATTTGTTTATATAATAATCCTCGTAGCCAGACCTTATCAAAAGCTTTCTCTGCATATAATAAAGTTATTATTTATATCTTTATTATTAAATACATCTGTAATAGCTTTAACTATTTTTATTAGCAGGTGTATTTTACTGTGGTGAGCTTGGAAATCACTTTGGTTGTCTGGAATTATTTTATTTATATCTGCATGGAATTGAAGTCTGTATAATAAGGCTTTTTCAAATATATTGCTCATACTATTTAGTAAGCTTATTGGCCGTCTGTTCTCTGGTGTAGTTGGGTCCTTTCCTGGTTTTGGTAGAGTTATCACTTTAGCTTTTTTTCCAGTCCTGTGGGAATCTGCATAGTTTAAATATTGAGTTATATATTTTTAAGAAATCTTCTAAGGCATTTACTGGTAGATTCTTTAAGGCTTCAAATTTATCCTACCTGGTCCTCCAGATTTATTATTAGGATTATTATGGTGCGTTTTAATTCTCTTGAGTAGTTCTTGTAGTGTGATTGGGTCATAGTCCGATGTTTCTTTTAGTTTTAAGTATTCGTTAATGTCTTTATTTACTTATTGAGTGGATTGTTTATCCTGTATATCTTTATTGGGGGAGAACTATTTTTCTAGGCTTTCTGCTATTATGTTTACTTTATCCCTTCCAGTATGTACATATCCTTGGGTTGGGGGGCATTTCTATTGCTGGTTTAGTTAATTTTTTACATTTTCCTGTCAGTGCTGTGGTTAATCGCCATATTCTTTTTGGGTTATTAGCTGCTTCTTTTGTATCCTAGCTCCAGTCTTTAATTTTTAGTTCCTCTAATTTACTTTTAACCCGCCTTTTAAGTCTATTATATTCTGAGAATATTATCGGATTCCTAGTTCTTTGAAAATTATTTCACGCTTGTGTCTAAGTCTGAGTAATTTTTCCTTGTGTACTGCAGTTTTTCCATATATTTAGTGTTTTGATTTATTAGTGTTTTCTTTACTGTATCTGTAAATAATTTCACCTGCACATTTAGCTCCAGTTTATCATTTATTTCTGGTAGGGTTTCAAATTTTCCTGTTAAGTCTTTCTGAAAACCTTTCCAGTCTGTTACTGGCCATTTTATAGTGTACTTATTATTTGATCTATGCATGTTTTAGAGTTAATTTCACAAAGACTGGGAGGTGGTCTGAATCTAATGTGTCTAGAACTTCAGATTCTATGTTATAATTGGGAATGTTAGTGGTACTATTGCTATTTTATCTGGTCTGGTGCCATTACAGTAAACTCCCGATTAACCATGTTAATCGAGACCAGAGAAAACACGAATATGCAAATTTGTATTAAAAAACCTGGATAATCAAATTTACGTATTTTTACTATTAATGGAACAGTGATATTGGCTCCAAAAATCATGATAAAACACAGTACCTATTATACAATTCAAAGCAAACACAAACCACGCACCTGTATGTGCAGGATTTAAAGTGTACAATACTTTAACTGATATTTATGTAGCACCGAGTGTAGTTAATTCATGGCACATTCAGCATACACTGCCTTTTGCCAGCGCCAGGCAAGCGTGTTGGGCGGGCGACTGGGGCGATAAATAAGTGGTCCGTAGTTGTGTGTGTCGCTTTCTCAACGTGCGTCACTCAGGCTTGTCCTTTAGATGGCAGAGTTAGTTGACAGTTTAGAATGTGATGCAATAAAGACTAAACTATAATGGAACTTTAAATTAGGCAACCTGGCATTTAAACAATACAGTACAATCCCCATTTTAAAAATAACTCTTACGATACAAAAGCTTATTAAAATTTTACCGACATACAAACACACACAAAAGTTTAAAATCTCTCAAATGTTTAGTTTTTTTTTTTTTTTACATTTAAACACTTGACATGAAGAGAAAAAAGTAAGAAAAGTTAAACCGTGCCTTTTTTGAAAAATGCTTAAATTTTCTTTTGTTTGGCACTGGAATTGATGTTTTTGTTTGTAACACACCATGCTTGAATTGTTTTATTATTTCAAACTTTTCCACTATAATTTTTTAACTGTCCTTTTACGCTTTATTGACGTTGCGAAATCGAGTGAACAGTGACCCGGTCGGCGATCGATAAACTGGAAAGACATTTCTCTCCCCCGGTGGGGGGGCACTGGGGCCCTGTCCGGAACTGAAATGGTGAATTCGTTATTTTGTAATTGGTCAATTATTTGTTTTATAAAACATTCGTGCATGTGTTCATTTTGTATTTTTGCTAACATCTGCTTCTTGATAGAAAATACAAAATACCAAATTACCAAAAAGTCACCATTTTTATATACAAAATTGGGTCACGTGATCATTGTCAACAAAATCTGATATTTTGAACACGGCCTGAGATGAGTCAGAGTCCCATGCGCTTCAATGGACGGGCTGACAGTTTAAAGAGATAAACATCAGTTCACATGGCACAGCAATAGATGTAACTTACCGGTGCTTGTTAAATGACACACTTTACAGCATCGCCTGATCGCCGCAATGATAAGCCGAAAACCGGTTAAGCGAAGCACTATTAAACGGGAGTGTACTGTATTTGGTAAGTGAGTGGTTTTTACAGGGGGGGGGGGGGGAAATATTACATTATTATTCTTGTCTGCATGCCTGCTGCTTAAATTTCTCACATTTTTGGTACTGTATTAGCAATCCCATGATTTATTTTTACTGTTTAGATCTCCTGCTAGTAAAAAGTGTTCTGTATCACCCATAATATTATTTAGCTCTTGCTCATGTATATTTGCATTTTGGGGACAATATGCAGCTGACATTTGGATGTGAGCATGGCCACTTTTAATTTTTATTTTTGTAGCTTCAATCTGTACCTGTTAAATGTACCTGCCGACTGACATTATGTAACTGTCTAGTCTCCTGTATTTAACGGTTCAGTAAATAATTATATTATTTGGGAGACATAACCTATAATTTGTATTTTTGTGTGCTTTCAATGGTCCTAAGTGTTTGCTTACTGTATTCACAAGTAATGACCTTATGTCAATATTATCGGGCCCGTCACTTATCTTGGAAAGTGTAAATGAATTGTGGTCTAGCATTGAGTTTGATACTATAGTATTTTTACACCAGAAAATTACATGAGGGTAATTACAGTGTACTCGTTGAAGTTCCTCTTATATTGTGTTAAAACTTTGATTATCGGGCCCGAGTATAGTTTTCTCGTATTGAGTAAAGCTTGAATTTGTAATAACCTGTTTAGTAATATACATTGGCTTTTATTTGATGATGTGCTTGCCCCTGTTTAATGCTTTCAGATCCATTTTCTGAATGGTATGAGCTTTAAGCCTTTTGTATTAAAGTGGTTTTATGAGATTTAATATTTACAAATGTTTGAATTGTTTCTTATTCGTGCAGAAATTATTGAGAATTGTCGGGGACCTGGGTTGAGGTTAATAGCATAAGGCCACTCTCCTTCCTATCACTGCTACTCCTACAACCTAGTCGACACTAGGGGTGGTAGCTCTAGAGGTATTAATGAGCGAAACTACGCTACAATATTATTTCCCTTTATTACACTTTTATCTCTTTTACACAATAAATTCTGATGCTTCAATATCAATGGAAAATAAGTTATTATGGTTAACATTTACGTTATGTTTGACTCTCCCATAGTTGATGACGCTACTGACTTTATTAATGCAATACTTTATATTGACTCCGCGGCATAATGTCCTGAACCGAATCCGCCTTGCACCCAAATCGTAGAGGTTCTTACCACTTTAATCTAGGTATAGCAGTCGCCCGGAAAGGCTCCACCTGGTTTGGCGTCGTGCTGATTGGCTCTGCTAATTGGATCCTTGATGCCCCTACAGCCTCGCAGTACTGCTTTGCATTGATGACCCTTTCGCACCGACCTCGTCGTGCTGCTGGACAGGTGTCGTCTGCTTGGCTGGGGGGCAGCGTGTCTGCGACTTGCCTCCTTATATACGCACCCTGACCAGAACGCCAGACCCCCACCTATACTCCCTACTGCCCACCACACCTCGCCACCTTAGAATGGGCTGTCCCTCCAGCACCGGACCTCTAATCAGGAGTCCGTTCGTTCACATCTCATCGGGAGTGGAACAATGCCCCCTCTCTCCAAAAAGCAGCTGTCCTGGCTGCTGGTGTAATGGGTAGAGATATTAGGCAGGGTGGTAAGAGTGCAACTGTTCGGGAGTGGATGCCTCTGATCAGAGTGAAATTGGGCACCCCCTGGGAATGATGTCGGTGAGGAGCCGTTCTTCTGCACACATTGCGGTTGTAGCGAGTTACGTTGCAGCAGTTTTCAATAGAAAAGAGTCTCTGAGTGTACTTCGCGCACTATTTCTCTGCCTCATATGGATGCAAAGTTAGGCTGGTCAGTTAGCTAGGTGGTTACAATATACTAGCTATATTTCTGAAGTAGCGTGTGAAAATTAAGTTGTAAGTTATATGGTACATAAATATTTTCTACTAATTTATTTACAAGAAACGTTAATATGTTCTCTCCTAGAACTTAATATTCAGTCTTTTGTTGTATAATATGTAACAATATTTGACCCTTGGTACATTTTAAGTAAGGTTAAGCTATGATTACATATTTGGTGAAAAATTACAAGTGAGATATAGATGCTTACTATTGTGCTTGAGTTTATAAAAATTTGCTATCTAAGAATATAATTTGTGAAATGATACAAAGTCCACATTCCGTCATGTTTCCCCAGATAATGGAAGTGTGGTCGGTGCCATATTTACGTAAATTAAAAAATTTATGTACCTCCTGCTAGACACTGAACACTGGAGAATAACAGGTAGGAGAATTTTTGCCTGCTGAGATTGGACACACTGCAAATGTGGCTAAATTGACTAATACATTACAATATCCGTGTGTGATGTGGATTGAAATATTTAAAACAAATAACATTAAGACTATACATTATGGAGATGTGAATACTATGTCCCCTCCTGGGATATAAAATTTACCATGTTAATACTAAATTGTACATTTAGTAATTAAGCATTCAATTATCGACATGCGTTTGCCAACCTTTACGAAAGTGGTAGTTATTTGGAAACAGAAAAGTTAATAATGAATTTTTATATACACTTGGACTTAACTCCTATGGTAAGGTGTAACAAAATATTCTAGCGAACATATATGGAATTATGAAACTGTATATTAATTACAAGTTTTGTTATGCTGTACGGCGTACTGAATGTCTCGTGAGTTGACACGCCTGGTGCCGTTCTGTGACTGCTATCTAGCCTGAATGAGCGAACTGCTAACGAAAAAGACGTCAGCAGTACTGTTCCTGGGCGAGGTACATGACGCGTTATATTGTTCAACAAACGTGTGTCGTTTATACTGTGTCAATATAACTTAACGTACGCCTAGTGTTGAAGTGAACCTCAAGACTGATAATCTTTGCGAATAACTACTCTATATTAGTGTAATATTTCCTTCATTACTGGGGTTTCACACCTTTTCTTACCCTTATCGTGATGTCACGACGCCATTAAATATGGCAGAGTGCTGTGTTCCTAGATAATAATATTTACCTGAGTCTCGTGAGACTTGGATTAACTCACATGTTCATATTCTTCTTTGAAAGGTAAGTGAATACACCCTTGACTTATTGCCAATTGCATGTCGCAATCTGATTTATCAATAAAGAGAATCTGACTACCTTGACATATAAGTATATGGTTACCAAAACTAACAAATAATACAGTGCTTATTGACACATGCGTATATTACTTATTTGCTGAAAATTTAAAAACTTTGTGTGTCGGCAACATGTTTTCATAGATTCCATTTGTTTCACTTTTCAAAATAGGAAATCCAGCATGAGAAATTGGTCAATTATAATTTAGTGCTTCTGTAACATTAGAGAACTGTATACCTGCGTGCCTGTGTAGCTGCGGTAACTCAAAATTAACGTGCTGAAACCAATGTATAGGAATAATAGTGTGACTGGATGGTACCATTGGTGCTCTGGTATCACATATAATAGAGTCAATAATCAAACTTCAATTTACAAATACTTTGTAACCACAAAGTATCTCAATATCTGTGTGTCCAACCTCGTGACTGTTGATTTGTGTATTAAGTGACTGATTATGGCATGACATAAACACTGGACATGGAGCATTACTAATTATAAACCTGTATGGTGATAACTTGTTTGTAAACTCGTTTTGTTTCTGACACTTATATTTACATGCTGCAAAAAGTTCCTCGTGACTGTAATTGAATGGCCGCTCTGGCACACCTGTATTCCTCCGCTATAGCGATTTCTTTGGGAATCTGAAAGATTATTGTTATAATAATTAGTGAGTTATCTGATATTTCCTTAACTGCATGAAACTTTTCATTAATGGCAAAAGGTCGTTCTGGTGTGCTGATAGTACACGTGTGATTGAAAAATCTGTAAGGGGTACTGATTATCGGGTATATCTTTCATTCACTATCTGTACTCTGCAATGGGACTTGAAGTTTGATTAAAATTTTACTGTTTGACAATAAGCATTCAGTCAGCGGCAGCATGTAGTAATGTAACACATTTTCCTTAGAAATACTTAATTTCACATTAATCTTACTGTTTGTTTGTTCTAACTGCATTAAATCTGACATAAGAGCATTCTTGGGAACAGCCTGCAATGGTAATCGATTTCGCTGACAGAGCAGAATGAATGTATTAATTCTCTGTTCATTCACAAAATTATTAATAATTTGCAAAATAATAGTACTAAATAGATGTTGCATTTTGACTGCAGGCTCTATGGTTTCTTTAAAATGCTGTTGATTTGCCATCATTTGAGAAAAATTATTAACAATACGTGACAGTTCATTAATTTTCATTTCAACCTGTGGTTATCTAACTAGTTGCCTATAATGTAATGTTCAAGTTTTTATTAGCTGTGGTGATTCTTTTTTCCAAAATGTTAAGATTTCTTATTAAAGTCTCGTCGTTGACGATAAAGCCGTCCCTACACTATATCCAATTTCTGCTACCTTCTGTTATATCCATGGGTACAACAGAAGGCATAAAAGTTTCTGTAGCAGAAGAGAAGAAAGAATACATCAGTTTATACCCTCACATTACCTAACGTGCTAACATAAAATTGTAAATGGCAGGCAAAAACAACTCGCAAATGGCAGACATTCCGCAGTTGGCAGGGCTACAAATGCAACCAAATATTATATGTAGGAGCTTTGTGGTACTTGCATCCAAAAAGTATGAAGACAATTTTTTTTCCTGAAGACTGAATTTATTTAAGTTTCTGAGTACAAGTACTAGACTATTAATGTATGGAAAATAATGTTAGTAACGGCAATGATTATGTATAAAAAACAAGGTACTGTTTTCACATTTATGTACAACGGATGTTTATGCGACTAGTTAAAACATTATTAAACTATTTAAATATTTATCTTTAACAAGCATAACAATCAATATTGTGCTTTCTATAATTAAACAAGCTTATACATTAGGAGACTAAAAGAAGGGGAAAATATCACAATATCCATATTAAAGCTTTTATGTGTGGGGGTTAACATCACTCCTGCTACGTGCATTAAAATACGCATTTACACAGTCCATTTTCAAGTTGTGTATGTAGCACAGTGGGTTTGTAACATAAAGCTTTTGATTTTAAAGTTCATATCTCCGTCACGTAACAAAATTTCTAGTTTATTTTATGTGATACATTTTTGTTGTTTATAATTTATGTTATTGTTAGAAAACTTTTATTTCTAGAATTTCTTTGGATAAAAGCAATAATACACAAGTAACTGCACAGTGCAATCGGCTGCGTGTGATTTTTTTATTTAGCTTTGGTTTGTATTATTTCTTTTAGATGAAGATATTGCAGAAATAAGCATTTTCTGGTAATAACTTGATTTATAAACAGCAATAACGTATCACATAAAATTAGTAAAAAAGTTTTGCGACATGGAGACCATGGGAGTTAATTGAAACATTTCCCATTACTTACTGTTACATTAAGTTTCATTTCGTACATAAACACGTTTTACAGAACCCGCAATTTTTTCGTGAACAGATTTATACACCTCAAGGTTGCTTCTCGGGCATCCGCCATCTTGTCTGTCGCAGCTCCATGGGTATAGCAGAAAATTATAACACATTCTATTACTATTTTGGGCATGCCCATGGGTACAAAAACTGTTATACCCAGAGCCAGACCCCTCCAGAGGGGACTGGATTGTAACCTACATGGGAGCAGAAACGCTAGCTGAGAATGGGTATGAAAACTGCTACGGAAATGGGCATCGTGTAGGGCCGGCTAAAGCGCCTTAAAATGCTTGGTCGTCATTAATTCGCAACACCACACACCGAACTTGCCTAAGAGCTCGATGCCTCTTGTTTGGCATGTAGGTAATGATATTTCACTAAGAAATTCGTTAACTAAACTGTCTTCTATATTTTCGACATACTTGTAGCTTTGCTTACCTATTTGGCAATTGGATGAATTGGTTATATGGCATACAGTGTGAATCCATTGATCAAGGGCATTAGGAACAGTGTGTTGATGGATAGGAATTTGATACGTAAGTGGTGCAGTCTCCTCATAACAAACATCAACTGAGAGTTCCTCCCAGGCAATACCTGCATGCGTTCTGTATGCAGCATGTACAGAGTAATATAAAACAAGACTAATTAAAATTTGCATCATCAACTGGAGTCGATCGCCCATCTTGTTCCTTTTACGTGTCTTCTTGCTGTGAAGCGGTCAGTGCTCCAGCCATCTCTGTGATGTGGAAGTTGTCTGCTTGGGACGATGATGGTGATTCCATTACTGTACTAGGTGCATGAATATTGTACTCTCTCTCACATACACACTCTGTAACAAAATAATGTTCATATTAGCATTGTACACAAATGAATTATAAACAATGTTGCTCCACATAGGTAATTATTCTTGTGATCTGGTATGAGCAAGTTTCATGTTTCTTGTACAGACATAATCATAGTGTGGTGTACCTGTCTTGTTTACTTTTATTTTGAGAGTTTAAGGCTCCCTGATACCTACTACTTCGAACGGCCCTTTATACTGAAATGAAAAGGCTTTCTTGTGAGGTCTGTTTTTAACCAAATCCAGTTACCTACAGAAATATTGTTTGGTCTGACTTTGTGATCAAAATATTGCTTTTGTAACCTTTGTGCTGCCATTAAATTCACCTGTGCTTGTTCATGTACTTGGCGTAACTTATCGCACCAATTATTGGCTTATTCAGAGTAATGTTTTGTGAGTACATGCGTTGGCTGAGCTGCTTCTACTCTGTGTAAAGGGTGAAATGGAGAGTATTTAGTGCTGGAACAGATAGATGTGCTGTAATTAAAAATTACACAGGGTAAATAATCATCCCATCGTGTGGCGTCTTCATGTGCTCATGCGGTTAATTGATTAGATATTATCTTATTCATAGCCTCCATTAAACCATAGCATGCTGGATTGTAAGCTGGTGTTTAAATTTTTATTTTTAATTGATTAAGCAGTTCTGTGGCTTAAGTCATTTTTAAATGAGGTACCCCTATCTGTTAACAACTGTTTGGGACATCCGAATTGCAATATTACCTCATTAATGAAATTGGCAGATGTTCTGGCATCTATCCCTTTTACTGCTTTGACAACAACGTACCTGCTAAAGAATTCTGTCATTATGAGAATGTATTTGTTGCCCCTATGCGATCTTGTGAGCGGCCCATTAACATCTACAGACCGACTATGGAACATAGGTAGATGCTTTTTAGGCTGCAATTCCCCTCTAGGTTTCTGGTCTGACACCATAACTTTTTGACATGTTTCACAGTTGATTATGTAGTCTTTGGCATTTTTTAACATGGTGTCCCAGTAATAGTTAGCTTTTATCTTTTGTAATGTTTTGGATGTACCAAAATGTCCCCCACCTAAAAGTGAATTGTGGTGTGCCTGAATTATTTCTTTTGTGTAATATTGGGGAACTAATGTCAGTTTCCTGTCTCCTGTAGGGGTATTTTCTTTCAGGTAAATTTCCCCGTAGCCGGAAATGCCATAACACCGAGCTAATTTCCTGTACCTTGTATCTGTGTTATTAGGGTCTGTGAGAGCATCCTTAAGTTTTTTTAATATGTGGGTCGTTTTCATATTCACCCTTAAACGGTGATGTATACTTTTGCATTGGGCATAGAAACAATTGATTATCGTTTACTATTTGAATATATTCATGCTCGTATTGATAAATAGGTCAAAAGTAAACTATATTATTCTCACTCATTATCACATCTGGCAATTTAATATAGGGTCTATACATGTTCCTTTAAATTTTTTGTTTATTACCCTGCATGACAAATTCTATATTGACTTGAAATATATAGGATATATTTCTTGCAATTGCATGCGCTGGAATGTATTTTCCGTTTGTGACTGCCTTACTAATAATAGACTTATCTATTGCCCGCATGTCCTCTTTCATAAAATATTTTAATTCCGACCAATTATTCACAGTATATTTACTAACCATTTGCTGAATTTCCTGTTCTTTATCAGGATTCTGATATGAAACCTCTGCTAATGCTTTATAGATTGACTTACACTCTAACATGTTCTTTTTAACATTATATTACCATAATTTATTATTACAGGTTGTGTATCTGCTTCCCCGTGTATGGGTAGATGGTTTAACGTATCTGCAAGAGTATTATTTTTGCCTTCAACTATGCGAGCTTCAAAGTCATACTCAACAAGTGAAATTGCCATCTTCTGAATGTGCAAGTTGTGTTCTGCCATAGACTTCAATTAATGTAACCTAGCATGATCCGTTTCTATAATAAAGTGCCTACCATATAAGCATTGCCTAAAATAAGTGCAGAATTATTTAATAGCAAATAGTTCTCATTCGGTCGTGGATCAGTGAATTTTATTAGTGGAAAGTTTCTTAAATGCAAAGGCTATCACATTCCTACTTTTTGTAGTCCGGTTTTCTTGCATTAGCACGGCCCCTATGGCTGTCTGTAATGCATCACATGCTAGTATTGTGATGTAATTTTCTTCAAAGTGTGTCAAAATAGGAGCATTTTGTATAGCATCTTTGAGTTCGCTTAAAACCTTTTGTTGTGCTGTGTTTAGTTAGCTCTATAAAAGGGACTGCCTTACTAGCGTGATTATGGATGTATCGTCACAAATATGACATCCCAGAAACGTCCTAACTTCTTTGATATTAGTCATGACGTAATGACCTAATATTTTAATATCTTGTGCAGCGAACGAACATTTCTTCGTGTTTACTTTTACATTGAATTGCTGCAGTCGTTTAAATGCTCTTGGAGCGTATTACTTAAGATAAACGTATCATTGATATAGGCAACAGCAGTATGCCATCTGAGTGGGTCCAGCAAAATGTTAATAAACTGTTGAAAATACTGCGGATTTGTTGATAACCCTATTGGTATTCTACAATACTGGAACAGGCCGACTCCATTTATTATAAAGGCTAGTTTGCCCATATGCCTTCTGAACTGATATGGAATAAGATCCAGAAAACAGGTCTATGCTGGTAATGTATTTTGAATTTTGTAACGTGTTGAGAATAACTTCCATATGAGACAAAGGATATTGAATTCTCTTTCAGTGCTGGTTAAGTTTCCTAAAGTCTGCAAGGTATCTGAGTCCTCAGTGTTTTTTTCTCTAAGTGTTAATGATGGCGCAGCGTAAGCGGAATCTGATTCTTCTATAATGTTAGCTTTTAGCATATTGTCAATTTGTTCAAGTAATTCGTCCCTAATTTTTTAGGCTTATACGGTATGGCTGTGTGACTATCCGCTTATCTGTATCTAGTTCCAGTTTTATTTCTCTTTCAAAATTTTGTGTTTCTGTAAGTTCTAATATGTTGATTGCAAACCTTTCCTGATATTTATGTATTACTTTACGTATTTCTTGCTTTTGAGACTCCTCAAGATTGGCATTAATATTGGGTTGAAAACTTTCCTCCGATTTATATGCAGTAGTTTCAGTCTTGTGAATACAATGTTGAATGTTTTGTATGTCACAATCCTGTATATCTGTTGAATAAATAGGCACATGTAAGATTTTGTTATAATTGTGGCCATGTATAAACAGTATGTTTTGCGTAAGAAAAAGTATTATATCATAGTATTTCATAAAATCAACTACGAGTATAATATCCATGTGCAAACCGTCAATAATAAGGAATTCCTGAGTGAAAGTATGGCCTTCTATATATAATGTAAGTGTTGTCTAATACTTGTGTCGGCCCTACAAGCGATATCTGTTCCGTAACAGGTTGTGTGTTTTGATTGGAAATTTAAGTACTTGCTATGCAGCACTGTGAACAACCTGTATCAATCAGCGCATAATATTGTTTGCTGCGTAGTTTTATTACAATGCGCGGTGTCATATTGATAGAACCCTGTTGACAATTCATAATGCGGCCACTGCATGTTTGTTTTCAGGACTCGGGTTGGTTCAGTTCGTTTTTCATATAGGTCGTTTCATCATCATCGCCTGTGTGTTCCGTGTTGTTGTTTTATTGTCTCTCACGCCCGACATCCTTGCTGACGGGAGTGTGACACGACCTATACCAAACCTGTTTTTAAACTTCCGAAACTATTCCACAACGTCTTTGTTTAAAACTGCTTTGTTACAGAATCAAGTCGCAGTGTTTGGCTTTGTGACCGTTATACAGACAGATCACACATGTGTCCTGCACAATGTTTCGTGGACCGATAAACAATTTCTTTTTCACCGCCTGGTCATCGTTTGTTGACTGTGTATGTTTTGCCTGAAGTGTGGTTATGCTCCCTGTGTTGTGAATTGGTGCATGTTTTGGAACGACTTTACGGCTCAGCTGTTGTTTGTTTTTCTGATTTGGCCTACAGCTTGTTCCTTCCTTGTTTGCTTTGCAACATGGCTGATGATACGCTTTGGATTACGTGTTTGTGTATTCCCCTGAATGCAAGGCATGGGTGGTGAAATGTAGTTTGCTGGCCTTGTGATTTCCTGAGTTGGGGCTTGTTTCATATATCTTTGATTTTGTTGCTGATGCGGTGTGTGTAGTTTGGCAATGTCTGCATAAGATACCCCTAGTACTTTGTGATAAAAAAAACTATTACACTCGTTTCTGATCCTTTGTTCCTTGTGGAAAATGCCATACCCCTCGTAATCTAGTTTTTTCGGTATATGACACGCCTCGGGTGTTGATTACCAATTTTATTTCTATATGAGCTAGCAAGTTCAAAATTTCTGTTATGAAACTGTGGATTACGATGCAAGTTTTGAGGTGAAAAGTTACTTCTGGCCACTCTACTAGCGTACTGTGTAGTGTGTGGTGTGTTTTGTCCATGAGTCATATTTGTGGCTTTGGAAACGTTTGACTGCTATAGGAATTATTCCTGAACGGTTGTCTGTTGTGAGAAAAATTTGGATTGTTGTAAGTGAATTTATTATATCGAGTTTGAAGGTGTGTTCTGTATGCATGTGGTTGTGGTGCATTCTAGTGAAATGTTTGGCCACAATTATCTCTGTAATCTCTCTGCTGATAATGCACATATTTCGGTCTGATTTGTAAATTTACAATCTCTTGTTTGAGTTTGGTAATTTCATGTACCAATTTCTCATATTCTGCGGTCTGTACTAGTTTGAGTAGGGTTTGGCTGTACTTGTACATGCCAGTTTCCACCCTCTGTAAATTTTTTATGAACTACTGTAATGTATCATTCTCTAGACCTGTAATCTTAAAAGATGGTAGCAGCGATTTCCATAGAATATTCAAGAATTCAGCATCTGAGATATGTGCACTGCACTTGTGACGGTAATACTGTAGGTCTTCTCTATGCTGTAGACAGCCTTCACCTACCTGCTGCATTTTGGTGTACAGTAAAGTCCTGAATTTATAGCATTTGTCATGTGGTGTAAACGTGTTTTTGAGTTTCTCGTGTATCATTTGCCACGTCAACTCTCCTGGTATGTTTTGTTGAAAGTTGTCAAGTGTGCGCACTTGGCCATACCTTGTAAGTAACATTTGATTTTATTGCACCAATCTTGTTTTGCCCAATTATTAACTTCGCTAACTTCATTCAAATGCTCGAGGAATTCCAAAGTTTGTATGCTTTCTGGTTGATTAACAACCACGTGAATATGTTGTTCCCGAGACATATTATTATCTGTTACAGTGCCTGTGTCTGTTTGTGTGTGGTGGTGTATATTTTCGTATAAATGTAGATTAGAACATTCACTGTCAAGCAGTACAAGTTGTGTAGATGTTAAATACCCATTATCTCCATCTACGATGTTGTCCTGTTGTAATTGTGAGAATTATACATGTGAAGTGTGTGTTTCCTCCGGGATTATTTGAAACGAGTAATTGAGTGTTTATTGTGAATCTAGTTGACTATCTGTCGTTTTTTTGTCCCGTAAGGCACGTTCGGTGTCGGAAAGATCTAAGACAAGCACTTTTAACACTTTGTAAAATTTGAATGGGACAGATCTGCTTCGCAAGTTCATGTATGTCTGTGTGAATCAGTGTAGTGTGTCGTGTGAACACTGTGAAAAACACTGTAACTACAGATACCCAACTGAATGGAGATTTCCAACACCTTTTTTCTATTCTACAGCTCAGCTGGATGTTGGCATGCATTTGCAACTAAAACAGAAACACAGTAGTTACCATTAAACTGTCATGCATTAAATGTTTTCTAGCAAGTTTACTACAAAACAAAGCGAAAAAAAAGGGCAAGGCAAGACCCAGCGGTGTGTACTTTTGCTCGTGAATTAATGCTGTTCGCACAAGGTCGGCTTTACCACGCATTTTGCTGTAGCAGCAGTTCAGCATTTTTGCAGTCGGTTGGTATTGTCTGCTTGTAAAAATGACTGTTAAAAAATACCAGTTGTGGTAAGGTTTTGCACATAAGGAATTTATTTGTATGCTATTTATCATATAAATATTCTACTTCCTGTATACAATAAAGTGCAACTAGAGAGTTTTCTATGTATCTGAGTGACATCTAATTCAAGACAAGTGCTGAAGGCTATTATAAAAACTGCAAAAGGCCAAAATTGCTTAAGTTCGCGAATGAGGTGGAAACTTAAGGCTCCTCTATCAGTATATTGGGTACCTGGGTTGAGGTTAATAGCATAACGCAACTCTCCTTCCTATCACTGCTACTCCTACAACCTAGTCGACACCGGGGGTGGTAACTCTAGAGGTACTAATGAGCTAAACTCCGCTACAATATTATTTCCCTTTATTACACTTTTATCTCTTTTACACGATAAATTCTGGTGCTTCAATATCAATGGAAAACAAGTTACTACGGTTAACATTTACATGATGTTTGACTCTCCTGTAGTTTATGATGCTACTACTGACTTTACCGAATCTGCCTTGCACCCAAATCGTAGAGGTTCTTACCACTGTAATCAAGGTATAGCAGTCATCTGGGAAGGCTCCTCCTGGTATGGCATCATGCTGATTGGCTCTGCTAATTGGACCCTTGATGCCCCTACGGCCTCACCATACTGCTCTGCGTTGGTGACCCTTTCGCATCGACCTCGTCGTGCTGCTGGACAGGTGTCGTCTGATTGGCTGGGGGGGGGCGTATCCGCGATGTGCCTCCTTATATACGCACCCTGACCAGAACGCCAGACCCCCACCTCAACTCCCTACTGCCTGTCACACCTCGCCGCCTTAGAATGGGCTATCCCTCCAGCACCGGACCTCGAATCAGGAATCCGTTCATCTGCATCTTGTTGGCTGTGGAACAGAATGCTTTAATATATTTTAATTGTTTTATCAAGAGTAATTGCTGTATACTGCGAATTAGTCATTTGTATGTTTTAAAAGAGCAATTTTTCTTCTTTTCATCTACCTGAATAATGAAAGGAACTGTGATCTTTTTGTGGCTCATAAATAAAAACTATTTTTAATTGGATTGTTTGAGTAAATTGCTTGTGAAACGTCAAAAATGCAAAATCGTGGCTAATTTGCATGTGCAGTTAAACATATTACTATGTTCTAACTCCGAAACTTTGAATGTTGTTGTATAGCATTTAAAACTTATTATGTGCGCACACACATGGAAATTATCATGAGAGCTGGCAACTGCACGCAATGTTGCACAAACAAGGGCAGCCATCCCGTCGTACTAGAACCATCGGCAAGCTGCCAGCCTTTGTTTAGGAATGGTGTCCTGTCCTTCCTCCTATCCCTTCGTGACCCCTCCCTACGTACCTGTCTCCTTTCTTATTTTCGTTACATCTGCAATGATCTTCCTTTCCCCTGTTCCAGAGGCAGAGGAGTAACTTACCAATACATAATGTTGCGTTCACAAACAGAACACTTAAATGAAGAAAAAAAAACTCTAAAACTACAAACAGTTTGCTAGAAACCACTCATCACTTTAAAAAATCTATAATTGTCTTGTGTTTCAATGCAGTTGCTTCCTTTATCCTTGTCTGCTTCTTATTATTCGTAACATCATCTTGTCAGGTAGGAGCATGTTGTCTTGCTGTTCCAAGTACTCAAGTAGGTTATCAGCTCATTCCAAAGCAAAATCATGAGAGATGCACTTTTCAGGTATAAGAACTTCATCTTTGTCTATGTTATCAATTTCCACCTGCCCTTTAGCACGTTTTACAATGTCGCTGTCACACTCTACTTCATGATCTGGTTATGTTTGGTCTACTTCAAGCCACTCTGTGATAGCCATGCTGTTAACACTTTCACATCTCATGGTAACTTGTAAGGCGGTGGCAACAGATAAATTTGCAGCTTAAAATTTGTTGTCTTCAAAATCAAGGTAGTCTTTAACCTCAATCTCTGGGGAAAATTTTTTCTAGGATTTACTCAGTGTCGTTGGTTTTATCATGTGCCAGGCTTTTCACACTTCATAAATTGCATCCAATACATTTAGCTGCTTCCAGAATGTTTTGAGGTCATTACCTTTGTCAATGTGTTACTGAAGAAGGCTGCCTCTGTACAGTCGTTGCATTGTTGCAATGATGCCTTGGGCAGTGGGTTATATTAAGGCAGTCACACTAGGTGGTAAATATTTGGCAAATATTTGACCATCTTTAGATCTGAGAACACCTGCAGCTGGATGGAAGGATGCATTATCACTTAGCAGCACTGTCTTCTCTGATAAACATTTTGATTTTTAGTGCTTCCGCACCTGTGGCCCAAAATGATGGTCGAACCAGGTTTTGAATATTGTCCTGTCCATCCATGCCCCTTTATGGTTAAAATAAGTCCCTGGCAAATTTGAATTTTCAGTTCCTTTAAAGGATCTGAGTTTTTTTGTTGCTTTGCCAACAACTAAGAGTTTAGTTTTATGAGACCTAGCAGCATTCACACATCACATTGCAGTGATTCTTTCATTACCTGATTTATGGCCAGGGGCACTGTGCTACATTTAAAATGCCAGTGGTCTTGTTGGTAGGCACTTCCAATACAACCCCATTTCATCAGCATTGTAGATTTTTTCTAGCTGTAGATGCTCTTCTATAACAATATGCTGGAAACTTCTGCTGAATTCAGTGGCAGCTTCTTGATCACCACATAGTTTTTCACTTTGAATGGCTGTCTCTCGAATGCCATGGTGCTGTTTGAAACAAGTCAACCAGTCTGAAGATGCATTGAACTCGCCTTCATCCCATGTGCTTTAAAAAAATGCTGAACCTGTTTTGCACATACCTGACACTTGTACTCCCACTGCACCTTTTCGGCTCAACCAACAATAACATTGCCTTATCTAGTTCCTTGTATAGTAATGGTTTCATTGTTTTCCTTTTGGACAATCTACTTTTAGAATCTGCATTGCTTGAGAACTCGTGCAGTTTCTTTTTGCTGTCTTTTATATCCTGTACTGTAGTTTCACCCTCATCATACGTAACCGAAAGTTGTTTTATGGAATTTCCAACTTCAAGTTTATTTATTTATCTAACTTCTGTTGCAAGGTCAAAACTACATGCGTTCGCTGTGCAGACATTACTCAGCTGAAAAATGCACAGCTACACACTTACGAAAACAGAAGACCGCCTGCACAAGGAGAACGCGGTAACAGTGGGTGCACGTGGTATGGGCTGACTAGCGGTCATGGCAACAGGCTGGCTTGCTAGCGGCTGCTATTTATGTGGTGTTGCCAGCTTGCAGTTGTGTAGCGCAGCTGAGGCTGTCGTTGGTATACAAAAGTTATGTTATAAATGTCAATGCAAACACAAATATTATACCCTTTAGCCATAATTACTTCTGAATAGGCCTACATAGTTATTTATTCCACTAATTAATATGGATGTCTGACACATTTAACTTTGTTCACCAGCATTTACAGAAAACTTTAAAAATTAAAATTTTTATGTTTAAATATACTGCTGTTAAGCCACAAAGTGGATAATCTGCCCATGGATAATCAGGAGTTTACTGTATTTCATATGAACAGAAGCAGCTACAGATATTTTCCTTTATAGTGGTGATATGCGATCTATTCTTGCTAAAGCATGTAGTTTACAAATCAGTGACTAATCTATAATTTTTTTTGTGTGTATGTGAGTGTGTGCATGCATGTGTGTGCTTGTGCATGACAATATATATTTTGAAATGTAAACTGATAAACTAGTTATTTTTATAGCGTAAGCATAACAGAGAATGTTATTTTTTAAGTTTAAGGATAGTGATTACTTTGATAGTTTTAATGGACTGTGTCCATTGTCAAACATAAGCCAAAAAATTAAACAAAATAGGACATCTCAGACAACCAAAAAGCAAGACAAATACTTATAATAACGTTTTGGCAATTGACTTAGTCCATTTAAACAATTAAAGTAATATCAGGAAGTGTTTAAAGTACAGCATTAAGTGTGTGCAACCACCGAAAAACCTTTCAGTGTCATTAGTTTCAAAGAAATTATTGGGATAATCACCCTTTATTCTCCATTCAGTATTATGACAAGGAATTTAAGTTGGTTTCAAAAGTGCATTATTAATCAGTACACAAGCGTGAACAAAGAAAAATTACTATTTGTTTTTGTCCTAAATTCTACAGTTTTGAGGGGCCATGGTGGTGTAGTAGGTAGACTACTCGCCTCCCACCTAGGTGAACCGGGCTCGATTCCCGGCGGGGTTGCTCTTGTAACTTTGCCTGTAGGAATCATGCCAGATGATGCTGCTGGTTAGCACATATTTTCAAGATTCTCCCGTTTCCCCAGTCCTTTCATTCCGGCGCTGCTCCATACTCACTTCATTTCACCCAAACCTGCTCTCCATACCTCAGTGTTAAGAACCACCCAGACTTCTTCACTCACTCCACAATTTTTGAGAAATTTATACTATAATGTCATATTGAAGTCTTGCAGCACACACAACAATCAGTTTAAATGTGTGCTGTAATACACAGTGCTGTTCCCTGAGGGAGGTTGACGTGAGCGGACTCTCAGGGGAGGGTGTTGTGAAGGTGACTTCACCCTGTGTCTTACCCAAAACAGGGGCGAGTTGATGTGCCCATGTGCTAAGCTCAGTCGAGCTGTTTCTTTGCTGGGGTCGTGGGCCAACGGCCAACAGGATGTCTCTGGAGTCGCCGTCTTGCAGGTGCTGCTTTCGGTGATTCGTTGCGTTTGCCAACACTGATGCTAATAATGGTATCATGTGTTACTATTGTATGTTTCCAGATGTCTGCCCCTGGCACGCACTTATTAAAAGAAGCACAGCTCTTATTCTGCATTTGTGGGTGCAGGTCCCGTAGTTACAACACTTTACTCATAGAACACTGAAGCTTCTCTGCAAGAGGGTGCAGGTCCCATAAAGACAACATTCTCTCTCTCCATACTCAACTCTAGGGTGCCGTTTCCAAAGTTAAAACAATGAAACAAGCGGAAAACTATTTCACACGTTTTATTATTGCCTTTCATGTACAAGAACGTACTTTTCACATATCACTAATTGAAACGGGCCTGATGCTCAGGTCCGTCAGTAACCAAAACTGCAAAATTGGTGTGAAGCCATGAACTTAAATTGCGTTACATTGCAAAAGTAAAATGCAGTTGCCCCCTCAGCACTAATATAGAATAAAAAGGTTCCAGTTAATTATGTCTATTAATAAACTACATGATTGC
Source organism: Dryococelus australis (assembly GCA_029891345.1). NCBI lineage: Eukaryota > Metazoa > Arthropoda > Insecta > Phasmatodea > Phasmatidae > Dryococelus > Dryococelus australis. Next base: position 233,931,173 of record CM057009.1, on the reverse strand, counting down.
CACCTAAAAGATGTTGTACCGAGGATACGCACAAAGCATGCGACGAACATGCTTGTTACTTAATCTGGTGGTGGAGACAGACTACAAGCATGGCACTGCCCCCTCTTGGCCCTTGCCCAGACCTCTCAACATCTACATCTCCAATATCCCTACACTACATCCCTCTTTCTCACTTTTTTCTAGACAGAAACAGTAATCTGCACAAATTATCTCAATTCTGCTACTACACTACATCTAGACCTAATTTTACTTTATCTGTTATTTCTTCACTATTTTTACTACCAGTCTATTCTACGAGGTTTGTTCACTGTTCTCCCACTTCGAGTTCTGACAAACTAGATCACTACTGCCTCTCTCACCAGTGCCTGTATTGGCATTTGAAGACACTATACTTCTCTCACACTCCTTTGCTGGAAACCCCAGAAATGGAATCTCTTCAGTAAGGCTTGATGTTTTCCATCTCTCTCCTGCTGGGCGAGGATGCCCTGCTTCGTAATTTCTTTCTTGTTGTTCATCTCATTGGTTTTGTTTGCTAAACGTGATATTTTGATAGTTCCCCTTCTATTAACTATTGTAGTCTGCCTGCCTATTTTTCCTTCCTCTGTTCCTTTCCATACTTTTATAAGCTGCCACCTGTTCCTATATAGCAAGCCTTTTTCAGTAACTACCATGTATGACCTTAGTACTTCTGCAACAGTCTGAACTTTCCCATAACATCTCATGTTGGTGTTCCACACTCTGTCTCCAGCCTTTAGAATGGGCAGAGCCTTGACTCTGCTTTTCCTGTCATATATTCTTCTGTTTATCTCCTTAAGTGCCAAATCCTTGTGCCTAAGCCCTTGTACAGCTGCTTTATTGTCCCAAATAGGTTGGAGTTGTAGCTGTATCATAGGTAATGTATTTCTCAGCTTCCGCCCGAACAACAGCTCAGCTGGTGATAAACCTGACTCCAAAGGTGTACATCTGTACGAGAGGAGGCCAAGGTTAGGATCTTCTGATTTGGACAGAATGTGTTAGGCAATGTCCACCGCTTTCTCATCTTCACCATTTGACTGTGAAAATCGTGGGCTAGAAGTCCTATGGCTGAAGCCATGTTCCTTGGCAAACTCCTGGAATTCCAATAATGTAAACTGGGAGACCCCGTCTGTTCGAACCATTTGTGGAATTCCATGTGTGGCGAAAATATTCGTCATCCTGGCTATCGCTGCCCTAGATGTTGTTTCATCCAGAATCACTACTTCCAAGAACCTGGAATAGTAATCTTGGATAACTAGGTACTGCTTCTGTTTGAGCTCCATTATATATATTCCCAATACCTCCCAAGGTCTGCCTGGTAACGGTGATAGTTTTAGTGTTTCTGCTTTTTGTGTCCTGTGTTCATTGCATTTCTAGCAGTTTTCTACCACCCGCTTCACCTCAGTAGACATTTTATGCCACCACACTGACTCGATGACATTTCGTGACTCCCATATGCCCTTCATGTATCCTTTACAACATTTCTGGGTGTAGCTGTGCCGGAATCAAAATCTGAGTCCCTTTCATAATCAACCATTTGTTGTATGTCAGCTGTCCTCTCACGGACCAGTATATGTAGTCCTTGTACCAGGACCCACGGCAGATATGTTCCTTCAGTTTCTGACATTCCGGATCTCTAACTTGAGCCTCCTTGATCTCTGCTAAGCATTTGTCTGAGAATGGTATTTCCGCTATAATGTTTTGGATGTTCAGTTCTTCCTCCAGGATCTCCTTCCCTTAATCTTTTGCTTTCTCGATCGGTGCCCGAGAAAGAGCATCTGGTATGTGTAATTCTCTGCCCAGCACGTACTGAATGGTGTTAAGAGGAGCACATCAAATGCATCCGTAATCTCTGAAGTCTGGCTGTCAGGTCTGCAAGGTGCTTAGATACAAGTAGTGTCACTTGAGGTTTGTGGTCTCTGAGAATCTGTACACAAGTACTACTGCACCGGCAAATTATGTTCTTCCGATGTAGTACCATAAATGAGACGTCGTCTGCTTGGTTGACAACATCATCTATTCCCTGCAGGATTTCTTGCATTTTGTGCTGGTAGTGCTCTGGCCCTGAATTTATACCAAATGGCAAGCGATTAAAAAGAATCTCCCAAATGGTGTTAGAAATGTAGTCAGAATTGCACTCTCTTTTGCCAAAGGTACTTGCCAAAATCCCCTTGAAGCATCCAATTTGGTGAAATTTTTACTTCTCCTAACTGTGCTAGTGACTGCTCTACTGCTGGAAGCTGAAGGCATTTTCGACAAACATGCCTATTCAGTTGTGTATAATCTACCCAGATTCTGACCAACTTATCCATCTTAGGCACCACTACCATTGGTTCACACCACTCTGTTGGTTTCTCGATAGGTGTTATACCCCTTCTTTCACACTGTTATTCAATTCCAGTTTTATCTCATTTTTCAATGGTAATGCGACTATTCTCGGCGCATGACTGTATACGGCTTATAGCTCTCCTCTAGGACTATCTCATATTCCTAAGAAGTTTACCCAACCCTGTGAAAAGTTCTGGGAATTTACCCACAAACTGATGTGCATTCTCAGCAGGTCTACTCAACTTTTCATTCACCTCTGCTAAGGCTCTGTTGTCGTATACAGTGATAATATTAAAAGCTTTCCAAGCAGGTCTCCCTAGAAGTGGAATCGGTTGGCTTTCCACTGCATATATTTCTTGTTCACTATGTTTGTTGAAAGAAAGCATCATTTTTGCTACGCCTACTACCTTGATGGTTCATTTTCCCTGCACCAAACAGTTTTTTGTGAGTTTTTCCAGCACTATTCCAAGGTGGTCAATTAACATAACCCCTATTACAGTGACGTCTGCCCCCATATCCACTTTGAACTTAACCTCAACATTCCATATGATCGACTGGACGAACCACGGTTCCGAACGTACCTCCAATGCTGCCACTTCAACCATGTAGTACTCGCACTGTTTGTCATCCTTTGTTCCCAATTCTTGTACTTCCGCATACCTGCAACACCTTTCACAGTGGCCTTTTTTGTTGCACTTCCTGCACTTCACCTTGTCTGCCAGGCACTTATACCAAGGGTGTGAGGGTTGCACTCCACACTTGGAGCATCGGCTAGTTGTTGCTTCAGTGTTTGGCTGATAGGTCTCACTTGTACTTCGTGCAAACTGTGGGCGGTGATACTTTCCTGAATTCTCTATTCTTGGCAGTCGACAAGAATCCACCCCACCATTGTGAACTGCATCAATAAACATTTCTGATGATGCCCGTACTGCCTGCTGTTGTTTTACTGTTTCTGCCTGTTGGATCTTTTTTACCATCTGCTCCATTGTCAGTCCACTGTCCATTTGTAGCGTGTCATTAGACAATCCAATAACCAGTAGTATTGTTACGAGTCCTTCCTTCAAGCTTTGCAATTCACAAGTATCTGCCAAATTAAGAACATCGTTAATCAACGCTTCTGCTGATTCCCCATCTTGTTGCCGGCGTTTGAAAAACCTAGCTCATTCGTAAATAAGGTTCTTGCTCACTGAAAAAAACGACTCAAACCTACCTTTCACCATTGCATACTTTTTAACCTGATCTTCTGTCAAGGCGAATGAGTCCAACATGTCATCTGCCTCGGGCCCCATGCAGTAGAGCAGCATGTTTACTTGAGCTTCTTCATATTTTTCGCAGTCCCAATGTGATCTGGAACCTTTCGAATCGTCGTATCCATTTGCTCCATTCCGCTGGTGCTTGAAAATCAAAGTTTTCTGGTGGCACAATCTGAAATTGCGTTGCACTCGCTATTGTGATGTGTGACACTGCTTCCCGCCATTCTTCCCTGCGGTTCTGACAGTAAACAGGAATTCACACATAATTCCCGAGACACAAAGAATTCACATTAATCACGAACGCAACAGGAGCCAACATCGCCCGAATTACGGCATCAATACTATCGGAAAAAAAGATTCCTTGACACCATGTAGTGTTAGCCGTGAAAACCTATTGGCCACCATGTTTTACACACTGCCCTCTTTCGGCTCTTGTCCAGGCCTCCTAACCTCTACGTTTCCAACATCCTTACACTACAGGTTGTTGCACCGTTGCCATTTGGGGTGGTCAAGGTTATTTGACTGCATGCCCACCATACTAGGAGTGAAAGATAGGTTAAACATTTGATATGCCAGACATTTCCATTAGAATTTAACTGTTTTTACAATGGTAAATATTGCAGATAGATGTAACTGTTTTTGCAATTGGAAGGAGCATGGATTTAACTTATTTTGGTAATGGACCCACTTTTCTTCCTTTATTTCAAATGGTATATAAATACTTTTGCAAGTGTTTGAAATGTTTAGATCATAGCCAAAGAGCTAAGGAATCTAGAGATACAAATATCTAAATTTTTTTATATATACCTAGCTGCTTTTACATATCGCTGTGCTAGTTCAACAGTGTTACATTTCAAAAAATGGCACTTTTGAGTTACACATTGTAGCATTGCAATATGTTATAATTTATATATTCAGGAATTATTTAAATTTTCTGTATTTCTGTGTAAAGGATAGTAATTCATTTAATGTTTAGAAGATTGTGGTAATAATAATTTGTTTGTACTTTGTACATGTTCGTTTTTCCAAATAAGTCATTGCATCAGTAGTATAAACACCACATGATGACAGTGCAACTTTTTCAAGGAGTTAGTAAGAGAGTCACATCCGCATGTGATGAAACTCAGTGTACTGATGTAACAGTAGGTCGACGTGACAGCCGACGCATATTGTAATACTTTGATTTTGAGACTCACTTCAGTGTTCATGAGCTATTTTTAGACATTACTGCACTTTGCGTAGCCACGATTGGACCACGTTTACTTGACGCAATATTTCAGGCAGCATAAGTAGGGTTAGCACTTCTTTCTCGTCATCACATTAAGTTCGTCATCGTCACTATGTTTTTCACATCACTTCAGTTCGTCTCAGTTTATCAGTCAGTTCAGTGATGTAGTGTTCGCGCAGGGCAGCGAGTGACCACACTTCCATTCTGTCTCTTGCTTTGTTTTTTTTTTTATTATGAATGTCAATTGTTTGTGAAGAGATAGTAATGAACTTCAGTTAACAATTTATTTCATCTTTCATGTATTTTCTGTTGGCACTCCTGGATCAACAAACTTTCAAGTATTCATTTAAATAGTATTTCAATGAATCTCACAAATTTTAACTGAGCTAGTCTGCATTAGTGTTTACTGCGAACTACCACGATTTATCGTACAGCAGAACCACTACAATTGGCGCCCAACGTGAGGCCTGGATTTCTTCACGCGCCCTTAGAAGTGAAGATTGCCAGCAACGTTCATCAATGATCATTCAAGAAGCCTAAGCCCAGCAGTCCCCGGTGCGCCGGGACCAATCATCATTCGTTTTCCCATGTAAAACTTCATTGACAAGTGTTTCAACAACAACAGAATCCATCCACAGCTTCCAGTCAACAGTTCCAGTTAGTTTCCATACTGCCAGCAATGTCCTGTCAACAAACAACAGTGCAGTGCATCAAATTAAATATAAACTTCTCCACTGAAGAAATTGCAGTTACAGTCAAGATTGTTAAATTCTAATGTCATTTTTCTTGGTTATTAATATCACTGATTTTGTAAGTTTTTTTATAAGTGTACTTGCCTTAGAATAATTAATACAGGTTAGGAAATTTAAGCATTATGACACAAAAGTTACAACTATGTAGCGATCAATTCAACCTGCTCATAGAGATAGTTACAGAACAAAACAAGTTGAAAAAAGAGTTGAAAAGCTAGTTAAAAATCGAGTTTCGAAATCAGTTTCATGAAATTAGGACTGAGCAAAAAAAAAAAACAAATTACAGCAGTTGTCTGGAAAAGTCACAGATCTTGGGGAAATATTTGGACAAACATTCAACTGTAGGCCTGATGTTCAAAATACAGTAAGGAAAGATGCGGCCTTTCCAGAAGATAAAAATGTTTTTGTATTATCAGAGAATATTTCTAGCAGTGAATGTAAAGTCGTAAATTCTCAAGGAAATGTAGAAACTGTAGTGTAAAACTATCAGGATGTAACAACAGATGTAATAGGAATTCATGCAGTGCAACCAAAAATTTGGGGGGTTAATCCACAAAAAACCCCACAGTGAGTTGAATTTTAGGTTAGGTTCAGCAATCATTTTTCACCAACCAAAGGCTTATCCAAATATGTGTATTTTTTGTGACACTGATGAGAACACAACAAATGTAGATTATTATTTTGAAAATGGGGGGTTGTGCAAAATAAATGTAGTTGGGAATTTGGTAAACCTAACAGTGACTATGTTGAACCGAATGGGAAATGTGTTGAAAAAGTAGGCCTAACAAACTTGTTCAATGTTCATGAATTGTACAGGAAAGTGACTGTAAGGAAAAATAAGAGAACGAAAGGAAAGGTTAAGGGGGTAAGGATGAATTGTAAGAGAAAAAAATTTAACTTCATGAGGACTAGGTGTAAGGAAATTGTACAGTACATGGTGAGAAAGTTTGTCAGGAAAAAGAGTAAATTGAACAAAGTGAGGATGATGAGAAAGAGGAAGAAACAGAACATAGTTTGAGAATTCAGGTAGCTTATGATTGTTTAATGATTTAATTAGTGTTCATTCACACAAGGTCATTTTTATTATGTATTTTCTTTATGTGATTAAAATTGAGGTTGCATTGATTGAAGTTTGATAAACACAAAGCAAATAATCTAGTAGGTATCTCATTGCAATGTAATTTTGTTGGGGCTAGTTTAGCCTATTATGATACATTTGAAGAATTTATTTTCTAAAAGAATTTCCATAACCTAAAATTTGTTTTGTAATAACAATTTGCTATCTTGACATTTAATTGAAAGTAACACTGTTATGATAAATGTGAAGAATTTAATTTACAAATATATTTTCATAAAGGAATTTTATTTTGTAATGACTGTTTGCTGTCAAGACATTTAATTGAAAATATCATTGTATATCAAGCATTAAAAAGTGGAGAAAATTAACTTCTTATCAAAAGAAATGTTTATAATTATGATGTTTTCAACTCTGAGAAAGATTAGAATTAAACTTTGTTAAGGATTTATATGTATGAAGTGATATTTATTGATGCAGTAAGAAACTGTATAAGCTATGTGTATATGCATATGAAATTGTTTATGAATCATGTTTTGTGGGATAGAAATTTTTTAATTGGTTGTATATTTGCATTCTGCATGGGACAAATTTTGTGGATGGCATTGTGTTTTTTATAATGTTGTTATAATTGAAAGTTATTTTCTATTATAATTTGTTTTTGCGCTAGAATCAGGAGCACATTAAGTTTTGTGTATTAATGAAGTTAATTTTTGCAAAAGCATATTTTTGAAGGGTATTGTGTAGTCATTCTCAAAAAACGTTGTTTGTGCGTGGATGTAGATTGCAGTTTGATTTTGAAAAGTGTTAATGTATGTTGCAGGTTAATTTTGGAAACCCATCGAAACATATTTTGAATTTGTATATGATTATAATGATGAAGTGTGAACTTGTATAATATGTGTAAGATTGATTTTGCTCCATTTGGGATATCAATGCTTTAATGAACTAACATTTATTAATTGTGTTGGGACAGGTCTGAGGCCCCCAGAGTTAAATATGTCACTAACCTAATATGAAGGGCAGGGGCTCTCTTGTCTTGAGTTAAATAGCACTGACCCCATAGGAAAGGTAGTAGCTCTCTTGTATTCTAACCAGACCTTGTATCCTTTTTTATATGTTGCATCTTAATTAAATTAATTTTTCCACTAATGAACCATGTAAACAAAAACTGAAAGAGAATGTAATATTGTATTTCGTTGTCATTTTCTGCTAAAAAACCATTTAAACAATCCAAATTGAAGATGAATGTAACATTGTAACGACTTTAAAAGGAACATGTGATGTGTTATCCATTTGAAACCTGTTTTGATTAATTTACTTTATGTGATGTTCTAATGTAATGTGATGTACTTTACTTGCGACTTAAATTTTATACTAAAATTTTGTAACTAATTCTAATTTATTTACTTTGTGTGATAAGGAACATAAAATATTTTATTATGAAACAAAATTTTAATGAATTGAAATGTATTTTACAGTGATGCAAACTTTGTATATGAATGAACAACCATGTAATTGTAACTCAAACTTTGTACATGAATATATAACCATGTAACAGTGTATTTTATTGTGACATTAACTTTGTGTGTGAATGAACAACCATATAACTTTGACTTGAAACTTATATATGAATGTATAACTATGTAATCACGTATTCCAATATTTTTTTTGCAAGAGATGGAATTGCAGTCCAGCCTTAATACAATTGACATTCATGTAGGTTTCGATTAGGGACAGGTTTATTTGAAATCTTCCCCATGTTGAGGGGGTGTAAAAGGGGGGGGGGGGGGTTATGTAGCATTGCATTATGTTATTATTTATATATTCTGGAATTATTTAAATGTTCTGTATTTATGTGTAAAGAATAGTAATTCATTTAATGTTTAGAAGATTGTGGCAACTATAATTTGTTTGTGTTTTGTACATGTTGGTTTTTCCAAATTTATTATTTAAGTCATTGCATCAGTAGTATAAACACCACAGGATGGCAGTGCCACTTTTTCAAGGAGTTAGTAAGAGATGAAACTCAGTGTACTGATGTCACAGTAGGCTGACATGACAGCCCGCACATACATTGTAATACTTTGATTTTGAGTCATGTCAGTGTTCATGGGCTATTTTTAGATATTGCACTATGCGAAGCCACGATTGGTCCACATTTACTTGATGCAGTATTTCAAGCAGCATAAATAGGGTTAGCACTTCTTTCTCATCGTCACATTAAGATCGTCGTCTATGCTAAGTTTTTCACATCACTTCAGTTCAGCGACGTAGTGTTCGCGAAGGGCAACGAGTGACCACACTGCCATTCTGTCTGTTGCTTTGTTTTCTTTTTTTATTATGAGTGTCAATTGTTTGTGAAGAGATAGTAATAAACTTCAGTTAACAATTTATTTCATCTTTCATTTATTTTCTGTTGGCACTCCTGGATCAACTAACATTCAAGTGTTCAATTAAATAGTATTTCATAGAGTCTCACAAACTTTAACTGAGCTAGTCCGAGTTAGTGTTTGCTGCGAACTCCCACGAGTTATCGTACAACAGAATCACTACAACATATGCAAAGATTCAGATTTTTGTGAATTTTCCAATGCAAAACAATGACATCTCAATATCACAATAAAAATCTTCAAAATTGTGATGATATCATATAGCTTTCGAGAAATATTGGTTGATGTCCATAGCTACACATAAACATTTTAAGTTATAACTGTTTGAAATATTATTGTGTGTCATATAGACAGTGCAACACTGAAACAACAAGAAAAGTATAGTGTTGCACTGATAATTGCTGTTCTTCAGACATTGTTTCTAATGCTATACTGTAATATTGTGATATGTTACAGTGTTCCTCATAATGCTTTTGTTTGCATGGTCATCTAAAGAGTGCAATATAGTAACTTCTCAAAATATTACAGTATAGCACAATTAGAACAGCGCTTTACCTTATTATTTTAACATAACATATTTTAATGTGACAGTATTGCTCTATGGCAGCAGCTCTTTGTAAGGAAATTTTTTATTTTCATTAAACATTTTATTTAATTGTTGTACTGTCGGTATTTGCCACTGTCATAGTATTGTGTATCTCAAGATTGTTTGTTTGGAATACCATGATGTGACTGATGAAACAACGAAGATTTTACATGGTACATTTTAAATGTATTTAATATTAAGTAAATATGCCGTGGAAAATGATTACTCACGATTTATGAGTCGAGGGAAAAGGATTGTTCAGCTGGCTAATGTAATAATATGGGGTTGGTTAGTTTTTACTCGTTAATCTATTAAGGTTTGACAAATGTTTCTAATGAGTATAAAAACTATGTAACATTATAAAAATGCAATGTACCAGTCAAGAAGTTTGTTTAAGTAAAATATATAGGTGTAAGATGTATTACTAAGAGATAGTATAAAACTTATTTATATTGCTGTAATAAATAAATATATTAACATAGGTCAGCATTAAAAAACTTATCTGATTAGTAGGAGGATTCCTTAAGAAAATCGTTAGATTTCTTTTTTAATAATTTGGTGATAATCTGACAAAAGATTTTAGTATGTATCAACCAAATTATTGTTTTATTTCAGTATCGCAAACTAAAGTAATGCATCATCCACCCTATTATACTTTCAGAGACAGTCAAATTAAAAACATTAATCTAACATAGGAGTAAACAATTATAACTACAAATGTTATATTATTAGAGGAACCTAACCTCTCTTATAGAAGCCTTTTATCAGTTCAACTAAACTAACTGAATATTTTATATTCTCAGATAAAATACTATATAATTAAATTGTATTCACTTTAAGATCAATATTATACAACTAGAGCTTGATGTAAATGATTGAGGTTTTATTAAATTATTTTAAAGCCTAATCAATTACTGCTTGTATCTTTTAAAACTAACTGGGTTCAATCCCCGGCCGGATCAGCGGATTTTGGCAAGTGGGAATCGTTCCGAACAGTGCCGTTGAGCGGCAGATTTTCTAGGGGATCTCCCATTTCCCCCGCCCCTTCATTCTGGCATCTCTCCACTTTTACTTAAATCACACTCATCGGCTCTCAAGACCTTGCTGTTAAGAGCCGCCCAAATCTCTTCACTCTTCACTTTTAAAACTAACTAATTTATTCTTGTGTCTGGTATTTCTGAAGCATTTAGCATTATCGAAAGTTGAACTGCCATTCTTGAAAATATCATAATCACTTATTATTTTTACATCAATACGCACACTGTGATGCAATATCATGCGTGCATCAATTTATTTCTTCATAAATCCTATAAACCTAATAGTGGGAATGTCTATTAATTACCGGTAAAATGTGAGGTAAAAATATAAATAAATAAAAATAATGTGTAATGCGAATTCCTTAAATCACAGAAATAATTTTGTGGAATTACAGTAAGAAAAATGTAAAAATGTTGTACAAAAAATCCCTGAAAGAATGTCTAGGTTAAAATTGATAAACCACAAAAAATTTCACACTAAACATATTCGGAAAAAGCACTAATTCTTCCAAATTGCTGAAAAACTAAATTAAACTGATTTTGTGTGTGCGCGTGTGTGTGTGCATGTGTGTATGTATGCATGTGTGTGTGTGTGCATGCATGTGCGTGCATGCACATTTGTATACCTTCTATTAGTATGTTAGGTAGGTCAGGCCTTATTGATTGTAATGTCACATCTATAATAAAGTTTGATAGTCTTTACCATTTTTCCATATTAAACAAAGTAGGGCGTGCCTATTAGAGTATTCACAGGAAAACAAATAACTACCACTGGATCAGTAATTAAGTATGGTTTATATTATGCACAACTAAGAGTCTACATCACAAAACGTGCTTACAAACTGTTCCCTAAAATACAGTGCATCTTATGTGGCTAATACAAAAAAAAACTATACATAACAGTGTAGCCAACACATCTCAATTTACACAACAGGAAAGACAATATTACTGAATATTAAATACAGTGGACATAGATAAAACGAACAGTAGTTTTATAATAAGCGAGCTAGATTGGAATTGTCACCAACACTCCCTCCCAATTCCACATCACATTCACACCAGGTTTAACCTCTCAAAAAAATATTAAAATTTACATGCAGGTCCCTTGGTCATAATATCTGCCAACTGTTCAGCAGTCTTTACATAATTTAATATCACCTTTCCTTGCCCTACCAAATCTTTAACAAAGTGATATTGTAGATCAAAGTGCTTAGACTGTTTGGTCTCCAATGACTTAGCTATTTTTATGGTTGACTGGTTATCCTCGTAGAGGTTAAGAGAATGACATTAGCAACATCAAATGTTTCTTTCAGCAAATTATACAAAAAAATGTTTTCTGATGAACAGCTACCAATAACACAATATTCAGATTCACTGCTACTCAGTGCTTCTACACTTTGTTTTTTTGAACTCCAACAGATAACATTTTGATTCAGTTTTGTTACAAAGCCTGAAATGCTTTTCCTGTTATTTGTGTCTGAAGCATAATCAACATCAGCATATGAGGATATAGTTAATGTGTCATAATCAGACTTTAGAAATTTTAACCCTACATTAACTGTGTATTTCAGGTATCTAACAACATGTTTCAAATGCTTCCAATGATTAGGTGAGTAACAATTTTGGAATCTACCAAAATATGTTACACCGTAACATAAGTCAGGCCTTGTGCAAACTGTAAGATACATTAGGCTACCTACCAACTCGTTATAAGGCACATATGCTACACCCCTTTCCATCATTAACCAAGTAAAGTTTGGGCTGGATTGGGATTTTACTGGGCTTGCATTCTGTCATGTTAAATTTTTTTAACAACTTTCTGAATTAAATCACCTTGACTGATAACAATGCTTCCATCCTTGCACTTGAAAATACCTATGCCCAAAAAGTGCAACTTTTCATTTGAGCTCGTCTTTTATGTCCATTTTAGACTTAGCAGCAGATTTAGTGACTGTAAGATCTGCAACAGAATCTGATAATAACAGGAAATCATTGACCCACACTAAGATGTAGAATGAACCCTATGATACAAACAAGGATAGATTTTTGATCTTATAAAACCCAGGTTGATCAGTTCGGTATTGACACAGTCATTCCAAGCTTTAGGACTCTGCATCAGCCCATACAGTGCTTTGGTCAACTTTAACACTTTATTTTCACTGCACTGTAAGCCATCAGGTGGTTTCATATACACACACACTAGTAACTTGCTCTTCAAAAATGCTGACCGTACATTGAGTTGTTGTAGCTGAAGATTACATTCAGCAGCAACTGAAAGCAGGACTCATAGCTTTGTCATGCGGGCAACCGGGGCAAATATATCTTCATTTTCCATTTTGGGCTGTTGATAACCGCGAGTAAAAAGTCTGGCTTTCTTCTTAGAGGTTCCATCAATGGATTTAGTAGAAAAGATTTATCTACTGTCAATGACAGGGACATGTGGGGGAATTTCAACCACTTCCCAAGTTCTATTACTCTCTAGAGATGCCAGTTCTTCATTAATGGCTTGTCTCCATCAACATCTTTGACTGCATCTTCATAACAGTCAAGAGCATCAGCAGATACTGACAAGGCCAAAACATTCACAGCAAAGTTGAGCTCTTAATCTTCCAAGTACTTTGGTTGCTGTGTCACCCTAGGTCGGGTGACGGTGGGTTCATTACTCACTTCTTCAGGAGGAAAACCAATTAAGTCGCCTTCATTGTCAAACTGACAGTTGTGATCCACGTGGGTGTCTTCTCACGCAGAATTATGACATACGTCAAGATTTAAGTATAACTAGACTCATCAAAAATCACATTTCTTGCAAATTCAACTTTCTTCTTTTCGGGGTTCCACAGTCTATACCCATTATCACAATAACCTGAAAGACACAACCTTTTAGATTAGTCACAGAGTTTTCCATTCCTATCCTCTTTATGGATGGTGGATATGGAGGCCATCCAAAGACTTTTAATTTAGCTAGATCAGGCTTATGGTTGAAACTTCTTTCAGCTGGAGTAATTCCTTTTGGAAGAGCAGATGTAGTCAGTGTATTACTGAGATAGGTTGCTGTCATTATGGCCCCTTCCCACATCTCCTTGCCAAAGTTACTATCCAGCAAGAGGCACCTGGTTTTCTCCAAAAGAGTTCGGTTCATCCTCTCCGCTATGCCATTTTGAGATGGATTTGTGGCCATAGAATAACTTACATGCATTTCTTTCACATCACAAAAACTCTCAAAATCTGACGATACATACTCACCTCCTCTGTCACACCTCAGATTTTTGTTGTGGGCATTATACGTAGCCTCAACCATTGCTGTATACATTTTGAATTTTTAAAAGACTGCTGATTTATTTCTTAACAAATACATGACAAAAAATGGCTACAATGATCAATAAATGTCACAAAATTGTAAAACCCATCATGCGTTGGTGGGGTTATCTTTCCACACGTCAATAGATACACATAGGAGTACTCTCTTTGCTTTCTGCTCCTCTGGTATAGTCGTAAGATATGGTAGCTTAGTCTGCTTACCTTTCAAACATACATCACATAATTCAATGGGCTACATAGAAGAATGCCCCATTCTTCTGTATTTTAATGCCATCTCCTTCATCAGAAAAACAAGAAATATTGCCTTTACCCCCACTTTCAGTGACTCACCAGCCTTAGCCATGCTGATAACACTGCCTTCACTTAGATATTTCTTATAGCAGCTTTTAATGATATGGCAACTCGCACCACTACCAATAACAAAAAGCACTTCTATTGACACACCACTAATCATTGCAGACTGTTCATTGTCCACATGGCTACATGTTGAACTCTCATTGTCCAATGATGTCTAAAAGGAAAATTCCACTTTTTCATCTGTGGTTGCAGCTGTTTCCTTATACTTCAGTTTTGGACAATTGATTTTCATACCGTATGCCCCTGAGCTTTGCAATAATAACATTTTCCATTAAAACTTCTACCTGTAACATTACTGCCTTTAGTATGCCTGGGCTGTGAGTACTGACCAGATTTTCCTCTGCATCTTCTGTATGATGCAAAAACATAATGTCGATCAACATCTTTCTTTAGAAGTATCTCTTCTTCTGCCAACAGAGTATTCTTCACATACTCCAGACTAACTGCTGACTTATCTTTGTTATACAAAAATGTCCATAGCATAAACAACACTATCGAAATCAGATGGCATTGCTACCAGCAATTGATTAATCATTTCATCTTCATGAAGCTTCCTACCAGCCACCTTAGCTTCTGATGCCATTGATTCGAATTGCTGCAAAAATTCTTGTGGAGGCTTTTCCTTCTTGTACTCCAGTTTTTGCCAAGCTTTCTGTGCCATCACCATGGATTTCATTCCCCGTTTTTCATATGTAGTCGCTAGGGTGTCCACAATTTATTTTGCAGTATTTTTACCCATTATCATTGGCAACAAATCTGCCAGTCCTTGAACGAGAATATTTCTTGCATTGACGTTTTCTTACTTAAACTATTTTAAGATTAGCTTCTGTAGTCGGAGGCTCAGTTGACAAAACATGTAACACTCCATTCTGTTCAAGCAATAACTTCATCCGGCAGCACCAGTTTGTGGAGTTCACACCATCAAACTGTTTAATTCCAAATACTCGTAAACTATATGGTAAAACAGAAACCAGACACTGAAAATGGTCATACACGCATGTTACTTGTAGCCCCTAACCTAAAACTGCATATTTCCTGTTGTAAAATAAACGCTTTGTTTATTTGCCCATCTATTTAATGCACTCAAAAACTATAAACGACTCATTTATCAACAAAGAATACAATCTGAGTTGCACACAACCACCACCACCTTATATCTGCCATGACACTACATCTAAAAATTACTGACTGTAAACAGACACCATTAAAACACAAGGCACAATATTGCCAACTGGTGAATATGCATTACAATAGAATGAAACACAATTAACATGGGTATTATCCCAGGGCATATTTAACGTAATTAACAAGCTACATAAGAGTCACGTTATGTTCTTTCAATTGTTCTCAACACCCTTCCTCAATTGAAACAACAAATTAACCCATAAAGCACACCGGGTTTATACAATCCCCTAATAAAAAAAAATTACTGTAGTCCCATGTGTTTCCAAACCCTCTCAAAATTGGGCGTGTGAAGAGCCTTTATGAAAATATATGTGATCTGATCTTCACTTGATACATAGCACAAGGCTACAGTCCCATCACTAATTTCTTCTCTAATGAAGTGATGCCGAACATCCACATGTTTCAGTCGCTTGTTCTCAACATTGTATGCAATTTTGATGGCAGATTGGTTATCTTCGAAAATAGTTATAAGTTTCTCACATTGCTGAAACACATTCAATTCTTGAAACAGTTTTTTCAGCCAGCAAACTCCAGATACCGCAGCTCTCAAAGCAGTGTATTCAGCTTCCATCAATGACAGGGCCACAGAAATCTGCTTCTTAGATGACCATACCATGATTGATTTTCCCAACTGGAACAAATATCTGGATATTGATTTTCTATTTTCGAGATATCCGACCCAGTCCGCATCCACGTAGCCATGTAACTGAATTTGCCCCTTCCTGTACACCATGCTCAACTCAACTGTTCCCTTGATTTAACAAAGTATTCTCTTGAGTGCTGTCATCAACTCATCACTGGCTTGATCTTGACTCAGGAATGTTACTGCCCAACAAATATCCATTCTTGTACCTGACACTGCGTACATTAAACTACCAATGAGTTATTGGCACTGTCACTCAAGGTTTTGATTACACCTCTCAACAATATGAAGATTGACCTTTCCAATTGGATCAATTTGTGAGGAGACTGGCTTACAGTCGGTCATCCCAAACTTTCGCAAGACACTTTCAAGGTATGAGGTCTGATTCAGGGAGGTCTCTCTAGTAGATAGATCATGTTCACTCTTAATTCCCAGATATGTAGAAGCCTTTCCCAAATCCTTCATTCTAAAGTACAAGCTCAATTTCATCTTGATTGTTTTTATGTTACTTTCTTCTGTACCTACTATTAGTAGTTCATCCACATACAGTAGAACATAGAGACCACGGGATTCATTTCTCTTAAAATACAAGCAGAAGTCACTTGTTGACCTGGTGAATCCGTCCGTCTTCATAACTTCATTGAATTTTGTGCTCCAATATTTCGGTGACTTCTTTAAGCCATACAAGGATTTATTTAATTTGAGTGCTATGTTTTCTCCTTCCACTTCCATTCATTCAGGCACCAAAAGAAATACAGTTTCATCAATGTCGCCATAAAGAAAAGCCCCTGTCACATCCATTTGATGAATGGGCATGCCTCTCTGATTTACCACCGCTACACTGTTGAAAGTCTGGCAACAGGTGCACATGTCTCAGATGAATCAAAGGATCCCTATTGGCAACTTTCTGGCAACAAGTCTGGCTCTATACACTGTTGGATTACTCTTAGCACCTCTTTTTGCTTTGAATACCCATCTCCTCTCTACTAAGCTAACATCTACAGGCCCTTCCATTTCCACCCATGTATTGTTTTCTTTTAAATTTTCCAATTCTTGATTCACTGCCTTTCTCCATTTTTCTGAGTTTTCACTATTCATGGCATCTTCGAATGTGCAAGGATCATCAGGTTCGATAACGCACAGCAAATTAAAATCACAGTCAAACCTTTTTGGTTTTCTTAAGCTGTCTCTATCTCTCAAACACCTAATATTAACAAAACCCTTTTCTTTGACACTCTTGTACTCCTCCAGTTCAATGTTTCCAGCCTCATTTTTTTCTTGTGTTTGCACACTTGGTCTGGCTGTATTAACATTTGACTCTTCATCAATGAGGTTAGGAAACCCTAAGAGGTCTTCTTTTTCACCATCCTCTGAACCCTCACATGTATCCCTCGTATCACTTTCCATATTGCTCGAATACCCAATGCTTCTTTGCACTGCTTCTCCACAGTCCCTTTTCTGAGTGAATTTTACATTGCAACTCACTATCACCTTGTTTTCATTTAGTAGGAAGAGACAAAATCCTTTTGATGTTTCGCTGTAGCCAACAAATATGCCTTTCTTAGATTTTACTTCCCATTTCTTACAAGTCTGATCTGCAAAATGGACATATGCTTCTAATCCAAACACTTTCAACAATGTTATGTCGTAATCCTTTCACCTCCCACAACTGATAAGGTGTTTTGCCCTCGACTGTACTGGTGCCTGCTCTATTTATCACATAGACTGCTATGTTTGCAGCTTCAGCCCAAAACTTTTTTCTAAGCCCTTGGCTGTCATCATGGTTCTGCCCACTTCACCTATTGTGTGCATCTCCCGTTCTATCATACCAGACTGTTCTGGAAAATATGGTACACTTCCTTCATGTACAACACCTAATTCTGATAACAACTGTTCCATATCACTGTTAACAAACTCTGTTGCACAATCTGTACGAAGTGTTTTGAACATCTCACTCCTCTGATTCTTAAACCACGCTCTAAACACCTTGAATTTTTCTTTGACCACATTTTTGTATTTAAAAAAAAAGACAAAACGAAAGTGAGAGTAATTGTCCTTCAGCAAGAAAAAATATTTAGAGCTGCCTATAGATGGAGTTACCATGAGGCTGCACAAGTCAGTGTGTATTATTTCCTCACTTCTTGAAGTTTTTGTGTTACTTCTTTAGAAAGAACTTCTTGTTTGCTTACTTAAAATACAAGGTTCACAAAACACCTCAGATCCACCAGTCATCTTCTGGCCATACAAATTCAATACACCTTTTACCTGTTGTAGGTTCTGGTGAGCCATTCTTTCATGCCAAGAGGGAAGATCTTGTTTTTCACCCACAAAGGCAACAGCTGATTCATGTGGACTAAATTTCATTTTATATAAGCTTCCTGCACATTCTGCAATGACTGAAATTTTACCTTTACTATTTAGAATTTTTGAGACATGATTGTTTGAAACCGTAGTGTAGCCTTTGTCAAGTGCAGATCCTACTGAAAAAAGGTTTATTTTAATTTCTGGCACAAACAGTTCATTTTGTAGTATGATTTTTGAGTCACCCTCACAAGTATCTGACAATAACCTAACACTACCAATACCTTCAGCCTTCAAAACTCTCCCATCTCCAAATTTTACAAGCCTGGCTGTATACAAAGTAAGATACGACGAAAAAAGTTCATTTCAGCAACACACATGTCCTGAAGCTCCAGTATACAGAAACCAAGTATAGTCATTGCATGTATCACCAATCAAGACTGATGTTAAGACAGTGAACACTTCTTCATCTCTATTTACATTTGTGCGTTCTGATTTTGTGTCTCCCTTTTGAATTGATAACAGTTCCTTTTGATGTGTCCTAATTTATTGCAAAATTGGCAGCAAATAGAATTTTTCCCTAGACCCAATCTGAAACATTGGGCTCTAAGGTGGCAGATTTTCCCACATTCAAGACTTTTTTTTATGGGATTAAATTTACTTGCGGCAGCAAATTCTATTCAGTCCTCTTCATTTACTGATAGAATTCTCTCCTCTTCTATCGACAATCTAGCTATCAAATTTCCCATGGTCCGCCCATCCACCGGAACCGAGTCTCAGGCACTAACAAAATGTGGGTAATTGATGGCAAGGCCATAAGGATTTTTGTCATAATCATAGTTTCGGACAGTTTTTCACCCAGCAATTTTATGTTACTGACGGTATCTTCGACTCTGGACAAAAACTCAGACATACTTTCACCTGGTAAAAATTGCAAATTAAAGAACTTCTGTTGTAGCAAGTGTACCAAAAGCTCAGATATTCTTTCAAACACTGCCAACAGTTTCTTCCAGATTTCTTCAGCACTTTCACATGTTAAAACATGGGTCATTGGCCCTTCGTCCGATCGTGTAACAATTAGATCTTGAGTTAGAAAATCTTTCTGTTGCCATTCCTTTAATGTTCTTTCGTAGTCATTACATCCCGGTTCCTGCTTCACACATATACCATTTCCCACATCATAAACACCTTTTGCCCTCAATGTAACTCCAGTCTGGAATTTCCATGTTTTCCAATTACTTTCAGAACTTAACTTTATCACATTTCATTCCATTTTGTTCATAATTACATAGCATTAGTCTGACAAGAAAAAAACATAATTAATATTATGGCACAAAAAAAAACGATCACTTTAATTTAACATTTTCTGTCTCCTGGGCCCATAACCTGTTGTAAAATAAACACTTTGTTTATTTGCCCATCTATTTAATGCACTCATAAACTTGAAACAACTCATTTACCAACAAAGAATACAATCTGAGTTGCACACAACAACAACAACCAACTTATATCTGACCACCATGACACTACATCTAAAAATTACTGACTGTAAACAAACAACATTAAAACAAGGCACAATACTGCCAACTGGCGAATATGTATTACAATAGAATGAAACATAATTAACATAGGTATTATCCCAGGGCATATTTAATGTAATTTACAAGCTACATAAGTCACTTTATGTTCTTTCAATTGTTCTCAACATTTCCCATAAAACCAATGTTTCCACTTGACCAGTAGATGGTTAAATGAATAGTATTGATCTTATGATAGCATGGATAGAATATTTGATTGGTTCGGCAGCTGGTATGACTTGTTTATATATGTAGCTGGCAAAGTTAGATGGGGCTGAAATGGAAGTCAATATAGTTGACTGTTATTATGGATCAGTAAATTTGAGGTACGGTGGTGGATATGGAACTGTCTTGTTAATAGAGTGAATGAGGCAAGCTAATGTAATGGTGAAAGGTATTATATCTGTTTTGGTATTTGTAAGTTAATTCTAAATAATACATGTGTAAGTTAAACCAAAATAAAAAATATAATTAATAATCATATAATACAAATTAATGATTAAAATACTTAAAATTAATTTCAGATACTTGAGAAAATTATATAAATTAAATAAAAAACATATTCTTAAAGAATTATTGTTTTGTATATAAACTTAAAAAAATTACTGATATGTAAATGAAATTCATTAAAAATTATTTAATAAAAATAGAAATGTAATTTCTTAAATGAGACACATGATATTATTTATTCCTCTACAAACTATATACTACTTATAAACTCTTTTCCCAGTGCATGACGTGATAGCCGAGTGATCTGAGGTGTAAGTGTTGTTACCCAAGGTCTGGCAGTAAGATTCCGCACTATTCCAGATGGTATTTTCAGTTATAAAAAAAGGAGCATCTCTAGTGGCCAATTCCAGCCCCAATATGGCAGTGGAGCAAATGCGACAGATATGCGAGATCGACTGATCGAACAACAGCGACACCAGTGCTCCTAGCGGCTAATGCCAGAACCAATATTTCAGCACCCCTAGTGGCCAAAGCCAGAACTGTAAGGGGGAATCAAATGACAACCGAAATACCAATATGGCGGCCTCCATGGAAATGTAAACACAGATGGTGGCCTCCAGTAACAAAGATGGCAGCCTCCAGTAACTGCAGATGTAAAAAAATAAAAGAGTATGGTAGAGAAGGAAAGAAGTAGGGTGGAGGAAAGAAAGAAAGAGAAAGAAAAAGTCAGAAAGAATGCAAAAGAGAAAAATTGGAACACTTGGAGAAAACCCTCAGAATGCAAGAGCATGGTTAACGACTTACTGGTTACCAATATGGCGGTATACAGGCTACAAATATGGTGGTCCAAGATGGTGGTGTACTACCTTCGAAGATGGTGGCATACTGGCTTCAAAGATGGTTGTGTACTGGCTAGCAACATGGCAGAATCCAAGATGGTGGATGCATGACTTGAACGACAGAGCGAGAAGTTCTGTATCCAACATGGAGGTCGCGTGGCCTTAGTGCCTTGTGCCTCGGCCTGAAGCCTGATGTACCTGAACGTACAATACCCTCCAACTTTCATGTCGTGAATTGTCGGACTTTGTTTATTTCTTTGGCCACCTCTTGACCACGTAACTCGTTTGAATATTTTCACAAGGCGTAAGGGTGGCCTATAACAGCCCGGGAGTGAGCATGTGTGTATGGGAATAACCCTTATAATGCCCACTAGACGAGGCATTAGATATGAATATTGCGTTAACTGTTACAACTTCTACAACTACAAGATTGAGGAGTCGGACATCAAGAAGATCCCTGTTCAGGCCATCGACCACACGCCAGAACCGAACTCGTGCTCTCTGCTGAGATGTTGGCGCCCCAGACAACATGGTGGTAATTTTTGCATGATTTCCACATAACCTATTTTCCTCCTTGATTGTCCAGAATAAGATCCAGAGACACGTAATGTGGCATTTCTAATGAAGCCATTGTCTCGCGACGTCACACCACACTTTGAAGTTAATATCAGAGGCTAAAATAAAATATATTTATTTACTATTATTCCAAAAGAGATGTCTTTCAAAAGCTCTCGCATTAATGTGAATAACCTATAAACATAGGAATATGTGTCACATTGTCAGGCATTTTGAATCAGCAACTAGATTCTCATACACCCACATATCCAACACACAAAATATATGAAAAATATATTCTTAATTCTGTATGTTTTGGTCAATACCATTTCAAATAAGTGATTCTGGAATACTGCCCTGGGGAAAGATTTCGTATTTCTAGGGCAGGTAGAATATATGTTAAATTTACAGAGAAGTTGCAGAACCAAAGTACATGTTATGTTTAAATAAGGTATGTCTTTACACATTTTGATTATTTTCATATCTTATTCCAGGTTTTTTTTTTAAAGAAAGCTCTTTTAGTGGTTTTAGTAGTTAAAGAGCTTTCTTTAAAAAAAAACCTTGACCTTGGTCTTTGTCAGGTGACCTTGAGCCTGGTGACCTCTGACCACAAAACTGAAAAAAATTGTGGAAAAATTCTAAAATGCTTATAAAAAAATTAATTACGAAATCCTTTAAAATATTTAAAATCGTATTGAAAATTTATAAAAAAAAAAACATTATTAAAAATTTGTTAAAAAATTTTTAAAAAAATTTGTTTTAAAATTTATTTTTTATAAAATTTTATTTAAAAATTTTCTTAATTAAAAAATCTTTAACTCCACCGGCCATATTTCCCTTTTTTCCCCTCGAAATTTCTCTTAAAATTATTTTATTAAAAATGGTTTAAAATTTTTGTTTATTAAAAAGTCTTTCCCTGGTGGCCATTTCCCCATTTTTTTCACTCAAAATTTATCTTTTTTACCTCAATATTTCCCTTAAAAATTTTTAAGTGTAAGACTTACATTTCTGGAGGTCTCCCCCCTCAACGCTGTTTGAAGCCAGCCGACGACTGACGCCCTCGCCTCCATTCCCCTCACATATACTCATTCTGCCATTTTGTTTTTCTCATTAGTAATTTTTTTACGTGCTACTGGAGGCAGCCATCTTTGTTTATATGTTACTGGAGTTGGCCATATTTGTTTTTTCGTATACCATTTGTTTATGAATGTTACTAGATGGTGCCATGTTGGGAGGCAGCGAGCTTGCAAGGTGCAGTCCTCCATGTTTTATATTGTTATTTATTTTATATTTTGTGTCCCACCTTTGTGCTCAACCTGATTATGCCTCCTGATATAGGCCTGTACCTAATGGCGGCATTGTCCATTCTTGCAAAGTACTTAATCTTATTTTTTTTTTAAATTTAAATATATTAAGCAGGAAAGGTTTTTTGAAATAAAACACAGCATATCTTTTTTTACATAAAATTTATTGTGCACATAATAAAATATACAGGTTTATTAATTTTATTCGATGTTCACTGCTCGATGACCGCTTCAGCAACCCAAGAATTGTAGCAGGCAGTGGTGTAGACTGTGCCTATGCCTTAGGCTATTCACCACGTCGTGCCAGCAGACACATCAAGAGTGCAACTTAACATCACAGCGTAGCACCTGAGTCGATGAACCAGTGCCATGTGTGTGTTATGTGTCAAGTGCTATGGTGTGTAGAAGTTGTAATTATGGTTATGTCAGATGTTAGGGGGTGTGCAGTGTGTGTTAATTTTTGTATGTGTACGTCATCATTCTATAATGCCAGAAGTGTTAGTGTATAAGTGCCAAATGTTCTCGTGCTATGTAAGTGTCAGTGTTCCATATCATGCATCAGAGTGCAAAAAAATTTGTGAAGTTAGGTTACCATGCAACCAGGTACTTAGTTGTACAAATGTCAGTGTCCATACATTGGGCCGAGTGCCACGTGCTTTTGTTTACTTTTAGTATTTACATTTTGAGGTTCAATGTGTATGTAGTGCCCTATGTTATGTCAGTGTTATATGTTCCCATGTTATCCATGCCACATAAGTAGGAGACAAATGGTCTCTTTATATTTTATTATTGTTTTAGTGTATTTGAGTGCAATTCTGTGTTTACATAATTATTAAGTTGTTTACAGCTCGTGTGCTAGAGGCACCATTTTGTGCACTTAATTGAATGGCCGCAGGCGAGGCTATTGTGACATGTAGATGTCTCTATAATATTTATGATAATTATTAACGTAATTTTTAGTTCATTGCAAATCATTTTTAATGTTTTATATTTTAAAGTGAACTCGACCAGAACTGGCAGTATTTAAATACTGGAGTTTCCTACCACATTCCAAAACGACACATTAAAGTGGACCATTGCACACGGCCACATGGCAAATAGCCACTGAAAATCTTACAAGTATTTTTGAAGTGTTTTTATGCTAATTAATATGAACTCACATGTTTTGCCACGAACTCAAATCATATAGATGTAATAAACTTGAAAGAGGACAGACCCTATAAAGATATCACTGTTTATTTGTACATGTCAATGTTGAGGTTAGGTTGACATAGCAATGCGATCTGGCCGAATGTGTGTATTTATTCTTATATTTTTTAATATGTGCTTTTACTTTTTGTTGTTAAGAGTTTATTGATATTTACATCTCATCGGCATTGAAGAGCCCATTTTGTTTCATGCATTTTATTTCAGTTTATGGAAAATTATGTCATGTTATGTTTCGGCGGAGGCATCGGCCAGTGAGCAGCCTCTGCGTCAAAGAGACAGTAGTAGCATTTTAGATCTCGTGAGAGTACCACCATGCCGCAGTGCTCCAGGCACTTCATCTTTGTTTGATAATCATAATGTAATTCTGCTTAATTAATGTTAGTTTACCGGAACCTCTTGTTTATTGCTCACCCGGAGAACATTATCTCTAACCCTCTGCTCATCTTTTACATGGCTGAGGTGTACTATGCATCTTAGTTCATAGGCCCCATGGCCATTTTATCTGTATAAGAGCCCACCTGGCTAAAATGGCTGTATGTAAACTTCAGTGCCATGATGGGGAAGAACTTGTAACAAATATGTACTGGTGAGATGCCAAAGTTTTATTATGATTAACCACTTATCGGTTACTTAACCTTTTCTTGTAACTATACATTCACCGCATGTTTTTAATAATGGCATTGGGTAACCAAAATAACCCTTTTGGAGTTAGCTGGTATACCAGGGGGACCGACATCATTGACTAGACAAGGCGATTTGGAGTTTAGTTTACAGCTGGCGGAAAGGTACTTTCAATTGATAACCTTCATCAAGACGTGGATATGGTACAGGCCAACGGTCGTCGACCATCACGACTCGAGAGGAGGAGTCTCTAGTAAGTATAACTAACTTCGTGCTCGCACCGTGGGCTGGCACCTTTAACCCTGGCAAGTAACATTTCCTATCCACCATACCTCATTTCCCCCATGGTCCAGCTTGCTGCACGTCAATTGGGAAACCCCATTACTTGAACATGAGTAAACTGTACGGTGTACGAACAGTTAGCTGCACTCATGACAGTATTTTGACGGTTCTGTCTCGGCAATTGTAAGATACAAGCTGGTCGTGAAGTATCAGGCAAAATGCGTACGAGTTGGCAGGAATATTTCCATGTGTAGTGAATTCGATCCTGCAGTCGATCACATTGGAGGTAATAAGATTGTCCTGTTTACTCAAATCGAATACCATGAGAGGGGCCGAACTCTTGGACATATCCATCCATAAATATGCAGTTTGGAATTGAGTGTACATCTGATATGCCAACAGGCACTGGCCATTTCCATAGTTTGTGTTCATGTCTATCTACGGGTATCTTTCACTATCCAAAAATATTTTGACATTTTCTATTTGACATGTGTCGAACTTCGAACGACTCTCTCTTACATTGTGCTGTCTTCCGGTCTGTAGCCCAACAATGATGTACTTCGGTTTCTCAGAAGCAAAGCTGGTCTTCACCATCCAGTTAATGTGCTGGCTTGCTGGTCTTCCATGGTATGTCTCCAGACTCCAGGACCTGAAAGCCACATCGATATTTTTACCATCTTCCACATTCTGCAACATGTGTAGGCATTTTGCAGTGCTCAACTGCTCATGAGGCAGCATCCATTCGATAGACTGTAGGTTCAGGTTTACTGCCTCCTGGTTTTCTCCCGCACCCACTACAGTATCCAAGTGCATAAGGGTGAGCATTATCACCAGCTCCTGCTTCGAATTGAATATAATTCATTTGTAGTATTTTGGCAAATCCCAATAGCATGAAGATCGGAACACATCCTTCGGCATAAATGGAAATACTGTAGCCATCTTCAAATTCCCAGCCTGCTTTCTTGGCTACAGGCAGCTTATTCGACATGAGCGAAAGGTAATTTTTGATCATTGAGGTTATACCCACATCCCAGGAATGGTCGACCTCAGCACTGTTGAGAAAGTAGGCGATGCGAGCGATCAGGTGAAGAATTCCATTGCTAATTATGTTCGTCGATGCTGGATTGGGCCCATCTTCTTTCGTCAGAGTTCCCCTCATTCGCAGGAAAGACAAGCAAGGACTGTTGTTGTTGGACTACTATACGAACCTCCGATGGTAGTGTGTACGGCCTGATCAGGAATGGCTGGTACGCACGAAGTTCCACTCTTGTTATGCTGTCTTTGAAAAGGTTGGCTCTTTGTAGTTTAGGATATCTTCCATGGCAATCGACCTCGTAGCCGAGATTGCAGAGGATAATCTCGCTAGCAAGTGTTAACTCCTTGGAGACCTGTGATGTACTGGTGTTAGGTTTTGCATGTGTTAACTCCTTAGAGACCTGTGATGTACTGATGGTAGGTTTTGCACGACACATTCTTTTATAGCTTCAGGTCGGTGTAAATCTTATATGCAGGTGTAGGGTGATTTCTTCAATTCGAAAGTTCACCAAATCTTCGTGCTGGTCGACGACCGTCACGAGCACCTCGTGTGCTCTCTTCACGACGAACGGAGTGTAAATTATGCTTTGCAGTGCCACTACAAGTTTATAACCTGGAGGGACCATAGATAAAAATTTGTGCAGCATATTGCTCAGCCTGCCGTTGAGGTATGTTCTGCTCGCCATATTGCATTTTATTCCTATCACATTGATTGGCAAAATATTTCCAGCCTGCGACGACACATGTATTTTATCAGCTTCGTAGATGCGCGGCTTGAAACGCCAGCATCGGTCCGATGGTATCCGGTTTCGTAACGTCGATATCTTCGTTGCATCTGATAACACTCTTCAGAATATGGGATTCCCATGTAGTTCGAATTCAGAGTCGGGGCAGCAAATCAGCAATGTACCTGGCAATATCGTTTATTTTATAAAAGCCAATGGGCAGCGAAACTTCGTGGAAAACATTACCACTTTTTACGAGGTACAGCATGCAGTTTTTTTCATCAATGTTCGGTATCGCATTGTGAGTTTGAAAATCGACAATGCCTATGCTCTATTCTCCTCCAGGTCGAGTGGCAGAAAATGTACCGCACACAACTCGGAGCTACGACCCGCCAAGGTAAGCATTATCGACATGACTGATGGTTTCCTTGGAGTGTATAGCCTTTATATACATTACTTTTACGAGCGAACCAGGAAGTGATGGCAAGAATGTCCGCAATTCCACGTGCTAGGAAGCTGCTCTGTTTCATAATTGTAAGTTAGTGCAATTTTTCAGGTACTTGCGCAATTCGGGTGGAGGATGCAAATTCCCAAAACTATCATGATAGTCTGTGTTTACCCTTTTTTTATGTAGGCTACCCAGTGCATGCTGGATCCTACTGTTATATCCAGATTAATTATGGTGCATTCTTCTCTCTTGGTTTTTTCAATTTGTGTGCAAACAGTTCCAAATCCACATTCGTGAATGCTCGTTTTGGTAGAGATTTCATTATTTTTTCTTCCTGCTTCACCTTAGGTAGAGGCCTTGCCCATTTTTTTACCCATGGAGATAACTTCCATACTTGCATTGTGTCTTTGTGCCTCGGTCAACTGCTTCTGTTCGTTTGATGCTGTGTTGACAACTCGGGCGATACCGCTCGTGGCTCCAAGGGCTGTGAATGCAGGCAAAAGCAATGGAAAAAAATCCGCCGGTAGATATTTTCTTAGACTTGATGACTTTTGCTCTTTTTGTAACTGCTTTTCTTTTTATTCGTGCCTTTCTTTTGCTCTTATCATCCATGCCCATCTTCGCTTTGGCATTCATCATGTTGGAAACACCCCACACTATTTTTTCGCCGAGCCCACCATCTGATGATTTTCTTATTGCGTCCACCTTCCGTGCAAGTATTTTGTCTGCCCGGTGTCTGGCTTGTTGATCCTTGAGGTGGGAATAGGTGATGTCGTGCTGCTTGCACGCCTCGTCCAGGGCATTTAAGCCTGTCTCATTGCATAGCAGACATTTAGCTAGCTTGGTTCCTGTCCCGCAGAACCTGTACTTGGGAATGTGAAGCTCGAACAGTAGATTGTTGATCAGCGTATCGACGACCCCGCTTCCGGCTATAGTATTACCTCTACGAGACATCGGGATGAACTGAGTGAGAAAAGAATAAATATGCTCCTTTTATACATTTTCGTTTCAGTATCAGTCTAGACTTGGAACAGTACGGATGTATCACATATTCCAATATGACATTTCAGTGCTAATTGTGTCAGAAGCTGTTTTCTCGGTGTGATAATTAAAAGAGACATTCTAAAATTTGCAGCATTGATTCTCCACCACCACCACCACCACCACCACTGTTGCTGCCGCCACTGCCACTGCCACCACACCCAGAATATTGCAGAGGTAATATATATGCGTATTTTCAAGCAAGATGTTACTCTACCCATATGCATTCACACCAAAGATGATGATATCTCCCACAAATCATGACATGGAAGCCTATTTCAGAATACAGTGAGGAGTATCATCGCGGAACCATCAAATTGTGGGAAAACATGCATCCTATTGACCCCGCTGGACGAAGAGAACAGTCTTCGGTTTGATAACTTATACCTTTACTCAAAATTGCTCCAGCAATCGAAATACCGACGATTGGCACGAGTACTGCAGGTCATGGAAGGCATGGGTTATTTCCCATGCAGTAATAATAAAGCTGCCATACCTCCGAACGAAGCATTACGAAACTCGATATTTGTCTTCGACGACATTGCGTGCGAGAAACAAACTTGTATTCAAGAGTACTTTAGCATAGGACGGCATGCATGGACTCCATGTACCTCGTCCAGACTTATTCGCGCATACCCAAACAGATGCTTCGCGATAATGCTAACGTGTTGGTGCTGTTTCGCATGGACAACACGAATTTGCGACATGTTTATGACTATCATATAAATACGGACATGTTGCTATCAGATTTCAAACATACGTGTGCTTTGTGCTGGAAACACAAATACGGATTTTTGACTATCGTTAAGGACTGGCCCCTATATAATAGGACATACAGGCCTGTGCTGGATCAGTTCATTGTCAGCGATCTAGAATGAGTTACAGTATATCAAAATTCGGGCAGAGTAGCCTCAAGATACGCCATCATAAAGACAGTGATTGTGGTTGTCTCGTACCAGGAGATGTTGGAACTTGTGATGCCGGTAGAGAATAATTCGAAACGTTGGTGAACCCGAACGATCTGGGGTTACTGCTACTAAACATTTCGTCCTTAAAAATTTCGGAACTGCGCAGAATGTTGGCCGAACAACATGCATTCTTTCGAAACTACCTGTCCGAGCCCAGAGCAAAGATGGATCATGTGAAGACTGAGATCGTCCACGATATGGTGGCCATGGACGACACGTGACGAGTGTTCAAAGGCAAATTAATGACAGCTTGAATGTAGCATCTGCACAAAATGAAGATCATTTGCAAAACCTGGAAGGATATATGACACATACATTTGATACCTCGATTTCCCACCTCACCACGAAAACAGATATTCAAAATTACAGCGAACATCTGAGCAAGATCGAAAGATGTTGGTGGAGAGTCACGACTAAACCTATAAGAGAGAGTGACAGTGAGGATTTTTATTCAGTATGATGGCGGACATTGCCAGCGAAATACATCGAGTGGTTCAGTCTGTCCGCTAAAAATATTTGCTTGTCAAGAGAGCCAAAATTTCATGCAACCATATAAATGAAGAAATTTTTATGCCCATTACTTATCGTCTCGATGTACTCAGGGAGAGCTATGGAGCACCCATAGCTGTAAAGTCCGAAATCGACAATACCGCTAAGCCTTTGCAGAAGCGAAAGCATGATGAAGTACAGTTATATTAGGACGATGGATCGGATGCGGATTTGCCACACATGAAGAAAGTACATAAGAGACCCCTGAAATCTAATGCTTTGGCTAGACAGTACTTAAGATCGTACACATCTCGTAATAATGATATGATGTATGGTGTATACAGGCATAATGATAAATGGTTCCTCGGTGCTGCTGAAATCAAGTTTCTATAAGGCAGGAGCATCCGAGTTGGCAATTACACGGTACGTGGAACCCCCGGACTATACTAACTGTTATTTCACAAGGAGCCCAGGGAGTTTGCAGATTCCGATCCCCTGGAATACAAGACTTTACTCAAACTCATGCATGCACTTTACCAAGACAACGATCCCAAGACAGGTGTATGTAAGGATGAAGATCACGATAAAATCGACATTCTCGTAGACCTCTTCAGCAGCCTAGCACTGAAAAGCGGTGAATGTCTGAAGGAGAAAAACGATGGCAAGAACAATTATTACGTGTTTTGGGATGATCTGAAGGAACTGGTCGATAGGCTGCAGCTACTGCTTGCTTCGCAAAGTGTTGAAAATTACTCCCACATCAACGATATAGTTTCAATCATAGAAGACCTTAAGGAGGTGGGCTACATACAATGAATCGATTGGGTTTCGCCAATGAACTACATGCGGCTGCCAGGCGCAACTACCGCCGTCCCAAGGTCATGATTTGTGGGATGAACAATCTGTTTCAAGCCAACCTCGTCGAGATGATACCATATCCTCAAGTCAACAAAGGCTTCAAATACATGTTGACAGTCATCGATGACTATACCAAATTCGCCTGGGCCTGGCCGGTCAAGTCGAAGATGCATGTAACGTCACCGAGGCCAACGCAGATGTGTTGAGCTAAAAGGACACATCTCGGCCAGTTTTCAAACCAACCAAGGCATGATATTCTACAATGAAAAGTTCAAGGTCCTGATGAAGAAACATAGCATAAATCCAGATGTGTATTTGGTGGAAAAGGTGCTGAAACAGTGTAATGGAAAGGCCTACATCAAGTGGTGGAGTTTCCCTGCCCGCTACAATTCCTGGGTCGCCGAAGCGGACATCGAGCAGTGAACGTCGAGGAAGATTAATAGACCTGCATATATTATTATGCGTACAATAAATTTTATGTAAAAATATATATGCTGAGTTTTATTTCCAAAAAACCTGTCCTGCTTTATAAATAAGAATAAAATAACTAATAAATTTAGGTACTTTGCAGGAAGATCAATGTCACCATTCTCAATAGGCCTATATTAGGTGCCAAAATCGGGTTGTCGCACAAAGGCGAGGCACAACCTATAGAACAAATGACAATAAAAAACATGGAGGACTGCACCTAGCAAGATGGCTGTCTACCAACATGGCAGCCACCAGTAACATATAAACAAATGATGTACGGAATAAATGTGGCTGCCGCCAGTAACATATACAAACAAATGATGTACGAAACAAATATGGTTGCCTCCAGCAGCATGTAAACAAATGACAAATGAAAAAAATCAAGATGGCGGAATGATTATAATTGAGGGGAGTGGAGGCGAGGGAGTCAGTCATCTGTGGGATTCGAACAGGGGTGCATTATTGGTGGTACATGGGGAGACCTCCGGAAACGAAAATGGGGAAAATGGCCACCGGGGTTAAAGACTTTTTAGTAAACAAAACTTTTTCAACAATCTTTTAATAAAAAAATTTTTAAGGGAAATTTCGAGGGAAAAAAGGGAAAATTCGTGGGGAAAAGGGCAAATATGGCTGTAGGGTTAAAGACTATATTTGAGAAAATTTTAAATAAGGTTTCATAAAAATTAATTTTAAAACAATTAATTTTATTTTTTAAACAAACTTTTAATTAATTTTTTAATAATGAATTTTTATAAATTTTGAAAACAATTGTTTAATTTTTATTTTTTATTAATTTTTTGTTATAATTTTTTTAGAATTTTTTCACTATTTTTTTTTGTTTTGGGATCAGGTGTCACCATGTGGGGTCAAGGTCATGAGTCAAAGGTCAAGGTCAGAGTTCAAGGTCAATGACATCCAGTATGGTAGATGGTTATGTAACAAGGTAGCAGCGGCTGGCTCCTGTGCTCCTAATCCCCAATCCCTTGTGCGTCAAACTGCTATTCCATACTACTTATATATATATATATATATATACACACACACACACACACAGGGTGGATTGTAAATGGCGATTCAGCTCGTGGCCACTGGTAGTGAGGCCAAAAACAAGAAGAATGGGCATATAAACCACCCTTTTATCAGGAAGAGTAAGGGTGCAAATTCCCCATGAAAGCGAAGCTGAGGAATATGTTAGGTGACAATAAAGCAAAAACTATTTGACATGTAACATTCAGCTTTTGGATTCCATTCGTGGTGAACAAATAGATACTGTTATCCAACTCTGTCGTTGGAAAACTGGTGTTTGCCACCCTTATTACGTATGTAATTATGTAACTGTGTGAAATACGAAACGTAGCTATGCAGAGGAATAATCGGCATGTCATAATTAACAAAAACTGTATGTCTACACTGTTAACATTGCCCGTATAATGGAAAATGTTACCGAAACCTACAGTAAATACACAGAAATGCAATCCGTAGTTAAGTAAAACCTAACAGAGCCCATAAATACAAAATACGGAAATTCTCTGTATTCCCTATAGCTTCGGGTTTCGGGAACGAACAATGTCGAGTCTGAACGATGCTCTCTTCGCCACTATAACCATAATTATTATAGTTTTTTGTGGTGGTTAAGTTATCCATGCCACTTAGACCTATTCGTTCAAACATCACAAAGTAGCATCAGGTGTCTGTAACATTTAGCATCACTTAACCCTTTGATTGGTAACATCTTTCAGTGACGATATTGGTAACATTAGTCGGCCAGGCTACATTCAGATGTTTAATGCACGATCTAAATAAAAATATTGTAAATTATTTATCATTTATGCTAACACTATTACATAAATGCTCCAGTTAGGCAAAAACAATTAAGGTTTATATAATTAAAAATTGTCATTTAAGTTTTAAATAGTCTGTTCACTTTGCCATAAGTATGTCTTTCATTCTGCACGTTGCGAAAACCCGCATACTATTACCACTGGGAACAGGCATTTAGAGTAAGACATCAATCTTCACGCTACACAGAAACAATTTACAAAAAAAAAATTATTTATAGTTTTAAACATTCTGTTCACATTGCTGTCATTTTGCACACTGCGAATACTGATATACAAATACTACTGAGAACAGAAATTTTCACTATTTTAATTACACACTCATGCACAGTATTTAGAACACTCCAAACAATTCGGTGTTTCATGTTCGATGCACTTGTAATTCGTAATTTTGTGCTTTTCATATGGACAATAATGGCAATCTTTACATTTGTCCAATCCGTCAATTTTCTCTGTTTTTCTTCCACCATCCTGTCCATAGCCCGGAAATGTATCTGTTATTATTTACCTTATTTCTGATGGCAAATTTGGAATTTGCAATCTTTTTTTTTATTATTTGACTGTTTGCTAGTAGCTTCATGAAATCACATCTGACCAGTGTCATCGTTCCATGTATGGCTGCATGTATTATATCTGTGTTTACACAGATTATTGAAATAATGTAACAGAATATTGCTCAGGACCATCCCCTGGTTCACAGATTTGGCACATAATTGGCACATATCTCTAATCTATTGTGTCCACACCAGATTTGGTGGCATTATAGAAAGATATTATTCCTGGTTTATTGCTAATTACATCTGTATACTGTGAACGGTGCATTTATGATACCTAAAGTACGCCTTTAGATTTTGTTGGTACATGGGACAACAAAGTCATATAATTTGTGAAGCCATACATCGAAGAACCAACGGCTATAGTTTTGGTAAGTCAAAATTGTTTAGAAACTTCTTTTTTGTTCTTCAATGTCCCAGTGTAGGTGAATTGTCTCCTTCCCAGTTCACTGACCAACTCTACAGAAGAGAACCAATTGTCTGTTTTAATATTGCGGTTACTGCCCGATATTAGTACAGTGAGGTGCAGAACAGACTGTGTTGGTTTTGTCAACTTCCTTTCTTCATCGAACAAGGTCATTCAATCACTATTCTTTCCCACTATGTAGGAATTCATGAAGTAGGAGTTGTGCGCATCAATAAGGTACATCATATTTATACCATACTTAGCTGGTTTATTAGGAATGTGCATAAGAAAACAGCACCTGCCTCTAACAGGTATAAACACCTCAGCCAACCAGGAGGATGAGAGACTGAAATTGGCCAGAGGGTCCAGCCATTCAGGGTAGAGACTACACCCTCTCAAGGATTGGCCAACCACCTCAGCCAATCAAGATGAAGGCAGCCTGAGGTATTGTTCCCTGATGATGGCAGCTGAAACGACTGCCGAAATGTTGGTGAAGAATTCCACGATGTGGCTCAAACCAGAAGCTTAGATATTGATATTTTAACTTGTTTACATATCATCTTTATACACAGTGGAGCACACAAATAATGTAAATAAACCAATTGGATCACTGTCTTTTTTTACACAAGACGTACAGAAAACTAACTAGGTAATTAACTGAGTGGTTCCATTAGTTCATGGAAATCTGTGTACACTTTATGGAAAATTCATTTTTGTAAATTAATGTGTCCGTACATTTTATTGGAACATTTGTGGACACCTCTGGATTCATATTTACCAGCCCTTTTCCATACTCCGAAGGATAATGTATTTAACAGTGTAGTAAAATATATTGCATTATTGCTAAAACATGGTATGACACTTTTAATACAATCACATAGTGCAAAGCTATATCACTCGGTTTATTTATACAATCTATAATTTTGCATGCATTTCATAGGAAAATGTTTTTGAAAGTGCAATACATGCATAATATTTACTTAAATGGTTTCATAGCAATAGATGTTCAAACTGACCGCCCTCCATCTCAATGCAGGCATGCACACATCGTGGAATGGCCGCCTGTACCGCATGCAAGTGATCATTGGTTACATGTACCACAGCAGCATGCAGTCGAGCAATACATTCCTCGATGCTGCCCATAGGTTCATGGTACACTAGTTCCTTGAGGAATCCCCACAAAAATTTCCATGGGATTGAGGTCCAGTGACCTCAGTGGCCAGGACACTGGCCCTCCTCTACCGACCAATCACTGCGGAGAGATGTGATCAAGTTCCCGGCGAGCTGCTCCGATGTAATGATGTGATGCCTCGTCATGTTGGTACCACATAACTCTTTGGAGAGACAATGGAATGTCCTCAAACAACTCTGGTATAATCTCGCAGAGAAACACCATATACATCCATCCAGTGAGTGAGTCTGGCAACAGATACGGTCCCACTAACCAAGTGTCCAAAATACCGCACCACATGTTTATGCTCCATCATGCCTGAAGTCCTCTGAAACGTGTTACATGTGGATTACCTTGATGCCAATGATGGTTGTTGTGCCAATTAAATACGCCTTCGCGGGTAAACTGTGATTCGTCCATCCAAAGAATGTGACCCACAAAGTCTGGGTCATGTTGCAGTGATGTCAGCAACCCTTTACAGTACTCGAGGCGGTGAGGCCGAACTCCTTCCATTAAATGAAACATGGTACTGTAGTGATAGAGGTAGAGCCCATCATCGTGTAAGATGGTCAGTATGAGGGAATGGCTCACATCCAGGTGCCGCTCAACAACAAGCTCAGGGTGGGATTACTTGCGAACATCTGAAGAACTCTTTCTTCGATCTGTGGCATGCGTCGATATGGTTGACTTCGCGAATTACACCCTGCTCGGGCATAATTTGCCCCGATTATCGTGCCCGTTGACCCATCCTTCTGATGATATTGGCTGTCAGGTGACGACGACCATGATACCTCTCTCTGTACAACTATGCTGTGGCATTCACATTACCACGACACTCGCCAAGTGTGCGGCACATGTCGCAGTATTCCTGTATGATATATCCCATGCTGCTCCCTGCACCTTCACACTATTCGACAGTTGTGAATGCACAATTAGCGGGGGCACTACTCCAATGTGTACCTCTGCCCCTACAAAGCAATCCATTGTCGGGTGTGTTCCATATCATCAAGGATGTATAGTGCTATAGTTTGTGTGCATTGCCACTAAGTGGGTGCTCAATGGGTTGCCTGTCTGTAGGCATGACACAGCGCTCGCACTAAACGTGCTCTTATCGCAGAAATGGTTAGTCTGAGCACGTTCAAACACATGAATGACTGATTGTATCATTACACTTCAGTTGCATGTGAAATTCCGAGCAAATGGGTTCTCAGCTGCTGTTTTATTCTTGTATTTAGCTGTTAAACTGACACATTGGCATTAATAAGTAGAGTGGCGAAGTGCGAGGGAAATTTTGTTTGATGTACTTACCATCCAGGTTTTAATTTCAGATACGTTTGCAGACGACTTCCTTACACATAATTCTTCTTGTTGCCCTAAGTTTGAAGGCAGTTTTTATACAAACACTTTATTTGCTTCTTTGTACTCATAAGCAGACAAATCAGGCTCCTGGGGGCCAATTAAATAAGGTTTTCTATGGGTGCAATGCAAAATTTGCACTTGTGTTGCACCAAAATGGAATTAAATATTAAAAAAACAGAGGTGCAAAAAGTTGTGTACCGATGCAAAGAGCAGAGAAATCTGCACCCAGGCAAATATCTTGGTGCATGTGCAATCGCTCTCACTTCGCATGGGCAGTCGACACACGTAGCTAACAAGGAACATGGCTATCATTATGTAATTGTCAAAAAATACGTTTACGTTAATTGTTGTTGGTGGCAAGTTGTGTCAATTACTAAATTAGAGTGATTTTAACAACAAATGGAAGTGGGTAGAATGGAGAAAGGATGTTTTCTGAGGGTGATTCTGGCTTAACTTTTCACATTAGTTAAAACAATTTTATTTCCAACAAAACAGTCCTAAAATTATTATTTTTTTTATTGAAGTGCTTCATTTTTTTGCTTCGTATTTTGGAAGGGCATTTGTTATGGAACACAAATGAGTTTTGTTTCATGAACAGTGAAAGGGTGCAGTGATGATTGGTGATCAAAATGCTTATGGCAAGACATGCAACACAAATATCGTTAGAAGTCTGTGAATGTAACATAAACGACAAACACAACTTAGGTCTACCTACATAAACCTAAATATTCAACTTGAGCACTGAACTGATTGCATTTGCGGAGAAAATATCAGCCATATGGAAATTCGTAATGAACAGAGAAAAAAAGTAATGAAGAACAGCATGTTTTCTAAACAAAAGAAATTAACACAATATTAGGTCTGTTACACTTCGAACACCGTCACAAATCGTATTAACACTTACAATATACAATATCATGTCTCTTCTTTGATGTAAATAACATCAAATGCACAACCTCAAGCATATCTGATATTATGTTGCATCGCAAAAATTTTAATTTCTTGTCTGCTCAAAAATATGTAGTTCCCCATGTATTAATCACCAATCGTCGCACTTCATCAATTAGTGAAATAAGCAGCTCTCACCATCCAAACGTCGCTGTACAAACATAACATCTGCCAGTTGTAATTTAGGTTATAACTACTACAAAATATCAATAACTTTTAAGTGCGAAAAAAAAACATTATTCATAGCATCTTAAAAACACAGTGTTGTGCATGTAAATTCCGTTGCAACTTATGTATCTGTGGGGTTGTGAAAACCTTGTAAAAAATTATTCCATTAGCCACTATTGTTCGGGTAGGGGAGTGGAAATCTGTGGCCATAAGAGCCCTACCCACTTGCATTTGGTGTATTTAATTGAACCAGTTGTTATAGGTGCAAGTGCAACAGTGTTTTATTTGCCTTGCATTGCGCCAGTGCAAATGTTAGGTACATACCATTCCCGACTGGAAGAGACGTATGAAAATCAACCTTTGGAAAATCACTCTAAGCATATTATTTCAACCTGTTTTTTTAGTAGCCTGTATTCCACAAATATATAACTCTGTGGTTAACTTTAGAGTACTGTATTATTGAATAAATGGATCTTTACCTTAATAGATTCTATAATTTGTAACATTTATTTCTTGTTAAATATTAATTAACAACAGCGAGAGCAGCGACGTGTTGGCAATGGCCGGCAAGAAATAGTTCACAGTTAAAATAATATTTTAACCTAATTTTATAGTATGCTATTTGTAAATTAAGCGGTGCGTATTTAAATGTTTCTATAGCACCGATGGGAACATATTTAATTTAAGAGTTAAAAATAACAGCGCATAATATTGTGTGTAATCCATAGTGGCATGGTATTTGTTTTATCGAGCAAGGAAACAAATGTCGGCTGGACGAGGCTTGTCGCTCTCTCTCTCTCTCTCTCCTCTCTCTCTCTCTCTCTCTCTCTCTCTCTCTCTCTCTCTCTCTCTCTCTCTCTCTTTGTCTTTCTCACTCTTAGGAAGTTTCACTTCGCTAGTAAGCTGAAATTATGCATGTTTTCAATTGTAGCTCATTTCATACTTATTACATCAAAATAATGATTTTTGAAATTGTATTTACAACTGAAAAGCGATTTTAATGTTTGACTACTTATTTTAATATATTAAGATATGATGGCAGGAGAGTTAGGCCTACCATCTTAGGTTGGCAGACATGGAAAGCCATGGCATGGCGTGTTGCTTTTTGACAAACGATGTGTAAATTATACTTCGAAGAGTACTTCAAATTACCATGTCATGTTTGTAGACGACATTTTGGTTTTTAAACCTACCTAGGCAAGTTACAATGTTGTGATAAATCTGTATTTACATGGCAGTAATAAATATACTGTTATGTGTGTTTCGTTAACCACTACGTGTGAAAGGATGTGGCGTGGCTGTGTCAGGATCATTACACTAGCCCTGCGTGTGTGATTTCAAATATACTTAATGTGCATTATTTACACATTTTAACTGTTACTGTTTTTATGACGAAGTTAATTATTTACATCCATGTCTGTTTATTTATTACAACCTTGTACATTTGCCCTAGGTGTTTGAAACACAGTCGTGTTATGTGACTTGATACAGTCCCAACAAAATACTAAGCCCAGCCCGATAAATTTCAATGAACCTAATAAACAGTATGTAGCAATATGTAGAAAAATGAGTGGAATAAAAGTTATAGTATGGTTATTTGTTTGCATGTTCACTGCTACCTCTTAAGTTTGTATGACAAAAAATTAGCATAATAAGTTGTGTGCTTGAATTTAATCTGCCTTTTTCGTTTGACTAGTTGTTCCTTCATTTTAATATTTATTCCAACTGAGGCCATCCTTTTAAAGCAATAACTCAACACCTATCAATAACAAAAGGATAAATACTACAGTTCTTTACTTCGGAGTTGCAACAGTGTTAAACACTGTCGTGACAAAATATTAACGTGCATTACATGTAATGTGCTATGCCGTGAAAACAAATATGTCAAATAGGCATTTTTTAAATGTCATGAAGCTGTCATAAATTATGTCAGAGGCCTAAACTGTGAATATTCGTACGGAATGGTTTTTGGAATATGACAGAATTCTTTGAAAAGTTTTAAACAGTAAACAACACATTTGACAGGTATAAAAGTAGAAATCACATTTCAATATCTAGGTTTAGGTGTAATGAAAGTATACAAACACATGTACACGCACACTGGAATGTAAACATCGATTTTGGCAGATGCTACATGGCAGTCACATGGCAATGTTTGTTTACCTTTTGGCAGAAGGATACGAAATGGGCCTGCAAGTAGATATTTAGCAGGACTCCGAGAAAGTTTCTTCCAGTGGGTAACGGACTATACTTATATTTAATCGACCCCATGTCTCTGAATATGGTCTGTATAGTGCTCATCTTTGAGATTATACTAGTGCACAGTTTGTTTTTCTCCTTTTTGCATTATTTCGGAGTATTTGGAGAGCTAGTAGGCATCTATTCTGTCTAACTAGAAAGTCAGCTTTCTTCTAAGTGTAAATAGATTCACTTCATTATTTCTGGGCCCATTACAAACATATTCGAAGCCCTTTGAATTCTCTCCAGATGTATGATTATTTCCACCCAAGGCTTTCCTCAGAGTGGCATTTTCCAGAGTACTCTTGGTTGTCATGTACTTCAGTTTTTGCAGTGAATTTTTTAATATGGGGTTGTGACTCTCAGTATTGTTGATTGATATATTTTAGTGAGGTACCTATTATATATTGTAAAATATTTTTGTACTTTTACAAGAAAAATGTTAGGAAACCTAGTTGGCAAGAAAATCCTTTCTAGAACTACTAAAAGTTTTCTTGTAAAATCTGCAAACCATACAATACACTTGTAATATTACAAATGATAGGTTTGTATTACAACTTACATTATTATGACGTGGACATTAAAATTATTTTTCTAGTAAACAATAGTGATGAATTAATAGGGAATAGGAAAAAACATATGTTTCAAAATATAATTTAAAAAAAATTCATGCTTTGCCAGCATGAGGACTAGAATTCACTTCCATTCCGTTACTATCCCATATGTTAAACCAAAGGACTAAACTGACTTATGATCTTTAAAGTTTTTTTTAAAATTCGATATAGCAGTAAATATTGACGAAATATTGGTGAAGTTATCGGGTTAAGAAGAAAGAACTTACTGAATTATAATAGTTCTCTGTAGAAATGAAACATTTACATTAACAGTTAATGAGTAATATCGTCATATGTTTATAAATTGTAGTCGTTTTATTATGATTATTTGAGTTATTTTAGGTGTTTAACTAGCAATAAATTTCTTTTTTACACACACCTGTACTTTACATGGCCCTCATTTTTTTTACACAAACAGCTGTGTACAGTTTGTGGCGGGCTCCAGGGGACTGCACATGAAAAGTTAAGGTTGGACAGACTATAGATTTCTTTGCGAGTCCCCTGTTTATTCAAAAGGCCTGGCAGACCCATTGTCGCCTGGCTATAAAAGACCAGAATGCTGTACCCCCACCCCCTTCCCAGATGGCAGCGAGTACTTGAACTGTGTCGACATCAGTGCCAGTGGCACGAAGCAGAAGGCTATGAGAGTTAAGGGTCTAGAGGAACTCTAGGCCGAACAGCAATCAACCCTTCTGATAATTGGTGAGCATAACTCCAGCTAGGCAGTAGGGTGTCATCCCTGACTCGAGGCCCCATTATAAAACTAAATTAATACATGGCAAGGTTAGGGTATTTTGTATAACAGTATTCCTTGCTATTCTTGTAATTGACTCGTTGTACCAAAGTAAAGTAACGTAACTGCATTCATTGGTATATTGTCATACTATATTAATGCATTGTTCTGTCATAACTGAGATATTGTAATGACTGTGTTTTGTAGAAAGCCCTGTCTTATTGAATAGCCATCTGTAGTAACCGACTCCCAGTAGGCCTCCCTATTCTATCGAGTTGACATTAAACTGACTAGCAGCAACCAATTGGCTCAGAGGTGACAGGAAAGAGCATAAGTAGAGCTGGGGAGAGGAAATATTCCTACACTGATGGAGAGCCTCACAATCCACCTCGAGATTAAGCGAGTAGCTTCACTTCACAAATAAATTTTAATTGTGCTTCGGGTAAGTTCCTGTATGCAGCTAGCAGACAGTTGGTCGCACCTTCAACAAGCCACGATGTGTGTAGGCATAATAAATTGTTACCGACTGACGTCTTCCTGTTTTGGTATTGTATTTCTTTGTGTTTTCATGTTATTGATTCCTTATTATATTGTGTTTTGTTGGCCACTAAATTTATTATATATGTGTAGATAACAGCAAACCAGCACGAGCGTATAGCAGCTGTTAGCTTCCCTGCGGCAAAGTCCAGAGTGCTGTAAGCTACATCGAGATAGGTCAGTATGCAACAGCGCAAGTCAGCATTTCACACACATAGACGACCTTGCCAGCCACTTTGTACGACGTCACGTCGCCCGCTCCCACTAGCAAGACTTCCTGCTTCTTTATATTTAATGCATGTTCTCTGCTCCTAATTACATGCGGGACAACCTGTTCCTATTGTAAGCAAAAATTCTCCACATGCGTGTGTGCTTCGGAAAATTTTTAGAACTCTTTATCTTAAGTCAGCTTTAACAACAGAGTGCATGGACAGTACACCATACACTCACTACAGATGTATGAAACTAGAGGTTAAAATATAGAGGAGATTGACCAAATGAAGACCCCACCAAGTGGCAGAAAACCACCTCCGCCATCTATACTAGACAAAACTCCTCCCGCCCTAGAAAATAAACTTAGACACTAACATGGCAGTACAGGTATATATCCTTCTACAGTGTACAGTATAAGTATCACGTCATAGGCATTTGGGAGCTTGACACGTAAAATTTTGAAGCCATAGTGTGCGAAAGGCATTATATATATATATTACACGTATTGGTGGGCAATATGGGGCAGAATACTGTTTTGTGCTCGTACATAGGCAAAGTCAGAGTAAAATATTACACAGTGTAGTTTTTATGCACGCCATAATTTAAGTTCACATGCATCCACATGAAACTCTTATTTGCTATACTAAGAAGATACCGAATGATAAATAAATTTTAAATTAGGATAAGTGACATGTATATAATACAATTTCATTCTTTATAATTTTATACTATTACCGCCTATAGTTTGAGAAAATTCAGTTTTAAAATTAACATGCAAAAGATAGTAAAACAGGTTTATGAGATGCTCGGACGGTCAGGAACCACTGGGGCGAGACTAAGAAGTTAGAGGAGAGTGAGAGAGGGTGGTCTCTCGAGCCAGGATGCTACCACCAGGTTGTAGCAACACAGGATGAGAAATGCCTTTCTCCACAACAACAGTCACGGAAGTTTCCAAATGATAATTTGGGTTGTAATAATATGCACTGTAATTCACCCCGCATGGCCATAATACTATTGAGTGGGGGGTAATTTATATGACGTTAAACCCTTATTGACTTTTGTGTAATTTTTTATAAATATTTGGCTTAATTTGAACTTATTTGGCTGTATCCAAAAATGGATGACATAATTTTATTAATAGAAATAAAATGTGCTATAGTAAATATACTTAGGGTTATATGTTTATGTTTCTTGCATGGCTCTACTGTGTTCTATTTATTTATTGTTCTTTTCAGTGTTTTAAAGTGCTAAATGTGTCACGTATTTTTCCCCTGCTGTTTTCAGAGTAAATAGCAGTGTTTGTTTTCATGTGACATGTGGTCTAGAACATGCCACACCATGTGCACTAGTGCTACATCTACAGAACATGTGTCATTGTGTTGCCAATCTGTATATCGCACGTGCGATCCAGCATTACGTATTTTATTATTTGTTTGAGGGTTTTTAATAGCGTAATGTTTCTTGTGTATTTATGTGTGCAAGTATGTTGACATGCACAGCTTGTGTTTAAATAAACAAACCACGCAGCCATGTATTGGACTTTACACACGTGCATTATTTTTATAAATATTTTCAGATTTATTTGTCATTTGGGCTGGGGTATATTTTCTTAAACGAACACATTATGCACAGTACCAATATTGGAGAAACCCAGTATTGTTCTTAAGTGGTTTGTGAACGATGGACACAGAAAATGCAACGTAATGATTACGTGCCGAGTAACGGCCCAAAAATAATAACTGTTCCTTTCATGTTGAATTTCTCATGCCAAGTGTTCTGATTGTGTTCTAACAAATAAAAAAGGGTTATGTAATTGAATGTATAGGAATCCTGGCACAAGCAGGGCCATGCACAGGAAAATCGTAAGGCACCAATTTGAGGTTAGAGTGCCTTACACGGTAAGTTTATGTTTACATTTTTATATAGTTTATTTTCCTCTTAATATTCAAGTGAGCTTTATTGTATAGTGTTTTATGTATAACATATTCATCCAGGGCCACGATCACACACACTCCATTTCATTAATTATTTGTATTAGAATAAACTGTTAGTCACGTAACATGATGGTGGTATTTGGCACCAGGGAGCAGGCAGCCTGCCGCCATGTTAGACAGTAGAGCTTTGCTTACCATGTGAAACAGGTGTACGTCGTGTGTCCTCCCCGGGCACTTCACCGTTTGTACCAGCCATGTAGTTTTTCAATAATTAATGTAATTCCGGAACCATTTTTTTCTTTAACCCGGGGGGGTGGGGGTGAGCCACCACACAGCCCAGTCCATCTGTATTTGGCTGGGGCATAAACACTTGTAATTTCCATGTGGGCACTTTGCCGCCTTTATGCAGTTGTAGTGAGCATCTTACTTAAATGGGGCAACATGTGTAAGTGCTTCTTCGGGAGGGGATGAAATAAATAAGTATATCACATGAATTTGCGAATTATTATTTGTTTCACCGGCCACTTCATGGCCGTTTAAATAATAAACAGTATTTTTCTTTAATGTGTAA
Organism: Dryococelus australis; assembly: GCA_029891345.1. Classification (NCBI taxonomy): domain Eukaryota; kingdom Metazoa; phylum Arthropoda; class Insecta; order Phasmatodea; family Phasmatidae; genus Dryococelus; species Dryococelus australis. Next base: position 233,886,546 of record CM057009.1, on the reverse strand, counting down.
GGCAGCCTATAACAGCCTTGGGAGTGAGTACGAGCGAATGGAGGTAGCTCCGATAACCTTTACTAGCCCAGGGACTTGGATATCTCAAGCATGTATTTTCTGCACTTCACATAAGTTACGACGTCGGACATCGAGGGAGCCACATGTAGGCCGTCGGCCACCCGATCTCATCTGTACTTGTGCTCTCTGCCGAGAATGCTGGTCCCTACCTGGAACAACTATGGTAGTATTCTTTTCCCAGGTCACATAACCTTCTCTCCTTGATGATCCAGCTACCTGACATGACTTTACTATGTTAAGTTTCATATCTTTACCGTTTATAATTTTTGAAGAAACCATCATAAAATATAACATTATAACAGATAAGGGTTTGAATTTGTGACATGGCCTCTTAATAGTGCTTTGCACAGATCCACTGGGACTCCTCCATCTCTCCCTTTCCTCGGACACCCTTTGAGCCATCATCTTTCAAATATCTGGAATATACCAATTGTTCATTCTCCGCTCACTGACCCTGATCGGGATAAATTGCTTGGCGAGGTCCACAAATGTTTGGGTGTGGGTAAATATTTAGTCAATGATCAGTTGAATAAGTCCTGGTCTTCCTCACAGTCTGATGTTGATGGTCTCGTTCTCATGAGGAGCTACCTTCTCGCCAACTTGGGCAGCGACGCGACGAGCAAGTTATTGCCAAAATTTGTTGGACCATTTAAGATCAGTAAATTCTTGGGCCCAACACTATTAAACTTATGTCCTCGCCTTCCGGCAGGCCTTTTCATAAAGCACACATGTGCCAGTTAAAAAGGTTTATTCCAAGATCATGATTGTGCAGTTGTTGCCTATTGTTTTGAGTTTTTAAGTATGTATGTTGTAAATTGTGTATGCCCTTTTCCCCTTACCTGTATTCCTTCCCACTCTAAGTGACCAACAATCTGGTTTAATCCATCTTCCCTTGGGCCACTCCGTGGAGGCAGCCCCAATCTTCATCCTGGGAGGAGTTTGGCATTGTGGCATGAGGTGCTGGAGTTTGGGCCATCACCGTCCTGCAACCCACTGAACACTCGGGAAGACAACTGACTTTGGCGATCAGAGTTTTTCCTGACTGCCCACCTTTGTATTCCCCTGGGAAGGACCTCTTAGTTTATAACTGTTAGCATGTGCTCATCCCCTACCCTAGCTTGTTTGTCAGTCCGACCACTCATACACAGCGCATCACTTTATGTTTGATCGCATTGGTGATGTGTAGTGTAGTGCAGCGCGAGAGTGTAAGTGCAGCAAGGGTCAGCTGGGGCAGGCTGTGTACCGTATCGTATACTTTCACCGGCCAGACATCAACAGACTCCCCCAGGGGAGTGATACAAAAGGAGTACCACAGTTCATTATTTTTATTATTATTTTTGCATCACAAGGGAATGTGGACACGTAAATGGAAATGTGGTTATGTGTGTAGGAAAAACTGTGTGTCAAACCCACAGTTCCTACAGAAGTATTCATTTTGTATTGTTTCATTTCAGTGTATGTTTGATCATCACCACCAGTTCTATGTCCACATCATTTCATGTGTGTTATTTCAAAGCAGGTGAGAGTTGTTATGTTTCTATATATTTATATACAGTGTTATGTCCATGTACGCAGTTTTAAAGCACAAGTATTTGAGCATGTGTGCAAGTAGATCCCTCCTCAGCACGTGGGCCCGCTCTCGCCCACCCTCGTGCCATGGTGGGTTGTTAGTCAGCAAGGAGCATCGATAGGTGTTGGTCCACGCATGATCGCATCACATTCTTCTCGCGCCCAGGCGGCCAGCATTGTTTTGTATCGGTAATTTAAATGCAACAAACTTACTAATTTCTAGAACCTTTCCCCCCCCCCCCTCCACGGACACTACTCCCCACCTCCCAAGATTTGTATCGTCTGGGGAGTATAACATAATCAGCACATGTAAGTCATATTAGTCTAACAGCATTTTGTATCTGCATCACCTTTGCTGTTGGTCGAAGAATGCATAGTGTCAAGTTATCTCCTGGAAGGATATATAAATTCTGTGTATTAAAAGTGATACGTGGAACTCACGTGTTCTTTTTAATTTGATGCTGCAAGGCATTTCAATGCCTGGGCCCTTCAATCCTGGCTTTTTGTTGCCAGTGTTATTATATTAGTTTTCAAGGGTAATGTTTTATTAATGTGTGCTGCAACATGTTTAAGTGTTAGTATTTATGGGCATGTGGTTGGTACGGACAATCCACAGAGTGGGGACTTCTGACCAATTAAGTATAATTAATTTGCAATACCATACGGCGAATGGACCAAATTACTTGTGAATGAGGCCTGCAACCAGGTGAACTGCAGAGCATAACATGTATATTGGTCCGGGTGATAAACCTACAGCACCCTGAGTACATCAAGGGTCATCAGCTCTACCACAACAAAAACATTGCTGCTGCCAAGGCGACGTCTGGTACCTATCAGGTAATTTTCCATAACATTTCCTCACCTGAAAGTTCACTGCCCGTATAACCATAATTAACCCTTTCCCAGGAAATTGACAGTAATCAAATTGTCGTCCTTCCGCGTGGCCAAAATTTTCCCACCCAAAACCTATACCTGAAATTTCGACCAACCATTCCTGTGTGAAATCTGAGCATCTCAAGCCAACTAACCCTGTTTAATAGCATACCCGCAATGAAGAGAGACAGTGAAGACAAACAACAGCATCGAGATGCTTTCCAGACGCCCGCAAGATGCTGGAGAGTGAGCCACGTGGAGCAGCAGGAAATGCATGCAAAAGGAGCTGACTGGCTGCTATTAGGGTGAAAGCAGAGGAAGAGCACAGGAAGACTGCCATCCTGGTGCAGCCAGCATGGTGTCACATGTCACACCACCAGGCAGGGCAGAGAACAAAGGAAAGAGGGTGCATGCCATGCCACCCCTCCCCCACTGCCAGACCCAGTGTACGATGAAGGAGGAGAGGGATAAACGACGCCAAGGTGGATTGAAGGAGACGAGAAGAGGTTTGCCTCCTTCCCTACGCTCGCCGCTCGCACCACATGCCGGTGGTCAGCTGAGCGCCACTGGTCGTTGACCCCGTACCATGCCGAGCATGCATGTTGCACTGTGAAAACATTTACATCGCATAGTGTATCTCTACCCTCATCCACGCCATGCATGTGGTCATGTCTGCTGGAGCAGCCGCATCACTGTGACTGCAGTGTTTGAAGTCCCTTCCACAGGACTTTGTTGACAAATTCGATTGGGGCACATAATGCTGCTGTTGCAGCTGCCATTTGAAATTGGAAGAAACCCACCATGTCGTGAACAACAGCAACCTACTGCCTGCAGTATAAACAGTGGTGCCGGTCACCAATTTGCACATGGTAACAGTACAGCTACAGGCAGTTTAAACAGAATCAGTAACTCCCAACTATAACCTACCGTGGTACTGTGACAATTTAATTTGTGATGGGCAAGGGCTATTGTGCTTCATTGTCAGAAATAAAAAGCAAGTTACCATAGAGAATGCCTCAGTGAGGATAGGGCTACAGGGAGTGGGTTAAAATTCACGTGCACTATATGTCACAAGAGTGACGTCAAAACAACAGAGCAACAGGAAGTGCAACATTTACTATCAGCATGTCACATTCAAGCAAGAATTCCGCCGCACTGTTCAAAGTCACTTCAGAGGAGTTTTTAGCTCACTACAGGTGCAGAGACGCCTTATCTTGGACGAACAACAGCCATCACCTGCAAGACACATCTCATTCGCTGGATACATCCGCAGTTACCAGAAAAATAAATTTGGGAAGTGATCGCAGAGAGTACGAGACCCGATTTACGTGCTGCTTTTATACCATTGTTTAATGGGACAGTTGACATCATGCACGCAGCAATACTGCTGGAACGCAACTGCGAGCAACCGCACCGTAACTCTGGGGAAGTGCAATGGCACCACGAGCAAAGGACATGAGAGGACGCGCAACAATTCAGAATGTGCAAGGACCACCATATAAACAGTTCGAGCAAGCAAAAAAAATTTTTCCCAGATTTCCGTGGGTAAACATGCCACTCTTTGCAAGTGATAGGAGGCAGGAACTGTAAGGTGCAACTCAGAGTGTGGAAGTGCAAGTACGTGCTTGGGATCCAAATCAACCGCCACAAGATCCATGCAGTTATTGTCCCATTGGCATAACAAGTGCCCGAAGAAACAGCATCTGGAGAACATAAAGGAGGCCGCAAGTAAACAGCAGGGAAACATGACGTGGGGGTGAAAGGGCTGGACGCTCCTCTAACCCTGGTTCCTTAATTCAAAACACCGGGTAATGTTACAACAGGTCAGTAATATTGGACAATAATTTATTCACATTCTTGTAAACATGAACAGTCATAGATGCCCAGCCATAGTAGATTCCGGCATGTCACTCAAATAGTACACCTGCAGTATGTTAATTTAGAAGAAGTAACACTTATTAATTATGTATTCTGACATGCAACTAAAAATCAAAGCAGTACAGCTCTGGGTCAAGCATAAATATCAGTCAGTATTAGAGTCATTAAAACAGTAACTACTGCCATTGTCACTTCTGAAATCAGTGAAGACATAAATTTAGGAATTCAATGGTTGTCAGAACAAAACACAATTATTGAGTCCGTGGCACAGGAGATTCATTTTGGGGAAAAGGATAGACGAATGTTGTATAATTTGGACAGGAACATCGGGCTGCATTCCAGAGCTTACATAATGAGCATCCAGACTTATTTGATATGCACCACAGTCACAGAGCACGCAATTCACCTAATTGAAGAACCTGTTTGTACACCACCACGTAGCTACTTACCACATCAGGCCAAAATAATAAAACAACAAATACAGGAAATTTTAAACAATTTAATTTTTGAGCCTACAGATAGCATGTATAACTCCGCAATAACTCTCGTGCCAAAAAAAAAATAGGATGTGGCATTTTTGTGTAGACTTTCGGCCACTTGATCAAGTAACTAAGAGTTCATTGCCGCCTTACATAAGTGTCAAAGATTCACTAAGATCAGTAGGCCATGCCAGAATTATGTCATATCTCGACCTAAAACGTGGATATTGGCAAGTACCAGTGAAGTCCGAGGATAGTGAAAAGACCGCTTTTTCTGTGCCATGCCATTTGGACTTAATTGCGCACCAGTGACATTCCAGTCGATGATGGTTCGTGCATTGGACAGCTTAATAGGCGAGTACACCATGGCATACCTTGACGACGTCATTGTATGGTCCAATATGTGGGAAGAACATCTGCACCATTTATTGGTAGTGTTGGAACTACTTGCTATAAACGGCCTCACATATGCCACGGGGAAGTGTCACATCGGCATGAAATATTGCTTATATTTCATATAAATTTGTAATGTAGTGTGTAGGGAGCTATGAAGAACACACACAAGGCCTTCTCGTTGTGATAGCCAATATGAGATATAATCACATTATATTCAAATAGATATGTGCTATGTATGGTGTAGAATTAGCATATGCAACTATGGGACAACACATATAATACTTGAATAACCAGGCTGCACAGCTGACTTGCAATAAATCAGTGGGAAAGGATGTGATCTTACCTAGGCTGCTTCTGTATAATTGCCCTGAGCAGTCCTGGGCTGGTAGGAGATCAATTTTATTACAGTTATCACCATCTATAAACTAGCATTTGGCACGTACATAATTTATGAACGTACGTCAAAATAAGGCAGGCAATTGAAAACTCTAGTAAACACATAGGTAAGACCCTGTTTAAGAAATAGGTTAACTTTGCACTTCAGTAGAGAAAAAGACACAATAGATATGCCCTCTGTTACAGTTTCATTAATTTTACTTTTAATTTCCTTTTGTATTGTAATTGATCAAATCATAAATAATTAAAACCCCGATGGCATTATGAGCAAAGCTATAAAGACAACACACTATCCTAACAAAACTAAAAGTGGTTATGCCTAACCTACTTGAACCCTTTTACGGTTACGTGGCATAGCTTGCCGAGTCTGAATATACTGGTTTCAAAATCAAATTAATTAAACTGTTCTCTGAAGTAAGTATTACATTAAAATAAAATGTGCTCTCACTTAACAGTCTAGCTCTGGTAGAAACTACTCTTATCAAAGGTTTTGCAGTGGGTGTATGTGTGCTGGAAATTGACGTCCTCATAAAAGTCAAGATGGCATCGCTTGTGTACTGATGCAAACGGACATTGAGCTGAATCAAACTGTAAATAAAATTAGGTCCAGATGAAAATGTCAGATCTTTTTGGCAGAACTTATCTTTTAATCACCAAGTGGATTGAAGGTAGGATGCTCTTGTAGGATTTGGTGTAGCAGTATTAAGGTGGAGATACGCGGAGCTCCGCTCTACATGTACGTAGATGGTGTTTCTGAACTATCTAGCTCCTGACCACTTAACTTCGCGAATGGGCGACCATTGACAAAAGCTCCATTGCTGGTTACAAGTTTACTTAACAGTTAGTTCAGGGACACGTCTACACACCGTAAAACTAATTTAAAGTCCTACCTCTCCATCCACTTCAGACGGGAGGTCCTGCCCTACATCTAACATCATTGGAAACTGCTAGTGAAGAGAGCGTTAGTCTCTGCAGGTTGATGCTAGCATAAGGGGGCCTATAGCACCAGCTAATCAACAATCAGGATTTAAACCTGCGGGCCAATGGGGATCAAATCTATTCAAACCACCCACATGAACCACTTTTAACGACTTAAATGAATAATAACCAAAGAATACATGATCTCGGAACTGAGATATAATACAATAAATATTAGAAAGGCTTACAAAATTGAGATCACATCAAGAATAAATATTGATTTTATAAAAATTAATACACAATGAAAAATGAACTAGCCTATCAAAATTACACATAATTATTATTGCCACCATACGTCTAAGTTTTCAAAATCTTACGTGTTAAGAAATAATATTTATATAGGAACTTGAAATCATAGAAGTGACATGTGTGAAAAATATTACCTTAACACTTGCATGACAATATGGGTAGCAATGAGAACAGGGAAAATAATATAAGTTAATTGTATGCATAAAAACCCAATTTTCATGGGTGTTTCAGGCAAGACCAGCATTGATTTCTTGGGGCATGTGATCGATGCACAGGGAAACAAGTCAAACGCAGACCAGTTCAAATTGAAGAATACCCAAGACCGAAAACTCAGGAACAATTAAAAACATTTTTCTGTCTCATTAACTGGCTCCAAGAACATATTCAAAAGTTTGCAATTATCACGGCTCACTTGATAAACCTTTTTTCGCCTCAGAACCGGTTTCAGTGGTCAACAGTAGCTGAAACTGCATTCAAAGATATTAAGCAGATATTCCCTTCGTGCCCAACACTTGCCAGGTACAACACAAGAAGGCATTTATACCTACAAATTGATGCAAGCCAAGGAGGAGTAGGAGCAGTACCTACTGTACCAAGTAAATGACAGCGGAGAGAGGCACGTAATTAACTTCGTTATTGCCAAGCTAGGCCAGACCAGCGACATTACGATGTTAACGAATGCAAATGTCTTGCAGTAATCTGAGCTGTGCAAAATTTCTGTGCGTATCTAGAATACTAGCGATTCTCTTTAAGTACAGACAACCATTGTTTACTCTGGTTGCATAATATGCGAGAGGCCCACAGCAAATTAACGAGGTGAGCATTACATTTGCAGGCTTTGATTTCTGTGTAGAACACGTGCCAGAAAAATAAAACCAACTAGCTGACGCGTTATCACGTGCAACGAACAAGCAAGTAAACCTGCAGGACGAAGTGTATTGGGAGGACATCCTTCTGCCAGGCGAGCACGACCCAGTCACGGAAATTTACGCACAGAAAGTCAGCGCTGCAGAAACAGATGTGCTAATATCGGATTGAATGAGCAGGTGAATTCAGCTCAGCAGTGTTGCCAGTTCTCACAAGCAAAATCCGACAATTCGAGCAGGGAACTGTGGAAAATTAGTGTGTTGTGGACGGCTGCCTAGAGACTGGTTCACCGAGACACCTGGGGAAATGGAGGGTGTTTGTCTCTACGTGTGTGCGGGATCAGGTGTTCGCCCAGGTACACAGTGGCAGCGTAGTGGAATACCCCGGTGTGGACCAGACAGTGAGGAATATGATGGATAATTTCTTTTGGTCCAGCCTTACACAAGAAATACACAGTTTCATGTGAAATTGTTCTAAGTGCAACCTGTTAAAAATTCGCAGAACTGACGGCCACCAACAACTGCAGTCATGCATGCTAAGAAAGCCTTTTGAGAATCTATGCCTCGATTTTATGGGACCGTACCCGAGGTCAGCTAATGGTAAAATATTTCTCATCATGGTTACAGACAACTTCTCAAAATGCAGCAAATATTGTGCAAGTACTTAATGAAGACTTCTTCCCGCACTGGGGTTTTCCGAAAAATCGGTTGACAGATAGCAGAAGCCAATTAACGTGGACAAAGTGGCGCGAGTTATGTACGAAGTGGGGAGTAAGACATTTGACAACAGTAGTGTACCATCTGAGGGCCAACCCCATGGAGTAGTGTAATCAAGAGCTGCACAAACAACATCGCACCCATTATTGCGGCAACACCTCAAGCGGGATGGCCGGAAGGTGATGCAACAGTGTCTGCAAGTGCAGGTCAAGCAGGTGAAGAGGACGGAGCAGGAGTAATACAAGCAGGACGACGCATGGAAGCAGCTCGCCCAGGTCGCGCCCGGGGACTGCAAAACAGCAGGATGATGGTGGGAGACAACAAGCAAGTGGGAAGCAGCAGGAATAAGAGGAGAAGTGCAAACAGCAGCAGCAGTGACAGCGGGAGTGGGAGCAGTGGGTCTATTGCCTCACTTCGTCTCTGCAAGACAACACTGTGGATTCACCCATCTGAGCAGTGCCACCAAATTTCAAGGAATCCGATTCCTCAAAATGGCATTAAGCCTAGTGCTAATATTTTACTTCCGATTTTTTTGTCATTACAAAATACAATTTCCGCAACTAAAAATAATACAATTTCAAAAACTGATGTTACGTGCCGTAATCGACATGCGCCGGATTTACAGCATTTTGCAGAAATATTCAGCATAACACTCAAAATGGCAAAAAACTTCAATTCAGATTTTATATAACCTCTAAAAACCACCTGCATATAAGTAAAACACCACAATATAATGTTTGAGACACCATTTTAAAGCTTATCTAAAGTCATAAATGCTTGTCTAGCACTGTATGAGATAGATAGTTAAACCCTTTATAACAGTTCTAGTAAGCAATAACTAGAGGTTGTAATACACTATTTTGCACTAGCTGGTAGTTAACTTTAATGTGATGTGTAGCTAGAGGTCGTAATACAGGCTCTTAGTGTTTTTTTCTACATGTGTTGCTGAATTGTGATTTGTTTTGTAATTGGAGTTTGGGTGGGCAGAGTGTGAACTGACTAAGTAACAGTTTATTCAAGTACGAGGGTTGTTCAGGGAAGTGGGTTGTGGCTGTGCTGTGGCAATCGCCACGCTTAGTTGAATTAACTTCCACTTGCCCATAGCACTTCGAGACTTGCTCCATGGGCACTTTTTCTACCCCTTCCTTTATTTGCCCTAACTTTATTCCACTCCCGTGTGCATAACAATATTTTATTGCAGGGGGGTAGTGGTCTAATGTGTTGTACAATTCGGCTCCCGGGTCATTATTCTCCTAATTCCGACAGTGATCACTTCAGGGCAACGTCTACCTTAATCAGCCATGGTGTATGACGTATTTTAAAGATATATATGGCACCGTGCACATGATTAGGATTGATTTACTATTTTTTAGTGGTCATATAGTTTTAAAATGATTAGGTGTTCGGAAAATGGGAAGAGCTGGTGAGTTGTGTGCTGGAAGCTATTTTTAAATGGGCACTTAGTTATGCAATAGTTATAGTGTTTTAGAATGTACTAATTTTGGAGGCTTGAGGTGTTATGAGTATTTTCAAAATTGTTTAAATTTTAACTTCTTTTGCCTGGTTTGGCACGTATTTTGTGTGTGTTAGATGCATAGTTTGTTGTACTCGCCGCTGCCCAATTCGGCCGGCCCGGCCTCACTTGGTAATGCATAGTAGGTACTTATATCCACAACTTGCCTAGTTTATATATTTTAGTAAATTCGTTAGTCGTTTTACCATTGGGCCCTCTTGCGGGGCCCTGCACACATTAAGGGTGCCACCCAGTGGGTTATTTAAATTTTTGACGGTAATTTTTAAAGTAACTTTTTAATTGTCTTTTATGCATGAAGCACTTTCGAGGGCCCATAATGATGCTGCTTCTTGACCAATTGTGATTGTGATTTTCCCAGAATTGGTAATTTGAAATTAAATGTGTTTTAGGAGCAGCAGCACAATTTTATTAATAACTTATACCAAAACACGAGATATAAACTATATTTTGTTAATGAGTATAATTGGTTTGTTAAAATGGCGGTTTAGCCTTAAAGTTATTTGTGTGATTTTATGAAAGCATATTAAAACAACAAGGAAGTCATGATCTGGTTTATTGATCAGCCAGATGGCGGCAGTGACATGGACATGGGTTGGATGGGATTTCGAAGGCGGTGAAGTGTGAGGTCTATGGAATGTTGGAATTTCCCGATAGTGGCGATGTGTGCTATAATTTCATGGGCAGAGAGCAGAAGCGGCGTTGATCTCTGCAATAAAGGCTCATGAAGGGTTGGTTGGGGGGGGGGGGGGTGTCCAGAGGCACTCCCTCGGGAAAATTTGTATTTCAAGGTGCAAAATGGGGCCATTTTATCATTTTTCGTACCTAAATATAAAACACACTGCTTGTAAAATATGAATTTTTTTACCATGAAATTTGCCTGAGTGAATAATATTACAAAGATACCTACATCAAACCCGGAAACTTGTTCACTCAAAAACAATATTATTTTAATACCCATCGACAGTGAGGTATTCACATATGGAGCAATTTTGTTTGTACAGAAGTGTAGACAGGAAAAAATATTATTCGTTTGTGTAAAGATGGAAAGCAGTAAACTCTATTTTTACCAAATTCTTTAAGACACAAAAACGAATTTATGTGAACTTCAGAATGCTCGTGTTTTTGAACAACATTGCACAGGTTGTTAAGGTCACAATACCCAGTTGCAGTCAATGTGTTAACATCCTTTGCAAACAATAAACATGGCCAGCAAAACAGTTTGTTTAGGCTGTTACATCCAGCTAACCACGAGTGTTTCAGATAAACATTTTCCTGGAAATGATGTACAAAATTACCTTTCTTGCGTGTTGTCGAGATCGTAAGTTCAGGTGTCAGCCTACCCTATTTTAAGATTTGACGTATTTCCTGAAAAGTGAAAGCACTGCTGGAAAAATGCTTCACTCGTAATCCTCACACACCACACTTACACCCCCATGTTTCTGTTGCACTCATTCTATATACTCGGTTCTCAATCTCATGTGGTAATTTTATAATTTTTATGTATGGTAGATATCGCGTACGAATATGTATAACATTCTCAGCACAAAACTAAATTAAATATAAACAATATGATGCATGTTGTGGCCGCGAACTTGCCCACGAATCGATCTAGTTACTGTAAACTACACCGCGCCAACTACCTGCGAATAGGCCAGCTTCGGCTGTGTCTGCTTTAGTTCGGTGAAGAAAGCACTACCATCGTAGTTTCTAACACAGGTTGATGCAGCCATAAGCCCCCACTCCTCACTGGGCAGTCTTCCTACCCTTCCTCCACTCCATCGGCCGGGAAACCAGTACGACCGCCTACCTGCTGAAAGCAATACTTACAGCACTTCCAAACGTCTTGGTTTTACTAGCCAACGAGTTGTTTTCTTATAATGTACAGTATTGTTTCCTGAGTAGTGTGTGTACCACATGAGTGAAAAATTACCATAAAGTAAATATAAGTTAGAATTTAATATTTATTTTAAATATAGCATTGTCTGGGCAAGCACTGCTTGCCTTGCTAGCCCTAACGAGACGCCACTGGACTAAGCACCAGTGCTGTCAATGCGACACCATGTTTTTTGGCTGTATGCCTAGACGAAAATTTCCATGGAATTGTTGAACTTTGCCTTTCCACAGTTAAGAGGTAAGGCTGAAGAGATGCTATTGCTGGGCGTTTATTAAATGGTAACCCATTGTATGATTGCACATCGTGCTCCTGCAGTGACGTTTTGGCGATAAATTGCTAATTACTCTGAAGTCTCGCGATGTGGATTACCAAGGATACCCACACGCCCGTACTGATATGGTACAATTACTCTTATACATCCTTACATCGAGTCCTGTTTAACACACTTGCACTGAATGCGGGTATTGTTAGGGTCCATCCCCATTAACACCTTGCTGTGACCGAAATGCGCGGATGAGTTCTCAAGGTATTTATTAGGTTTACTTAACACTACTCTCAGGGAGGCACTTAAAATATTCTGAGATGATGTGAACTGGTCATCGCGGTAACACTGTAAAACTGATTTGCGTCATGCAGAAAATTTACAGAAAACTTAAGCTTCCCCGGACGATGCAAACTATTGGTAAGTATGGGTGGCATAACGGGTGGTGAGAACGAAACAGTTACTGAAGTATTATACTATTGTAGTGAAGTAATAAGTCCCAAGAAGATGCATTCTACCCAGTGTGTGGGAAACATGGAGCTCGTGTTTCCACATTCAACCACCCTCTTGGATGTCAGACGCTTATTGAACTCCCACTCCGGAGCAAGAGCAGGTGAAGGCTGGCTTGCGTGCCAAGGTGGGGACTACTTCCTGTATGAAACCTAAACTCCTGCTTTGCCTGATAAAAACTTAATATTATGTGATGTATTAAATTACAAATTGATCCTGGATGATATACATAGCACTGGTGAAAAGAATATGGCTACAGCGTACCATCGAAATGAAAAAAATTTGCAGAGAATGCACACAACACAGGCAGGACAAAATGAACAACACAATATACTCTTTATTGCCATAACAAATAACAACTATGATGGCATTAGCCATAAGCCCTGTGCATTGTAAAGGTTTTCTTTTCATATCACTCCACCTTGCGGAGTCCTGCTACTCTTTTGGGCAGGCGCCGTTTATGCTACCCCGGTGTGCCTTAGGTTAACCTTGTACTCATTGCGCACTATGAACACTCGGTGCGCTCTGCACATCTGCAGAGTGCACATCCCTGCTGTGGTGGCGGTGTAGTGCTCGGCTGGACAAACGGTCTGGGGAAAGGGGAATGTGGCACATGTACAGCCCCTATAAAGAGATAAGAACTATACACATTATTGCCAAGAACACAGGGAAAATGCTATTCATCTAATATTAATTACGAGTGTTGAAAGATTTCACATTTTCTGAATTAATTTTATTGTATATTTTGCCTTAAGTATCAAGGTTAAATAAACTAGCAAATGATCGGTGGAAGTGTTATCGTAATTGCCTCAATTTTCATTTTTAATTAATGGACTTTTTCCAAAGCCACGTAATATTTTATGCACATTAGTGCATGGTAATTAAATGGTGTGGTCAGCCCATTGCTGAGTTACACTATTCTTTAAATACCACTCTGCATTTGTTATAAAAGTTTGAGTGATTATTGCACATGTTGTTAATGTTGAAATACACAGCTTTAAGGTACTGGCATTTATGTTAAATCCAAAGAATGTATTTAAAAGGCACCTTCGAGTTTTATTTAATTACTTGTCTTGTGACTGTCTTGTTATATTGTAAACAACATTAACTAACTGTAAAATTTAGTAATATGCTTCTAGGGTCTAATTAAAATAAATTTGAATTGAACCTGCTTGTCTTGTATAATTTATTGTATACTTTGTGCTGCGATTCAGTACAGTGTAAACCACAAAGATTTTATAAAACATAAAGGCTATTGCTCGGCTTGCCTTGGCCTTAGAAGCACCACATTTAAAATAAACATTTCAGTGTTATGCAATAGGCAAGTGCAATTATGGTGAGTAAACACATTTACTTAATGCTGAAATGATTTTCATACACAAAACATGAACTTTTGTTGTAAATTGCCTAGTGTTTTACGGTTCTTAACTACATTTAGGCCAGTTTCACAATGTTGTTTTTTACTTACAAACTGTTCGTAGGTATCTTATCAGGAGTACATTAGTTGTATTTTTGCTTAGTGGAACTATGCAACACTTGCTGGTGTTATATTACAGAACGATAACATTAAAATCCTCGAAAACAATGAAATATAATAAAAATTATATTAAATCCACACATTACCTGCTGAAACATTTGCATATAAACAACAAAGTCCAATATGTTGATGCATAATGTCTTTTTCAACAATGGAGATTAAACAACTTCCGCTCCATCCTTAGTTCAGTTTAGCCAGGAGACGGAAGTATGCATTTTCATTTGCCCCAAAATAATGTAACATTATACTGCCTGCCTTGAAATTGTTTTATTCACCGAACCTAGTAACCCTGCTTAGATGCAACTAGTTCCTTTACTCCCTTCTAGAGAGAGTAAAGGAACTAGTTGCATCTAAACAGGGTTACTAGAGCCCTGCTAGAGAGCTCTAGTAGTAGGAATGTAGTTTGTCATTTGTTTTGCATCCCTTCCAGCTGGCCGGTGACATTACAGAGGCAAGTCATGGAATCGCTATTCCCCATTCTGTGACCATCCCTTGCCATAGTGGCAGCCGCCAATCAGCATCGGGCAGAGGCCCAAATTATTTATAAAAGGGGAAAGAGCCAGTGTCTCTTGACCAGTCTTCAGAACTCTAGTACTGGTTACTCGGATCTGACCTGCCTCCATCCTTTAAGATTTGCTTAGACCAGTCTTCGCTTCTATTGCCAGTCGCTCAGAACCGACCACATTGCTATAGTCTCCAGCATGTGTAGCTGGGACACTAACTCTACATCCTGTTTTATCATTAAGCTTTGCTTACGATAGGGTTAGGTTATGTTAGTTAAGCTGTCTCTCAGCTACAAACCTTGCTAAAACATGTTCGCCCTGCGGCATATGAACATATCTGTAGTGGACCTACCCTCACAGTCGTCAGGACTCATCCAGTCATGTCCTTACTTAGTTACCCTGCTATGTGTCAGTGTTATTATGTTACATCATTGCACACATTTTCTAGGCAAAACAATGCAAGAGTTGATTACTTAGAAGTTCAGCATCACACCCAGCATTCCCCTGTTGGCACACTGAATGCCTCTACCGGTCACCCTAACAGTGTATTCTACCTTTCTGGCTGATATTCGTGCCATTGACCAGGAGCTAGGGTGCATTCACCATGTGTTTACTTCCTTTACTGAAATAAAATGTGGGTCAAATCTATAACCTGAGTTTTTTTGCTGTAGATGTAGCACTTTTATGTAGTTACCCTCATGAAACAATTCCACAGGTAATCCTGAGATATTTAACTCAAACGAGTCAAACACAAACTTTCACCCACATGCATTAGCTTTGGCCGCCCTTCCCATCAACCCCTTGGGATTGAAGTAAAGACAGAACCTCATAAGAACATTATCCTGAAAACTGCTTGTTGGCTCAGTGTTTGTTGGACTCTCCACTGTAGTCTCCATCAATAAAGAGAGACAGACAGACACAGAGAGAGAGAGAGTCTGATGTCCCCTGCGTTTGAACAACTGGGACAGGGCCAGACACCTGTGTGCGAAATTAGGCAATGTGAGGCCCGACTTCCCTCGTCGACTGCAGTCTCTGCCAAATTTGGGAATAGGTTGTCCATCAGCACCCGGCTCACGAGGAGCCTGCCGTTTTAGTAGAGTAGCAGTAGGGCAAGTCCATCTCCCGATGCTCTATTCCAAGCAAAGGGGTCTCAAGGAAGAGGTGAGACAGAGTCTCTTGGGTTCTGGCTGATCACACAAATATCAACCCCCTCCTAGTGTTGCAGATAGCTAGCTTATGACCTCAAGCTCAGGCACAAGCACTCAAGACATCTTCAGGACTGCGTGGAAGTCGCCATTACAATAGATCTATCCAGTCCTCAAAATAAAACCGGCCCAATGGAGTACCCTTGGTGGGTAGCTGAACACTTGAGTCAACCAGAACAGCCACCAACACCAGCAATCGTATATTTGGTTCCCGCCATAGTGCACACTGCTCCACTGCCCAAGCCTCAATGCTTGACAACTTGGTACACTGTAAATATACCAGCACTCGCCTATGTAACACTGCTCCAGCAAACCATCGTCCAGGTATAATCAAAGCATCAGTCACACCTAAACACCGAATTGTGTTGCCCACACCTGATTTTGTGCCCTGCTGTAAAGCAATCCGGCCAGTTTTGTATAATGGGTAGACACCCGTCCCCAGGCAGAACTGAAACCCTCCATATATAGAAGTGCCTGGCTCTACTTCTAGTCAAAAAGATTGGGACGTCATCTGCTGAGGCAGACTCGTAAGTATTTATTCCTGGCACGTCACACGTCAAGTCGAAGGAGCAGAACCAACCATCTTTTTCTGGCGCCCAATGTGGGTCCATGACCTGCGAAGTTGCATGAGGCTGTATGGACTAGCCAGACACGACCGCTAACTCCATGTCTACGGAGCCCAGAAACAGTCAGGCTTTGTGCTCTCACAGAAAACACCCTGTGACGCCCACACAGTCATTAGCAGTCATCATGTCACACAAAACCAGTAGCAAGCCCGAGATTGAAGAGGCCAAATTGGAAATTCACCTGCATACAATGTATCCATTGCCACCTTTGGTACCATTACATCTGCCTCGGCTGGGCAGACGAGCCACATTACACCGTTGGTTTACAGTACCAGTGTGAGGTCTGTTGTACCAGGAAAATCACATACTGCAACTGGGTAACTTGCCAGGGACGACGGATCCATTTGGTACGATGCATTCTCTGCAGCTAGAATTTTTCACCACTCCTGTATTGGAAATCCCGACGAGCCGATAAACAGACCTAGCCTAGTTTACCAGTGTGAGGCTTGTAAACAATCCACAGAGCACCCACCTTCAAACTATGGGCCTATTTCAACTCACAGCCAAGCTAGCTACAACGGATAATCTCAACTTGCAGAGTTTGCAGCGAGGCCGCACGAGAATCCCTGCATGTTTATCAACGAATGTGAGTGGGAATTCCATATTCAAGAGATTCCTGAGAAACACTGGGTTTTTCGCACCCAGATCGGACTGAAAGGAAAGGCCCTCGATTGGTGGTATGTCTACTGGGAATTTGTAGCGAACTGGGAGCAGCTCAGCACCCATTTGGCACAGCATTTCACTGAAGAAGAGGTAGTCGCGCATCTCACAACTGAATTATACAGTCAGCAATTGAAACCAGGGGATGATGCCAAAATCTTTGTAAGGAGAAAGGAACAGATGTACCGGAGAATATTTTCTGATGGGAACAAAGACGGGTGTATATGGCAGATCATGCGTCTATTGTTGCCACACTTACAGAATTTTCTGATAGCTCTGAAGACCGCATATGTAGAGGAAATCATTCATCGAGTCCTGGAAACGGAACAACATTTCACAGAGCAGGCTGAGACTGACTGCCTACTGGCGAATAAAAGGAAAACAAGCCAGCTGATTGACAACCTGCCGCCATATCTCTCTGCTATGCCATACAAGGAGAGGGGAGAAGGGAAGCCGACAAAGTCGCACCCACCCCCTTTCGGCACCGCACCCAGGGTCACAAGCACACGGAAAAAGGATACCCAACATGTGTGCTGCGACTCACCACAGTCGGGTCGAAACAACCCAAAGTTCATCCCGACAACACACAAATGCTATTGCAACTTCTGAAACTTGAAAACTAGGGATACAAACCCACCACAAGCCAATCGACACAAAATACTAGGAGTCAAACTCGATGCATTACACGCCATAAGAAGCTACTTAGAGAGTCCGATGTCAAAACTACCCAGTATGAACAGCCACCATTACCTCCCGACCCATCAAATGACGACAAGGAATGAAACACTCCATCTACCTGCCAGGAGGTACAGAAGTCTCCACCCATCAGGCAGGATGAGAGAGGGCCACAGGTAATGACAAGCTACTTCGTAGAACCCATTAGGACCCATGTCCTTAATGTGAGGAATGTGGAAACTTCAGTTAGGACTGTACCGTCCACCCCCACCGAGTTTCGTCGGAAGTTCACAAAGCACTTTGAGAAGTGGACTCCAAGTACAACGGAGATTTCCTGGAGACGTTCCGCAGACCAGAGAATGAGCTAATAGTGACTCGGCCTGACTGCCGGCATCGGAAGAACTCAGTCAGTCAGTTCTGCCAGATTGTCAGCACAGCCAGAGCCTGTATCACAATGGACTGCACCTGCCACTCAAGCCAGCATTGCCAGCCAGGAACCATCGACGAGGGCAGCAACCCGACCAACCAACATCCACGAGGTCCAGCAACCTGCATCGGACCTATTCACCACCAAGGTCATGGTGAACCCATATCATGTAGACATCCTCGTAGTTCAGTCTACACTCAAAAGCAGACTGCCATCTTACAATATCCAGAGCGACGCAGCCCAAAGGGCAACACCCCGTATAAAAATAGGTCGAACCTGAGGAGCACTCCTCCAGAATTTTAGTTACTAATTCTGATGAAGTTACTCCTTGTGTAATGCCTTAAAACTGTGCTTTGTCCATATCCAACAGATTTGAGAACGAGAGCCCGGAGATCTGCCATGGACGTGAGGGAGAACAGGCAGGATGCCACACCACCACCCAGTTTCAGACCTACACCGAGGGCATCGCCAGCGCAGTTCCTGGTTCCGAGACGCTGCACTCACTGCCAGAACGAGCACCCAGAACATCAGATGCAGCCCAGCCAACCATGGGGATTTCCCATCTCAGCAGGGAGAAAGCTACAAACCACATTGTCGAAGAGGACCTGCCGTCAGCTGGTGAGGCGAGTCTGTCACCACCCTCCACACAACTGTCCCAGCCTACCATTGTGGAAAAGCTAGCTGCTTCTCCTGCTGTACCCCACACAGCCACCTGGAGCTAGCAGCACTCTTCGTCAGTCAGCCACTGACACCGCCAGCTGTTCACCACGAGGTAACACAGCAGCACCCAGCAGGCTGCAGCATCGAGTCCAGCTGCCATGTGCCTGCCATGTCCTAGTCTCAACGGGGCAGTACAAGGAGACCCCATGGCTGCTACCTGCTGAATTCCAGTGGCTGCGACCCCCACACATACTTCCAAGGATACGGGGGCGCCCCAGCAAGCAGCAATGTGTCAACCGATGCCCACGCAGTAATGCAAGTGTTAGCTAGTTAGCTGTCTCCCATGCTACATTTTGTTGATCAGTGCACGTCCGCACTCTACCCCAGTGATACAACAGTTGCTGTTAGATAGAGTAGCGTGTATGTTCTTCGACACGTCGATAAGTGTTACGAAAAGACGATTACAGCTCTCAGAATGACGAATCAGTTAACAGCTTGGTGTGTTGTATATCTGTTTTGACATTTACAGAACATCTTAGTTGTTAAAATATAAAAACTATATGTATCTTCACCTTAGCTTTTTCATTTCTCTCTGATATCTGTGTGACTGTATAATAAATGAGTAGGGAAGCTTCTAAACACAACCAAAGACCGAAGCTGTGAGAGAGGATGATGGGAAGAGAGCCACTTATTTTAATAATTTTTTTTTCAGTGCCATGTTTGCTGATTACGTTAAAGGAATCAATTTTCTAAATTATGTGTTAAATTCATTTCAGCGAGCAGCTGCAGACTTTATAAGAGTAAGGCTGCGAGAATATCATAAAATAATTCTGAACCATAATATTATTTAAAGGGTCATTTTTTTCTCTTCTAATTCTCTATTATTTGGTGTAGTGGTAAATACGTTTGTGTATGTTTATAACCCCGCCACTTCACTCTACAAGAAGTCCATAGCCAGGAGACGAGTCAGAAAGCGCTCGGCTCACTGGAAAACCCTTAGCTTGTGAATAGTACAGATGCAAACATAGCCTAATGTGTGACACCAGGGAAACTTACACAAACTTCTGTGTATACGGCCAAAGCAGTGCTGCAGGATTAGAAAAGTGAAGTGTAAAAATGGTGACGCAAATTTTTACAGGATAGTATGTAGAATGACATTTCCTCCCCAGTCGAATTTTTTGCATGCAGATCTCATGTTTGTATTGAGTCACCAAGTAAACATAAGTTTGGGATTGCACGCTCTAATAAGATGAGGCCCACGAGTCACACCGCCGGGATACCGAATAGAAAAAGAAACAAAATGCAGACAAGAAAACACGCATTGCAATTCGAGAAATCGACGGAGCGTTTCCCAATACCAGCTAGATGCTCAGGTATCCATTTCTTATCCCTAGGAGCGAGAGAAAGCGAGATAGGAACAGCAATGTGCGTCCGAGCGAGACAGTGAGTGTTCCCTTATTTATTCTTGTTTTGTAGGGGGTAGAGTAAGAGTGTGTTTAGACGCCACCTGTGATGTGAACAACCTTCAACCCGTCCCAGCTGCTAGGAAGGCGGTCAAATTCCTTACGATGGGAACAGCACACAATGTTGCTGAGCCTAGAGTGGTGTTCTTTACAGAAGTATGGAGGAAAGAAAATTGCTGTTGAGGGGATAGCTCTGCAT
The DNA here is from genome assembly GCA_029891345.1 of Dryococelus australis. NCBI lineage: Eukaryota > Metazoa > Arthropoda > Insecta > Phasmatodea > Phasmatidae > Dryococelus > Dryococelus australis. Next base: position 233,865,930 of record CM057009.1, on the reverse strand, counting down.
TCCCGCAAAGTAATTTTCTGTCCGTTCCACCATACCTCCGAAAGCGATGGCCGAGAAGAAGTGTGACTGCGACATGCGAAAATATGCTTTTGTTTCAGGCTGCTAGACAGCACAAGTCGGGCATAACATTCTTCCTCTACACAACTATTGGATATCCGAACACACGGAGAATGCTTTGACTCTGTGCACGGATATCTGTTTGATTGCTTGCAATGGTGGATAGTAAAGGGAGAAACACTCTTCTTCCCAAGGGGATTGGTTATGGCCCTTCCTTTTTGCAGAAAGTTAGTCGAGTGGAGTGCCGGAGGGAAACAGACACAAGGCAGTGCCTGCAGCAAGTGCCAGACACTTCCACCTGAGTAGATGCAATCATATGCATCTCTCTGTACCTTGGATTACTGAACCAAAAGCGAGGTTCCCCTAGCCAGGTCGTCTTCCATCTCTCCTCAGAGATTAGTTTTTATCTCATCTTGCTCACACGGAGGCCATTGAGAAATAGCTAAATTGTTGTACAAGAGAACATGCCTTTCCATTACCTCAAGGATGAGCTTCAGTCGCAGCAGAGAGGAGGCGAATTGACAAATGACGTATTTTTCAACAATGGAGATTACATGACTTCTGCTCCATACTTTGTTCAATTTAGCCAGGTGATGGAAGTTTGCATTTTCATTTGTCCCGATATAATGTGAGATTGTGCTGTCTGCCTTGCAGTTTGTTTTATTCACCAGCCCCCTGTAACTATGCTTAGATGTAATGGGTTCTTTTACTCCCTGGTAGATGCTAGATACCTCTAGTAGTAGGAATATAGTTTGTCTTTGGCATCCCTTCCAGCCAGCTGGTGACGTCAGGGATGCAAGTCATGCATTCGTTACCCCCTCTGCCCCCCTCGGCAACCAACCATAGTCTTAGCGGCAGCCGCCAATAAGCGTCGGCCAGCGGTCCGAATAAGTATAAAAGGAGAGAACAGCCCACATCTCTTGACCAGTCTTCAGAACTCCCACACTCGTTGATCGAATCTGACCAGCCTGCAACCTTTAATCTTTGCTTAGACCAGCCTTTGCTTTCTAGTGCCAGTCGCTCAGAACAGACCAGAATGCCATAGTCTCCAACGCGCGTAGCTGGGACACTAACTCTAAATCCCATTTTCATTGTTTAAGCTTTGCTTATGAAAGGGTTAGGCTACGTTAGTTATGCTCTCTCCCAGCTACATACATTGCTAAACCCATTCACAATGCAGCATACAGACATATCTTGAAAGGACCTATCCTATCCTTGCAGTCATTCTTAAGATTCATCCTGTCACCTCCTAGCTTAGTTTACGCAGCTGTGTGTCAGTGTTATTACATTACATTGTTGCACATAATTTCTATGTACAACAATGCAAGAGTTGATTGCTTAAAAGTTTAGCATCTAACCCAACATTCCTCTGTTTGTACACTGGTCGCCTCTACCGGTCACCCTAACAGTGTATTTAAGTTTTCCAGCTGATAAACACGCCACTGACCATGAGCTAGGGTGTATTCAACATGTGTTAACTTCTTTTATTGAAATAAAATGTCAGTCTGCTGAGTTCTTTCCTGTAGACATAGCACTTTTCTGTAGTTATCCTCACGTAATAATTCCACAAGTGATCCCGCGAAATTTAACTCAAACGAGCCAAACACTAACTTTCACCCACACACACACTACCTTCGGCCGCTCCTCCCTTCACCCACTTGGGATTGAAGAAAAGGAGGAGACTCACAGGAACGCTATCCTGAAAACCGCTTGTCAGCTCGATGTTCGTTGGACTCTCCACTACAGTCTCCGCCAAGAGTGTCTGATGTACGCCCAGTTGGGAAAACTGGGACAGTGCCACACACACTATGCGACCTTGAGAAATGCGAGCCCTGACTTCCCTTGTGGACTGCAGTCACTGCCAAACTTGGGGGAACAGCGCATCCGCCAGCCTACACAAAGTGCCACACTCAAGTTTCACAAGGAGCCTGCCATTTTGGTACAGTAGTAGATGTGTAAGTCCATCTCCTGAGGCCCTATTCCAATCGGAGGGGTCTCAAGGAAATGATTAAACAGATTCTCTTGACTTCTGGCCGATCACACTAATATTAGCCCTCCCTGGTGTCACAGATAGCTAACTTAGGATCTCAAGCTCAGGTGCAAGCACTCAGATATCTTCAGAACTCCATAAATGTCGCCATTCCAAGAGATCTATTCAGCACTCCAAAGAAAACCGTCCTGACGGAGTACCCTTGGTGGGTAGCTGAACACTTGAGTCAACCCGACCAGCCACCAACACCAGACGTCACATATTTGGTTCCCACCATACTGTGCTCTGCTCCACCACAAAAGCCTCAATTCTCGACAACTTGCTCCACTGTGCCTACACCAGGGCCAGCCTGCACTTATACTGACCCAGCAACCCATCGCCCAGGTATAATAAAAGCATCAGTGGCACCTAAATGCCAAATTGTGTTACCCATGCCTGATTTTGTACCCTGCTGTATAGATACCCGACCAGTTTTGTGTAACAGGAAGGCACCCACCCCCAGGCAGAACTGAAACCCCTCACACTATTGAAGTTCTTGGCTCTACTTGTAGCCAAAAAGATTGGGACGTCCTCCGCTGACACACATTAGTGAATATTTATTCCTGGTACATCACAGATGTCACAGACATATCAATGTGGCAGCATCCGTTTTTCCTGTGCAAACTCATAGTCTATTTTAAAATGCATTATTCCTGAGTTATGCACACACAAATATAAAAAGGACCACAGTGTGAGTCTTGAAATTTATCATACTATCAATGGTAGGCAGAAAAAATTAAGAAAAATCCTATATATTGTAGTAAATGATGGTAACTATTGCTAATAAGGATAGTTTTATATCGAAGTTGCGGTGTATTAAATATTTCCTATACACTACCGTTTTTGATTATAAACATAGTGTGTGTGCATGTGTCTGTCTGTCTGTCCCTCTCTCTCTCTCTCTATATATTATATATATATATATATATATATATATATATATATAAACAGTTACTCAATTTCTATGGATAGCCTTTATAGTGACACATGCCAAACTGCTTTGCAGCATGCCTGTGCAACTTACAGGCAACTTCGACCCACAAACGAGCTAGCAAGAGCTCAGGGCAAGTCACAAATAATGGCAGACTACTTTTCACGTGCCGATAGAATCGACACATGTTGGACAACCTCGGACACGAAACTAATTAACACATTAAATTATGAATTGTACTCTGTCCAAATTCCGACATGTGGTAGTCACCCCCTTGAGTTAATATTGGTGTACCCAATGAGCTCATGCCCAGAGATAACTAAGAAGGAAGTTTCAACTGACATCATAAGATCACAGCACTCCTGCTGCCCTGTGACATCACACCTGCCAAACCTCGGCCAGAGGCTGTAAACTCATCGTCGCCTCAAATAAGGGAGATTTTAAATATGTGGTACTGCCACAACCATATAACAAACCTCTGTGGAGAAAGGCTATCATCTCCCCCACCCCCAGAAGAATGCTGATAGAGATTTTCGACTGTATAAGAAAGCACAAACATGCCTCTAGCCAGAGATCACCGGCTCTCCCGACACAAAGGTCAGCGAGCACTCCCTGTGTCTGACCAAGACCTCTCTCTCCTCTTCTACAGCCTGCAGAAGGCTCAATATGCACCAGCCGATTGCAAGCACTGGCACATCACGCCAGAGGTAACCTCGACATCCACTTCTTGCACCCCTTTACCCCAGTCACTCCTTTGACTGTTGTAACAGGTCGTCGCTACTTCCCCTCTGGACAACCACATGTCAGGAGGTTAAGCTGTAGATTGTGTAATGTATACTAGAAGCAGAGAGAGAATTTTAACATTGTTCTATTACAGGCTGACCTTCGCCTAAGCCATTTAAAGTACGTAATTGTTATTCACTATTTAGAGTGTATAATCCAACTAGGAATCCCCACTGTTTCAAAGTCGTAATAATAAATATTACATCAAACTTTTAAATTGTTGACTACGTGTTTTCATAAATAGTCCCCCTTTGAATTTGGTTTAATTATGGTTGTATTGAAACCCCACTGACAAACAGTTCTGATGAGTGCCGAACTCCACAGAAGACGGGTCTTAAATAAGGCAATTTGAGTCCAAAAAGACTTTCTGCTGCTCCTGGGTTTCTGGTGCTCCCTCATCTAACCTAAGTAGCATACTAATTCCCAACTGCCCATCTCACTGGCAGTGCCTCGAGTGTGTGTGAAAAAGACACACCCCCAGGACTGTTCGTCTGAAGGAGGGACAGCAGGTTGACCTAAATGCACTGTAGAAAAGGTGTCATTCAGAGCCACAATCGGTGTTACGAGTGGTGGGCTCTACAGCGACTAGTTTATTCTCAAGGGGAAGCAGAAATCAAACGTGAGGACACGTCCCCACCTGCGAACCCCAGAATTTACAACATGATCAATTTCACCCAGCTTCCGACTTGACGAGTCCGAACTCGATGCCTACCTGGGCATTAGTTGGCCATGGCCAGACCATGAACTTGAAAGTTACCTCCTGCCAGAGACATCCCCACCTCACACAATCGCAATACCCCCTAAAGAAGAGAAGTGTAACAACCTACCAAATATGTGCACAATACATCTCACATCTCGCCTCCGGGAGGTTATCCGTACCAGACTGACACATGCCACATTCCCTCTTAAGATAGTTTGCCCACCGCTTAGCACACAAGTATTGCAGCATTGCTCTGCACTCTACTCGAGCAGCCAGTGTGCATGGGTGTGTGAGATATCATGCCGGCAATGCAGCGTGGTGTGAGTGTACCGTCCAGTGCAGCATCTGGCTACAGAGGTCATGATCTGCATGGCGTGGAAGGATATGAACCTTCCCGATCTATTTGAATAATTAAGGGCAAAGCAAGGCCTTAAGGCAGGTACGAGACTATAACAGACAATCAATAAAGCCGCCCATTCTTATTTAATCACAGTGAAATGTGTCTTTCGTATTTTTTGTTTTCTTCATTCCACATGTTTACCATCAACATCTCACTCACTGTGTTCGTTTTGTTTCTTGTAAGCGTGTTGTGAAGGAGATATTGTGTTTAGTTTAGCGTGTAATAAGCGTGGTAAGTCTAGCGTATTGCTAATTGAATTAGAAAACATTTCCACAAGACTTTCTGGCGCAGCAACCCGGCCAGCAGGTCATGTCTATGTAGCTAGTAAGATACCAGCGTCCGGATGAGCAGGTCACGCACGTGGCGTGTCTCGCGTTTTCGCGCCCGAGCGGCACTTCATCTTTTTTTGAAATTATCATTAACCTACAATATACTTTAAGTAATTGAATCGTTTTCGTTTTAGCCGCTCGAGACACCTCCCCTGCACTTTCACAGTGCTTGCATCGCCTGGGGAAGATTTAATTTTCACCTTTAATTATTGTTGGCCACATGCCGTTTTTCAGTGCCATGTAACCGGCAGGCTTAAGCCCGGCGTATGTGTAATTTGTCTCCTAGAGAGACTTATAAAGTGTAACCTGGATTAATATTACGTCTAAGTAACAGCGTCTATTATTTCATGCCAGTCTATGGTGTCTTAAGGGTGCCACTTCCTGAAAGAGTGTAACCTTTATCAAATTGTGCCAAGTGTGTGTGCCTTTGTGTGTGTGCCTTTGTGTGTGTGTGTGTGTGTGTGTATATATATATATATATATATATATATATATATATATATATATATATAAATTCATCGTACTGTTCTAAAATGTAACTGCGGGTGTGGGGCTAGCCCGAATAAGCCATGGCATAGCACGCAAACACTTAATTACCATCAGTAAGAATTGTTCAATGAGGAGTACCAACACATGAGGAAGGATACCGCCTTGGTTGTCGGCCGAACGAAAACGAAACTACAACAGAATGTTCTACCAGAGTATGGAATCATGCTACTGATACCCGGCGACCAGGTAGCTAGATACAAAATTCTCCAGATTTTCCTAGAATTTTTTATCACCATGTAAATGATACTCCTAAACTCACCACCGCACCCTCATCTCGTACCCAGACAGATGTCCAAATGTCGCCCAACTTTCTGGCCTTTCTTTCTAGGATCCCTCAAAACTGAATCCGTCAAATTCCGGAAAATGCTATAAAAATTTTGTTGAATATTTTTCCGTGTAAATTTCCTTTGAAATTTTTCTTGTCATCCCCACTACGATACCTACAAAGAGAAAATAGCATAGAAAGCTAAATTGTCAACAAGAGCACCACGATGCTTTTAAGATGCCGGAAAAGTATACCTGTGGTCGGCTGATAAAGAGCGCCAAAATGTCAAGCGTCGCCATTGTAGTAGCAGAGGTGAACGAGCAGAAAAGTCAGCCATCTTTGGATAGCAGCATGATGTCAGGTCATGATGCCTTGGCACCACACAGAAGAACAAATGAAAAGGGGTAAGCAGCCACGTGCCGACCCCCTCCTCCAGCACTGCACCAGACAGAATCTTGGAGAAATGGCAATGGGAAGTACCGCTCGCTCTCCCTCCCTCACTCTTTGCATTCTGTCGAATCACCGACCTTCTGCCCCAAGCTGCGAGTCAGTTGTGTGTACCCCGTTTCGTTGATCCCTTCACTGCAATGAGCAGGGCAGCTGCGATGCATCAGCCATGCCGCACTGCCGCGATTCGGTCTTCCGCTAGCATGTGGGTTTGTTTGTAAAAACCTTGGCTGGCAAGGCTCCTGCATCCTACACCAAGCGATGTAGTTGACCGGTACAAAGAAGCCACCAAGTTTTGCAAATGTACCCGTAAGACCATCCCAAGCAACAACCATTCCGCAAACAAGCATGAAGTGACGGAATGGGAAAAACGTGAGGACATTAATGAAACCATTTCAGAAGAGGAACTTGAAAACATGTCAACTACTGGCGACACCTGTGCAGTAATATGCTATGTGCCAGTAGAGGTACTTTTCTCCTAACATGTACCCAATGCATGTCATTTCGAAACCTTAAACTGCAGGAAATTGGTGTGCGGAGAATGCGAACGTAACTTGAAAACACAGAGAACAGCAACACAACGGATAACTTGGATGACATGTTCGTCGAGTTGAAGCGTCACATCACAGAGTAGCAGCCAGTGGGAGAACACGGAGAAAATCCAGTTCGTAATGTAAATAAACCGGAAAAGGGAAATAAGCACTTGGCAAACAAGCAACAGAAGTGTAGCATCAAACAGGAAGCATCAGTGAAGAAGGAACCGGTCAAGTGTAGTGAACAGGCAGCAGCTGAAATCGTGAAACAACTGTCAACCATCGACCACGTACAAGTGACAGCTGTTAACCCGCCTGTGCAGTGTGTCAAGCCAACACTACCTGTATCAATCCCTCCAACTGTATAAATGCCATTTCTGCCACCTACTCATTATTTACCAAATTTTCCTGGGTATTATTCTACTCCGAATTACCCATATCTCTTGCAAAACGTAATAACAGCTCCACTCCCCACTGCTACTCCCGTGACACTGTAACAAAACACACTGTGGACCCAACATAAACCACAACTGGCTACAGAGCAGGACGAAGGAGGAGAAAGAATCAATGATGGGACCTAACCTCAAAAGCAGCCCAACAAAAACGTCAACAAAGTTTCAAACGCTGCCGAGCTTTGCAGGCACCCCGAATGAAGATCCAGCAGCCTTCATCCAGGACTGCACTATGTGCCTGCAAAGAGACAGTGTATGTGAGGAAGAATGGGCTGGGTGTATTTGAAACCAGTTCCAGTGTGATGCAAAGAAATGGTGGAAATCCATTGATCACTATGGCTTCGAGTGGACGGAATTTCTGCACTCATTCCAATGCCGCTACGGTGATGCCTACACATCTCTGCAAGCACAGAATAAGCTAATGTGGCAGGAACAGCCAGACGAATAACTGCCAATGTTTATCAACAGGACAGTACACCTTGTTAGCAGATTTGACCTCCAGCTGAGCGAGCATGAAGTGCTAGAGGTTGTGGCAGAAACTGCATTGCCAGAGTATCATGCAGCACTGGTGCCATTACTAAACAGTAACATGAATGAACTGTTGCGTGCAGCAAAAATACTGGAGCAAAGTGCGTGTCAACTGCGTCGTGAGAGTAGGACTGTACGAAGGCACCACAAGTAGTGCCCGGAGGAAAGCTCCGAACCATGGGAACAACTGAGGGCTTCATTCAAAACCTATTTTGGACAGAACCGGAAAAAAACAAAGGTAAAAACCGGGAATGACAGTGCATTGCGGAATGTCAACAGTGACAAAATGGACAGTGTGTCGCATAGTGAAGGAAAGCAAGGATACCCGTGGGCGACAGTAAATTGTCGGACACGCCGTGCTACTGTAAATCTACTCTAACAACAGCATCTTGCGACCTACCAGTGACAGCCAGCAGGGAAATGGGGGGCGGGAGTAAAGAGGCCGGATGTCTCTGACACCCCACCCCCCTCATTTCTCAGCAGCACTCAGAGTTGGGGTCAGCACTGGTACAACAAGTTAGTGGTAACATGGCGCAGTTAATTCGTATCATTGTCTTTGCAAATGGTCGACCGTGTCATGCCCTGATTGACATGGCCATGTCCCATAATTTTGCTCAACCACACTTTGTCAACAAGATGTAACCCGTACGAACGTCATTCACCTCGCTAGTGGCGAACACAGTAGTGCAGCGCTTGTACAGACTAGGGTTACTATAAGTGTGTGATTTGAACTCATTAACGACTGCAATTATTTAGGCAGATAAAAATAATGATGATGAGATACTGGGTGTACCACGGTTATCGCAACGGAACATTATCATAGAGGCAGCGGTAAGGCGAATCCATTTTGGAGCAGGAGAAAGGCGTACAGTATACAACATTGATAAGCGGTCAGATGACAGTGTACCTTAAGTTTTGATTAGTGAGTTTGACTATAATGTCCCGCCAGAACAATAGGCTGCATTCCAATGCTTGTTGGACGAGCGTGAGGAAGTGTTCGCGAAGCATGATGCAAGGCGTAGAACAACTGTAGCAGAACATGCAATCCCAGTAACACAACAAGGACCTATAAACACTGCCACGTGTAGCTATATGCCTCATCAAGATCGTATCATACACAAACAAATTAAAGCAATGCTGGCAGACGAAGTTATTGAGCCTATGTGCAGAGGATATAACTCCACAATTACATTGGTGCCGAAAAAGGACGGGAGCTGGCGATTTTGCATATATTTGCACCCCATCAATCAGGCAACCTGTAGTGTATTGCCAACTTACAACAGCATCAAGGATGCACTGTCCTCGCTCGGTAAGGCAAAAAATCTGTCGTCACTAGATTTGTGTAGCAGATACTGGCAGGTGCCGGTGAAGCAGGAGGATTGGGAGAAAACTGCTTTCACTACACCTGATGGAAGCCGATGGTGCGTCTATGGATGCCACATTTCAAGCCATGATGGTGCGTCTACTTAACAGCCGTGTAGGTTATTTCACGGTCGCCTACTTGGGCATCATCAAAATATGGTCGCAGACCTGGGAAGTACATGTACACCACCTCAGTATGGTACTTAAACGACTTGCGATAAACGGGCTAGTGTGTGCCATAAACAAGTACCATATAGACAAGAGACAGCAAAATTTCCTGGGACACGTTGATGAAAGTGGAAATAGACCTAATCCAGAGAAGTTAAATCTAATTAACAACTACCAGCCACCACATATGCGCAAGCAGCTACTAAAATTCTTTGACTTGACTAACTGGCTCTGTGAATTCATTACGGATTTTGCTGTCATGACAGAGCTTCTCACAGACCTGCTGTCGCCACAGAAACGGTACGTGTGGGATGATGCAGCGGAAACCACTTTCCAGGAAGCCAAACTGCATTTCAGGTTGTGCCTTACACTTGCGCAGTACGACTCCAGTCGGCACTTGTACTTACAAACCAACGCCAGCCAGGAGGGGCTGGTGTGCGGTGTTGTACCAATGTATAGAAGATGGTGTTCGACACATGAAAGACTTTGCGAGCACGAAACTCGGCCAGACAGAGAGAAGGTACGATGGTAACGATCATGAGTGTTTGGCCATAGTGTGGGCAATCAAACGAAACAGGGCATACATACTTAAGTATCAAACGTTCACACTACTGCTGACCGACAACAAGTGTCTTGTCTGGTTACACAGTATGCGCAAAGCTCGGAGAAAACTAACACGGTGGGATCTACTGATCCAGGAGTACGATTTCACAGTAGAAAATGTTCCTGGTAAGGAAAATCAGTTACCAGACATTCCGTTACGTGCACCTAATGCTGACATTGTACACAACGATGCAGAATGGGAGGACATCTTACATCTGGTGTACAAAAAACCAGTACGTGAGGCGAAGCTAAATCAAATTAATGTTGCTTAAAAGGACACATTAATCTGTGAGGTAGTTGATGCTCAAGTGACATGCAAATTGAGAAATGCACACAAGCAAACGAGAAACAGCGGCATGTTGTGGACAATTGTCTCGAAACGTGCTTACTAAAAGTCCCACACACGTGGAAGCTGGTTGTACCACCCACATGCAGAGTGCGAGTATTTACAAATGCACACACGAGTCGCAAGAGCTCGTGGCAAGTGGCAGACTACTTTTCACGTCCCAATAGAATCAACACCACACGTTGAACAGCCTCAGACACAAAAATAACTAACACATTTTATTACAAATTGTACTGCCCACCCAAAATGCCGACATGAGGTCGCCACCCCCTTGAGTTAAAATTAAGATTGTTTTACCCAACAAGCCACTGCCCAGAGATAACTGGGGAGGAAGTTTCAACCAACACTACAGGATCACAGCAACCCTGCTGCCCTGTGATGTCACACCCGCCAAGCCTCGAGAAGAGGCTGTAAACTCGTTGCCTCAAATAAGGGAGATAAGAAATATGCGGTGCCGCCGCAACCCATGATAACAAACCCCTGTGGAGAAAGGCTATCATCTCCTGTACACCCGGAAGAACGCTGATACAGGGATTTTCGACTGTATTAGGAGGCACGGACTCGCCTCTAGCCAGAGATCGCCGGCTCGCTGGACGCATAGGTCAGCGAGCACTCCCTGGGTCTGACCAAGAGCTCTCTCTCCTCTCCTACAGCCTGCAACAGGCTCAACCTCTCCAGCAGCTTGCAGAAGGCTCAACCTGCACCAGCTGACTACAAGCACCGGCACTTCACGCCAGAGGTAACCTCGATGTCCACTTCTTACACCCCTTTACCTCAGTCACTCCTTTGACTCTGTGGTAACAGGTCGTCGCAACGTCCTTTCTGGACAACCACCCCTCAAGAGGTTAAGCTGTAAATTGCATACAGAATACTAGAAGTAGAGAGAGAATTTTAACCTTGTTCTATTACCCGCTAAATTTTGCCTGTGTCATTTAAAGTACGTAATTATTATTCACTCTAGTGTGTATAATCGAACCAGGAGTCTCCATTGTTATCAAGTTGTAATAATAAATATTACATCAAACTTTTAAATTGTTGACTACGTGCTTTTATAAATAGTTCCCCTTTGAATCTGATTTAAATTTATTTATTTTATTTTTGTAAGGATGATGTGTGTATTAAAACCCCATTGACGAACAGTCTTGAGGCGTGCTGAACTCCACGAGACGAGGCTTGAATAAGGCTATTTGAGTCCGAAAAGACATTCCACTGCTCCTGGATTTTTGGTGCTTCCTCGCCTGACCTCAGTGGCATCCTAATTCCCAACTGCCCATCTCACCGTCAGTGCCTTGGGTGTGTCTAATGAATACACATCCCCAGGACTGTACATCTGCAGGAAGGACAGCAGGTTGGCCTAGATGCACAGTAGAAAAGGTGGCATTCAGAGTCATAATCGGCGTTAAGAGCGACTAGTTTATGCTCAAGGGGAAGCAGAAATCAAACGTGAGGACACGCCCCCATCTGCGAACCCCGGAACTTACACCACGACCAATTTAACCCAGCATCTCACTTGACAATGAGTCTGAACTCGATGCCTACCTGGGCATTTGTTTGCCATGGCCAGACCGTGAATTTGTAAGTTACCTCCAGCCAGAGACATCCCCACCTCCCACAATCGCAATACCCCCTGAGGAGAAGGGTAAGAACCTACCGAATACGTGCACAATACATCTCACCTCCGGAAAGGTTATCCGTGTCAGTCTACCATCTAGTCACACCTAAAACCCACATATCTTCCACCTCCGTAAATTAAATCCCCGGTCAGCGGCCAACCCGATCACAGCGGATAGAACCAACCTCTTTGGCAGGATCGCCCATCACCACTGTTACTATCGATTAGATAGAAATTACGACACGTACCCCAAGGACAGCTGGCATCCCGTATTTTGGCAATCCTTTAAGCAAGAAAGATTGTACTCCCCAGACAGGAGGCAATTACTATCCAACTCATTCTGGGGCTTGACTCCCCTCCCCTAAGACGGGATCCCCCCACAAAGCGGCCCCTTTGTAAACCTTCCACGACCCACCGGGCTAAACAAGTAGAAAACATGCTGCGGCGGATTGCCGACTGAACTCAGGAAGACAGTCAGTGCTCTAACCACTTGACTCGAGAGACGCGCGTCAATAGAAAACATTTTCTCCCAATCAATTATAAATTGTTTGCTGACTGTGACTTTCCTGTGTAAGTTATTTTAGAATTTTCTTATCTGGGAGTGTGTACATTATTAATTCTTCCTGATGAAATATTGTAAGTTCACTCTTGAAAACGTTTAGGTCTGTAATTTCTATTCGCCACCTTAATTATTCCTTATCTTCTCTTCACTCTTGTGGAGGAATCTTTGGTTAAAAGAATAGATTCCTTTTTGCTTTCCAACCCTCTGAACTCATTTTCATGATGTCCATCTATTTAAACATTCCGCATTCAAAAATTAGGTACAGTAACTATTTTGCATTTGGATCTATTACCATTGCTTGTGTTGTTCTGAAATTTCTCTTTGTTGGTGGTTCAAATTTAAATCTTTGCCTATACTATGGAGAATGCATTGTCTCCTACGTGCTTTATGGATTGTTTCTTTGGTGTTCAGAAGTTTCATTTGTTTTTGTGAGCCAGTATACATTGGCATCTAGAGGGCGACAAGTCTCCCATCCCTGTTTGCTAGTGTGTAAATTATTGCATGTAATTGTTTGTTTTTGTTTATTAACTTGTAGGACAATATGGCTGCATTGTAGAGCAGTAGCAACAGTTGTGCCTTGGCCATTTTGTTCATAAATACATGAATTTTTTCATTGTATGTAGTTGCCTTCCTATTAATCCAATGTTACAAACCAGTCATAGGCCAAGCAGGGAAAAGTCAAGTTATAAGTATAGTTATGTAGTCTTCTTGTTATCTGTAGGGTGATTGTGAGCATGTGTAAATACAGTAAAACCCTCTTACGAAGTTTTCTGTTCAGAAGTTTTCCTGCTTAATAAGCACACATTTTTCAGTATTTTTCTGAAATGTCTTAAAAGGGTTTCACTGTATTTGGAAATAATGTAATACTAGTGTTTGAGAACTGTTTATAGATACACTTTGGCCTCGTCAGTACTCTCACCGATTGAAAAACTCAAAGATCATGAAAACTATGCTATGTGGAAGTTTCATGTGCGAGCATTATTAAAATTGGGTGACAAATGGGATGATATGATGGGCTAAACTAAGACAGAAGAGCTCTGACCAAGGACAGAACACTGTTGTCCAAGCTTTTGTTGTTGGTGGAAGTCAGTCTAATCCACCATGCTGAAAAATGTTAGACTTCCAAATCTGTGCGGGATACAATCCAAACATTATTTGAAGACTGGACTTATAAGAAAAAATTAGTTACTGAGACAGCTGATTTTGACTCATTTGGATGACTGCAGTAATGTTGAGGAATATGCAGATAAAATAATCTCTACCACACAATGTTTACGTGAGATAAACTTTGAAGTACAGAAGAATGGTTTGGCATTGCACTTTTGGCTGGGCTACCCGAGAAACACGCCGATGATAATGGGCTTGGAAACATCAGTTATCAAAATTACTGCTGATGTTATCAAGATAAATTTGTTGCAAGATGTGATAACAAAGCCTGAACTCAAATCTACACATATGGACACAGTGCTGTATAGTGATTCCTACTGTAATTGCAGAGGTAAACACAACCTAACCAAGAAACAGACAGTGTTTTTCATAAACCTAGAGATTTTGCTAAATGAAGTATTAAAGTGTCTGTTAATGATAATGGCAGAAGAAGAACGTTTGGTTGTAAGTAATCTGGCAGTCAGAACACTTAATGCTTTCTTAGCATGTATGTCTTCAGGCAAAAACCTGCAAGACATGGTATATTCGTGACCCATAGGTTGGTGCAGGTCAAGTAGTTTTTGTTGTCTGACAGAGATTTTAGGATTCTGTAGAAATATTATGGCTGAAGTAAAAACTCATCATATCCATTCCCATCAGCCATTTACTTCCATTGATTGAGTAGTAATTACCAAAAGCAACACCCCAACACAAAAGAAATTTGTATCAAACTGCATCATTTACTTTCATGATAAATAAGATTACAATTGAATAACATTCCACTTCCGTGACCAGGGACCCTCATGAAAATAATATTAACATTTCTCACGTGGCACCACACTCTAAGAAGTAATGAATACCTAGCACCATATTATCTCTGAATACGCCACTGCCTTTACTATTAGCAAAACCATTACTGCTTTTAACAGCTGAAAAAATATTATTTGCTGCTTTGGCAGCACTCATAAAATGGTTTTCTCTCTGAATAAATCACACTTGTAAATAAAAATGATAACACTTGAAATAGATTGAATACATAACAAACAGCATGCATAAAATGGTCGGTAGCTACCTTAAAATAATAAATACCACTGGTCACTATAAAAACTGTTTTCTCTCTAAATAATCACACTTGTAAATAAAAATGATAACACTTGAACTAGATTGAATACATAACCAACAGCATATATAAAATGGTCGGTAGCTACCTTAAAATAATAAATGACACTGGTCACTATAAAAACTGTCTTACATCTTTAGGAACATTATAAATTGCACCTCGACTAAGATGTGTAATGCACGCAAGTACTAAATGCAATTACTCCAAGTACATTTAATGCACACCTTACTGCAGCAACAATTCATTTACTGATGGTACAGTGAATCCTCCGTGTATTTAAGTACGGCTGCTTTAATGACAGCAAGTACCTATTTAATGACTGTGCAGTTAATATTCCATGCATGCAGATGCAACAGATTTAATGACCGTCGTGCAGTTGAAAGATTGTTGACTGATCCACACAATACTCTTTTCCCAGAACAATCCTCATACTCCAAGTGCAAAAAACTCGATGAAACACCACAAACCCATGGGGTTAACGGAAACCAGGACTCAAATAGGACTCATTTGAAGGCAGCTCGGAGTACTCTATCAGAGCTAATATTTCTTATCAAAACAAACAGTAACGATCACAAACACTGTGGCTTCTTCCAACAAACACGCAACCTTTTCAAAAGCGCATGCATGAACAATTAAAAGTATCAATAAGTGGCCTTTGACTAGCACACTTGCCACACCAAAAATGTGCCCAGTACATTTAACAGCTCTTCCACGTCACTTGGAGACAATGGCTGTCCATAGTCAGGTAATACTAATTTACCGCACCCACTTGCAAACATAGACTCGTACACCCAAGCCTGCGACTTCACCGGCAGTGGACAGCCCCAAATCGTTGGCTACCGATAGCTCGTCAGCTGTCAAAGTGCTGTAGTCCTGCTGTGGTGCCATTTCACCACTGCAAGCTACATAAAGTTCTCATTCCTTGCTAGCTAACTTGCCACTGACTTCCCGCAAAACTCCTTCAAAGAGCTAGGCCACTTTCCGTGACACGCACCCCTGACAGCTGTCATGGCAAACAACAAACTCCTCAAAGATATTTCACTCTGCCGCCCCTGCCTACCAGACGTGCATGGCACTAATCACCACGCCTCAGTGGCTCAGCGGACAGTGAGCCATTTTATGCCACAATGTGATGGACATAATGCTTATGCACGTCACATTCTTTAAATGCTATCCTTTGGTGGACACATTTTACGAACTAAGATTTTTTATAGAATTTTTTTGGAAGCTGTGTGTACCGTTCTGTGGCCTAGCCAGGCATAACCCATATTTGGTCTTGCAAATCAATGAAGTGTGCTGGATGAAGAAAGTCAGAATGACATTGCACATGTGTAGCCAATGGCTACAACTTCTCCCAATGCTTCTCCCATCAAGCAGAGCAGCATTGAAAAAGTGGAGCTATAATGCAGGGTGAGTCAAGCATTGTGCATACCTCCAGGAAATAAATGCCTGCATAAAATTTTATGCAGTGACATATTCCCATAATAGCATTCTCTTAGAAAGTCTTATCTACAATGGAAAACAAGCTGAAAGTTGAATTCTGTTTGTATCAGGCCAAAAATTTGTGGCATATCTGTACATTAAATAGATGTACTTGCAAACTATTTATATAAATAGAGGTGCTGCAAACTATTTGTATAAATAGAGGTACAGTACTCGCAAACTATTTGTAGCATTGCCATGTTTCCTGAGTTGAGCAGTTTTATTGGTCTGCTCTTCCTGTTACAACAGAATATTAAATTATCAAACAGTTTTCAAATAAACATTTACAGGCCAAAGCTCTGCATGCCACAGTTGCAGCTAAGATTGTGGGTCTTCAAGACCTCCATTCCTCATGAAATTGGACATTCTGTGGGCCACTTGCAACAATTTTAATGGAATTTTTCACTAACCAAACTCTAAAGCATGTATAAACCTGTTCTTAGGTTCAGGGTTTAACAATTACTTAAATTTTCACAGAACCTATAATTAACTAATTCCAGGTTCATATGACATTTCATTGTATAAGAAATTTTGTATTCCTTTACTTCTGGTGCAATACCAATGCTAATAATAAAGGCGTGTTTGCAAATTTTAGTTTATGGTGTCTTGGTATGCTACCAAAGTAAAAACAAATTTGAATCAGTAGTGAAATAAGGACCAACTGAATTTAAAGAGAATTGGAACAAAATCATTCTCTGTTTGCATTACATACACATGCATGTATATGTAGGTATATTTATTTATTTACTTATTTATTTAATAACAAATTCACCAACAGAATAAGGAAAATCCATCTGATGCAACAAAAAAAGGAGTATTTTCTCCACAAAGTACCTTTCAATACATGAAACATCATGCCCTTTCACTTTAACTAAATTAATATATTTACAATATAATCAGTAATTAGTGCTTACTAAAATAAAAAATATTGTTTAAACTTAAAAATTATTAATAGTAATGTATATTTTAAAAGTTAATAACTTCATAATTTCAGTCTGCATCTTTTGGAATTATTGAACTCACAGCGAAAAATAAGTTTTACGTTCATGAAGAAGGTAGTCCCAAAACAACTAAACACTATTCTAGATTATTTATCCATGAGATCACATACTGTGGTATGCCCATTTTCTTTACACAAAAGGAGACTAATTCACCAAGATTTTGAAAGAAAAAGCAGCTAACTATAGAGATATCTTAATAGTGAAATTATAAAAAGTTTTCCAACTTTGATACACAGAAGAAAACAGATTCAAAACAAGATTTTGAGAACAATGCTTAATCTTACTCAATTATATATTTTATACAATCGAAATGTTGCATTATAAAATACAACATTTAAAAAATTGAGCACATAATATATACTAAGTACCACCGGACAACTTCCATCATGTTTTGAAAAAACTACAAAGTAACAAAACCAACTAGAAACACATTATCATAAATTTAAAACAAAAATTACTTACACTACATATATTACCTGGAATGCATAAATATTCCACATATCATGCCCCAAGAGAATTTGATAGAACACCTGAAAGGTGAAAAGAATTTGTACACCATCTGATATCTTACAACTGTGCATTAAACGAAGAAACCCTTCAAATTAACATATAAAAATTATAAAAAGATGATATATCTCAAATTAGTATTACTACAAAATTTGTGCTACATACTTTATTTAAAAAAAAAAAAAAAAAAAAAAAAAAAAAAAAAAAAAAAAAAAAAAAAAAAAAAAACCCAACAGTTATATCAACATGCACATCTAAACTTTATGTATACAAATTAGACAGCACAGATATTAAGTTCTTACTTACATGGATATTCGTTTAATCACCACAATTGGCTGTTTTCTTAGTCCAGTTCTATTTTCTATTTTTAACACTTAAAGAGTTTCTATTGTAAATTATGATTATTTATTTTAAGTGTTAAAATATGTACATTCCAAAACCTCATATATTAGGATGTGTGTGTGTACATATAAAATACACACATATAACCATTCGATGCATGCAGAAATATGCAAGGCATGTGTTTTCTGTAATATACATTGTAGACTCCATTATTTTAATACTGATGTGGTGATAGATGAACATAGTGCATGCAAACTGGTTTCAACAAAAGCTATGCAGTCACATTAGTATAAGCATAACCATAAATACACAGTTACACTTTCTAAACAATGCTTGCTTTAAAAAATGTTTTTATATCATTATCGATAATGTTGTAATACATTAGCATGAAACATTCTTAGTTTGTCATAAAAATGGCAATAAACAATGTAAAAGTTATCATTATAAAGCTCCCTGAAAGTACTTCTGAAATCGAATGTTGATTTTTACTGAAGTTGTTGCCACTGAAAATAAGAGCAACCAATATTTATTTCTATAAAATCTATAAAGAAAATTATAAATGCATTACATTTTTAAAAATATTTACAGCATTCTGCTGGGTCAAGATAATGGTAAATATACACCAAGATATGCAACCTATCTAAGTTTATGAGATTCAACTTTCAGTAACTACTAACAGCCTGAAAATGCTATAGCTCACATGAGAAAGGGTTCTATAATTAAGTTATTGATAAACATTGGTTTAAGTTATTAGAATATGTGATAAATGATGGATATTTATACAGGTATTTTGTATACAGGTTAGTCCTGAACTACTGGTACAAATGCTGTGAGGTAATTCCCTTTGCAAAATGGGATAGAAAACATTATACGAACAATGTCGTACAGTAACTCGTAAGGGAGGTAGCCATCCTTGAAAATTGATATTTCAAATGGTTCTACCAGAAAATAATGAAATCTACTCAAGATGAAAGATCCATTCTGTGAATAATGTTGTCTTTAACCAAGACCAGAAACCTGCGAACAGTTGTGGAGGACTATCATCCTTGTACAGTGAGGAAATAACAGGTGGTATATTTGTAGCCTTTCAATGTGTGGGCATTTCTTTAAGCTGTCCTAATCATATGTACAGTACACTATTGCACAAATAACTTACCTTGATGTATCACTCTCAGGCTAACAATTAGCGAGAGAACAGACAAATTTTGTAAAGGTACACTTGGTTGCCTGCCAGGTACACAACCTGTTTTGCTAATCAGGTAGTACCACAAGACAAGACAGTTGTACACACAGCTGTGAGGTAGCACCAATAGCTTGTGTGACAAGGTGGCATTGCACTGGTGGTTCACAACATGGATAGACAGTAAGTACAGTGCGCAGAAATGGCGGATATACATCTCGTGTACGGTGCTGTGGCTGGTAACACAAGAGCAGCATAATGTCTGTATGAACAGACATTTCCAAACAGACGTCATCCAGGTCATTGGATGTTCACGTCTGTGGGCAGACAGTTGCACGAGACCAGAACATTTACAGCAAACAGGTATGACACCAGTGTGATACACAACGTCTTGACAGCCAGGTTTGAGGAGGAAGTGTTGGAACATATCGCTGATTCACCATCAAGTAGCACATGTGAAATCGCTCGTACAATGAATGCGAGACATCAAAGCATGTTGAAGGTTCTGCACGAACAACAGCTACACCTGTATCATCGTGAAAAGGTGCAATCCTTACACCCAGCTGATTTCCAGCCACGTGTCGATTTTGCTCGCAGGTTTCTGCATCACTGTGCAGACGAACCTGGCTTTCCTCACTACATTCTGTGGACAGACGAGGCTGCTTTCAAGTGTGATGGCATTCTCAAAAGTTGAAACAGTCACATTTGGAATGACATAAACCCACATGCAATGGTTGAACACTGCCATAATGTGACATTTGCTGTTAATGACTGGACTCACATTGTCGGCGACAACCTCATTAGACAATACTTCTTACTACACCATTTAACTGGCCATCTTTAGAGTTTTTAGATGACATACTGCCTATTCTGTTGGAGGACGTGGATTTACACACATGCAAGCGTATGTGGTACCAGCATGATTGAGTTCCTGCACATTTAAGTTTGGAATCTCGTCACCACCTTACCACCACATTTGGTGAGCGTTGGATAGGTAGAGGTGGAATAGTGAGGTGGCCACCATACTCCCCAGACCTGAACTCACCAAATTTATTTCTGTGGGGTCATCTCAAGACAGTGGTATATGAGACTCCAATCAACACGATAGCTGAACTTTGCACCCGGATTACCGATGACTGTACTATCATTCAAAACACCTCACACATCTTTGCCCATGTCAGACAGTAAAGAGTGCATCACTGCCATTTGTATATCAAAGCTGGTGGTCTCCACTTTGAACAGTTACTGTAAAACACACACATGAATGGTTGGCAAGGCATGTTCTCGTGCAGTTACCTTCTACGAACTTCCCCTTCGAATTGCAACTACCCGCAGAGCCTGTGCTGTATGAACATGCTGTCCTGTCTGTCACCACTACCTGCATTCGCACACAGCAGTCAATCCATGTTCATACGACCTGCCTTGCAATATGGGTAGTGTACCTGGCAGCAACCAACTGCACCCTTACAAACTTTGTCGGTTGTCTCAAGTATTGTTCACCTGAGCGTGTTACATCAAGGTAATGTGTTTCTATGCAGTAGGGTATGATTATGACGTCTTTACAAAATACCCACAGGTTACACACATATTGGTAGGATAACAACATACCACCCCCAGTGTCTCAATGTTGGGGATGATAGTAAGCCACAACTGTTCGTAGCTGTCAGGTCTTGGTTAAAGAAAACATGATTCACAGAACAGCTCTTTTATCTCATATAAGTTTCATTAATTTATGGTAGAACCATTTGAAATATTGATTTTCAAGAGTTGCTACATCCCTTACGAGTTACTGTATAACATGTAGTTCTGGACCACCCTGTATATTCATGTAAAGAGTCTGTCATGACATGTGTCTAAGACATTAAACTGTGTCATTCATAAAGCCACAGGATACTGTGCAACTCTAACAGAACTTGTCGTTACTAAAAAATATATATGTACATTCCTTTATTTCTCGTTTACAATTTGATGGAAATAATTTAATAATATTTGTAACAGACAGTTAAATATATTACTGCTGTTATATGTACATCTTAGGTTCTGTATCCAAAGGCATAATGTGCATAATGTCCAGTAGTTTCAAAGCATGGACATGAATTTCTTATGGCAGGAAGTGTTGTTAAACACATTTTGCGAATAAGTCTGGATGGTCATTGTAAGCAAAAAAGTTCAAATACACCATAGGCAAAAACAGCTTCACCCCCAAGATAATGGACTGAAATGCACCAATGCACCAGAGTTTTAGTATAAACATGCAAGATGTCCATTTTGACTCGTGTGAGGCCCATTAATGGTTTGCTTCTGTTGTCTATCTTAAAGCTAACCTGCATTAACGAAAGGTGCATAAAGTAAACTACCAATATAATGGAAAATGTGGATAAATAGAAGTATGCATGTTCCCCATTCCCTATACAGTTCCGACACTAACCAAAATGCTTAACATCACCTCATACCAACAGACATTAAATTAGTCAGTGTAACTGATAATGGTATTGTGATAGTCTGAGATTCATGGCAGATGTAACATCAGTCTTTGTATCAGTGCATAATGAGTGAAGTGGTTATAAAGTAAACCAGTTAGCCAAATTCAAACAATACGTATATCGACATGATGTTTGTGTAAAATTCTTGCATTAGGAATAAGCATGCTGCTACAGTTGACTCAGTATCTACCGTTTTTCAGGGGTCTGTCAAAAAATTTCCATAAATGCGGGATTTCAGTAGATGAGGGTCTTGATATATATATCAATAAAATACAACTTCTGACCTTGTTAGACTTCATTTTGAGTATAATGAGAGCTTTACACTATCTGCAAATAAAGTTTGGCTAATAAACACAATTAAAATGGGATTAAAAAAAAGTATTACAGTTAGTATTACTGTAAATACTACATTAAGAAACATTTTGCCTCAACTCATTTAAATCAAGAATATATTACCTCACAATACTGTATATAAGAGACTGTAATCCAACGTAAAATGCAAGATGACCTAAAATTTTCAAACCCTCTGAAAATGAAAAAATATGACACAGAATGTAAGTCAAATTCTGAATATCCCATATGCACACGATCCACTGACAGAGTACAGAGAGATTATCGATAGGGCAGTGCATTCACGGTGGGTGACCCAGCAAAGGGAAGCAGCGGGAGGGGTGAAAATGTACCTCTCCCCTCCTAATCATGTTGGTGGCACTTTGCACCTGTAGCAAATGTCTGTATTTTAAGTTATTAATTATATTTCACCGCAAAAAAAAAGTACCCTGGAAATTTTGGGACAGAAACAAATAAGGCGATAAAAATTTATTTCTTCACTGCCTCTAATAATTAATCATTCAAAACCACGTCCTCTGATTTTCCCTGTCGCGAGTCATGCTGTGCTCAGGCTCAGTGCTTACCCATTATTGGACAACAAAAGGTGCCAATTAAACCCTTACAGGATATCAGTTTATTCAAAAGATATGTGTCTAATTAAATTATTTAATACAAATTCTCTGATTTCCCTGCAGGAATTGAATGAAAATGAACTTTACGGTTGGCAATACAAGTTGCTTGATGTTCAAACAATTTTTGGTGACAAGGGGAGGTCAAGTATGTGCTTCTAGGCATATCATTTTATTCACAAAGATGCTGTCCATTGAGTTAAATTAATATAATGTTTCAAAATCATGTTGATTTTAAGCCAGATAAAAACTAAAAGCCAAACTTTACGAAAAAAAAAAAAAAAACACCTTCAATCACAAAAGAAAACATCTTTGCAAACAATAATTCACTGTTAAAAAATGTTTTGCTTAACATTTTCAGGTGAAACAATTTGTTTTGAAATACTAGTGACTATTTTGGGCAACAGAAAATCTTAAAATTTCTACAATTGCCAGGCGCACTTCACTTGCACTGTGGACGGCTGCGAGAGAGGATGTGCTCTCGGCAACTACTTCATCTCTAAAAGGCATGTAAGAGTAGGAAGCAAGGTGCGCGGCTGAGAGAGACAGAAAGAGGGGGTGAGAGGATGCTAGGTTGCCACGCTGGTTGCTACATAACAACTTACCCTCTTGTCAGGCATGTAAGGAGAGGTAGCTAGCCAGACTTGCATGTCACACCGTGTTGGGTGGGAAGACAAACGTGATGCAGGGCGGTGATAAATGGTGGTGCACGTGATGTATTTCATGTCCAGTTACTAGACATTTGCATAAGCCACCAGCTTAAAAATTATTGTTGTGGGAAATCATAGGTGACGGGACCAGAAATATACTTTGATCAATACAACATCAGATAAACGATACAAGCGATAAACTTTATAATTATTTATACGAGTTTTGCCGGGACCAATGAAAAGTAATTGTATCTACTTTATCGGTACGTGCGTTTACGGTACAACAAGAGTCGACTGTATTCGGGAGCATCAAAAGCAACATTCGTAACAGAGGGTCCCTTGTGATTCAACAACTGGTAAAGTGCTTCACTGAGTCATAGAGACTGGTTCCTGCCCATAAAGAAACACTGAATATGTGATACAGAAGCATGCTGTACTTCTAAATACTTCGAAATGAAGTTTGACCACAAGTGTGCAATAACTGTCGAGAACAAAAGATATTTCAACAATTCAAGTTTGCAAAATTCTACAGTCTGATTATATTAGTTCCATTTCACCTGCAGAAAGTCCAAACACCAACCACCTGGTAACTGTCCTATAGTGGCATTTTATGAATAGGTTCAATCCAATGTGAATGTTATTCCATACATCATAATTAGTGGTGAAGCTACATTCATTTTTGATGGTATTGTAATACCAGAAATTCCCACACATGGGATTATGAGATGCCAAAATGCTTTAACAAAAAGTAGTTTTCACACAGGTTCTTTATCAATGTGTGATGTGGATTAGAGGGCAATTACCTGATTGGGACACAATTCATTGAGAAATGTTGAAGAAAAGTAGAATATCATCAATTTTATGGAAAACCATGCACCCATTTATTTATATAAACTACTTGCAACACAGCAGCATATGTAGGTGCAGTACAATGACACATGACTAGACAGATAATTTGCCTCCTAAATTAAATGTTTCCTAGTCAGTGAACTGGATGAGGTGGACCATCGAAACTAGCACCATACTAAAGCCAAAGTCTATTACCATGGGAAGTGAGAAACACAAGAAAAATTAGTCTAGGCAGTAGCAGAAACTGCTAACAATGCCAATGTTAACCAAACAAAATCATTGGAGAAACAAATCATAACATGTCTAAAGCACAATATTGAACAATTTGGAACGCCTGTAAGCAGAAGTTTGTACTATGTGTCAAGGTAGCATATATCAAATGGAAATTAGGGAACTTTCATTATGGAGGCCTTATAGAACAAAGTGTTCACATCTTAGGGAAAAAAAGTTATAGACCCATAGTAAACATTTTATGACCATTGAGACACACTGGCAAATCATGTTACTTTTGTGATGGATCATCCTGTGAATGGCAACACTGACAAAAATTCTCAACTGGTAAACTGTATCTTACAAATTTAGTTTACAGACATGCATATTTTAGAATATAAACTTAACTAAAGATGTTTCTCTTTTTACATCATGAATACTTCTTACAAAATAATGTAACTTATTTAAATAAAAATTTTCAATACTGATATTACATTAACCAAGTTTCTGCTGTTAATTTGATAACACATTAAGCAATTTTATGGTATTTAACAGTGCTCTACAGAATGACTATTTAAAAGCTTGTGTTTAAGTAATTTGGATTACATCAAAGATGACTTTTAAGTGGCAAGATTTAAATCTAGGGCCAGCTGTGCTAAAGCAAGATGCAAATGGCTTTATTATAAGTGACTAAATTATTTAATTCTATTACATCGTAAAGTTTGGGCTGAAACTGTGTGTAACCATGAAAAAGCTCTATACAGTATACAGTACTACAATAATACAATAAGTGTCCCTATGCAATAAAAGCAAGTTTCAAAATTCACCTACAATATTACCAATATTGCAGCTAATTTTTCTATTCCCTTATCTATAGCTGCTAGTGCAGGCACTGCTTATCTGGTGAAATTAACAAAAAGTGACAAACAAGTGTACAAATAAGGTTTATTTATGTCAAGACAACTTTAGGCCTCTGCTCAGTTCAGGGTTTTTACATGTATGAAAAATGTGTAATCATTACACTGTTAGAAATTTTAAAATAGTATTTACTATATTTCTTACTTCTATAATCCACATTATGGTCTATTGTTTAGGTCTAAAAGGTCCAATATTACTACCACCTGTGTTCACAAAGCTTTGTGAAATATATAGCTCTCTCACACACACCCACACACACATACGTGCACGCACACACACACATGTACATTATATATATATATATATGTTATTCAGGACCTTTCCTTAACAACCAACACCTTTCATATTTAAACATCTGTGCTGTGAAACTGCTATCTCTGAACCAAAACCATTTGAGTAAAAAAATGTTGTAACTTATAAAAAGTGAGGGATGCTAAATAATAATTAAACCTTACCACATTAATTACAAGTAATTATTAAAACCACAACTTTTCCAAACAGGTGATAATTAGGCCAAAATCTACATAATAATTACAGTTTAACATGTAACATTCTTTTCACAGCAAACACAAAACGACATAACTTTTATATCAGACCTATTCTTTCTGATCAACAAGTACTTTAATTTGGAAGCAGTTTTTCACAATGCTCCGAAATTAGACAAAGTTATGGATGATGCCACCAAAGTGCTAAAACAACACTGAATATCTAAGGAAACTAAAAGTTTAATAATGCTTTAAATATTAAACTAATTTAACAAATTATGCTATCTGCACCTAATAACACAACCACCCTTTTTTTTTATTTTTTAAATAAAATGATTAAAATAAAACTTTTTCGTTGTCAACGGTATAGCAAATCTATGCAACTTTGAACACTGTTACTAAAATTGAAACTGAAATAAGTTTACATCATACATAATGACGTCATGTTACAAATATATGCTGTTGATAGTTAAATGAACACTTTTGTAAGATCATCTTTCTGCCCATTTTGTATCCTCCTGTCATACGTAAAAGTAACGTGCTATGGGACCGCACCTATAATTTTAATTGTTTCAAGTGTATCTGTAAAGTTGTTAAGAATGTAAATAAGTTAATAGTGGACCAGTTCCTACTCTTATATGCATAAAACCAAAAATAAAATTAATTTTATGTCCACAATTTAAACATCCAATTTTAAATAGCGTGAACCTCAAAATCTGATCTAAGTAGTGATGTGGTCTGTTCAGATTAAGAAATGTTCAAAGTTACCAAAAAATATATATAATATACAGCAGAAGCCCCAGTTTCACTATTTATTTTGCAAATTGTTTGGATATATAAGCACACCTGCAAATATAGCATAGTGATGACACAAAGTAGTAAGAGTAGTGTAACCTTGACACAAAACGAGTCACCGTCATCATGGCAATGCAACGAAAAAATTGCCAATTTTCTGACAGTAGCAGTGTTTGTATTCCAGTTCATCAGAAATTGACATATTGTGTGGATGGCTGTTCTTACTGTGTAGCCTATGCAGAAATAATCAGGTAAAGTTTTAGTTAAGTGTTAAGTGAATAGATCATCTATTTTGTTGTGTAATATAATACAAGGGGGAAAGCACAACACACTGGAACAATGCCACAACTATACCATGTCTGTGTACAATAAAAACTGACAAAGCAACTTTATAGTTTACTTGGGAAATGCAAAATGGCATTCCTATAAGTGGCCCATTGATTGAAGGAAACACAATACAGCTCACTGAATTAGGAATGGCGATTCAGCACTTACTGCTAGAAATTACTGGTTGGACAGCTTGAAAGTGAGGCATGGGATTTGGCAATTAATGATAACTGGAGTAAAATCATCAGCTGATGATGCCACCACAGATAAAAAATTAGGTAAATTTACAATGCTGACGAGACTGGACTGAATTTCAAAGCACTTCCTGCTAAACGTCTTGTTTCAAAAGCAGAGTTGTCTGCACCAGGCTTTAGGATGAATAAACATCTCACTGTTTTAGCCTGTAGCAATGCTACAACAAGTAATTTACCCCACATAGTAACTGGAAACTCTGAAAAGCCACAAGCCCTAAAACACACAAACTCTATCCCTGTTTATTACAGAAATCACAATAAAGTTAGGATAAATGGGGATCTGTTTGAGAAGTGGTGCAAGAAACAATTTGTTTACTCCGTTAGAAGGTTTAATGAAGAAAATGGACTGCCCCCTTAAGATTTACTTTTGATTGACAATGCTTTATCTCATCCTTACGATATGCAATCAGCAAATGGAAATATAAAATAATTTTTTTGCCACTAAATACGACCTAAATTTTTTACTGGAAAATGTTTCTACAAACCCTAAATGAATAAGAAGACTATACCATCTAAAAGAAAAAAACATACAGCATGTTATCTATTAGGTAGTACAGTTGTGTGCAAGAGTACGCTGTCTGTTTAAACACCAAACAATGATCATATCCCAAAACTTGTTAAAAAAAAATTTCAGGATGTGAAGATGCAGACGAAAATTGCCTTCAAGAGTGGACAACATTTGATGGCAATGGCTATCAAGACTATAGTGATGAAGAGACTGTCTTGATAGTCCAGGATCAACTTATCACAGTTCTACAACTAGTGAAGGGGAACACATCCCCATGAACCTTGTTTCCAATTTGGATGCTGTGAATACCTTTGAACTGGCATTACTAACACAATGTTTATGCAATGGTGGGGCAATATTGCATCATCAATCAGGTTTATTTCCTTGTGCCAAAAGAATATTACACATTTTTTTTTAGTGAAATGAGAGTTAGTGTGCTTTTATACAATGTGGAAGTAACTTAATTCAAGAAGAAAATATTACTAAACAGTGCATTACAAAATACAATAATGATATTTTGAAGCAAAATATGTGTTTTGTTAGTTCATAATACAATACCCAATTTCATATTTATAATTTTTATTATATAGCCTCACCTCTATTAGAGCTATAGTACTACAGTTTAATTAACAACATATTAGGATTCTATTCTGCTAAACGTTAAGAATAAATAATCATTTTGAAGTGTGAACAAATATTTTGTTTACCTTGCAAGTTTAATTTGAAACTTTTCCCCTCAATCACGGGTTTAAATTTATATTAAAATGTTTTTGAAAGTAATGTTTGGATTATCTAAAATTACCAGTTTTCTACTGTACAATGCTACAACATGAGAATGCTTTTCCTACACTGCTGCCAACTTGACTGGAAGTGTCCTTTAAAATAAAATATATGCCATTAGCACCTGGGATTTTCTCAAGGGTCAACTTCAAAAGTGCTCAATTAATGACGAACCAGCTGTACACAAAATTTTAAACCAAGAAAACGATTTTTTGGAACAATTATATACTATGATAACCACTTTATTTACCGAATGATCACTTACTGAATAATATATGAGAAAAGGTATAGACATAAATGGCAGCTCATCAAAAAAATGGATAAAATACAAAAAAATTGTAATTGTGATTTCAGGTATAGGTTTACAAAAATACACCAGTATTTGTTTATTACATTTCATAATAAATTGTATGAGGCTTGAAATTATTTAAATTTCCACACAAATAATTATACATATTACAAATAAATATAGTGACTTTTTATACATATTAATTTCCAAATATTACAGTAAATCAAGCAACAGACAAAATGTGTGCGACAAGTTTGGAAATATGATATACTTTGATTTTAAGATTATAACTAACAAAGAAAAAAACACTGCATCATGAATAAGAATGCTACACCATAGACTACCATCCTTTTCTTACAAAGTTCTATACAAATTAGATTGTGAAAACCTCTGACAGTTAAAAATAATAACTTTTTAAATTACTTTATAAACTTAGACATATACATGATCAAATCATTCCATTAATGAATAAAGTCCATCAACAAAATTTGCAAAAAAATTATAGTCTTTACTGAAATGTTTGACTTTTTTAACATGAAATTACTAAGTTAATGCTGTATTTCCCATCCACATAATGAAATGCGTTATCCAGAGCAGCTATGATATGGCTGGTTTAAAATAGTAAAAGTATACATCACTGATTACTATACATAATAATAATCACTATGTTATATTTTTACATTTCTACACTTTCCATTTCCTTCTCAACAAGAAAACAACATGCATCACAGTACCTTAACAAATATAACAATGGCAACAATAAACAAAACACAAATTCTCAGAACTTATTTTTTGTGTAAAATGGGAATTACATGTTGTATTTCATTTTCACTTACAGTATTTTACAATTAACAACTAGTCATGAGAATCATGAACTAGAAACTTATAATTATTAACGTTATGTAGCTTGAAGTGATGATATTTGTGAAATCAAATTGTATCAACTGGATGGTCACTAATGTCTAAATCGTCAACTTCTGTCAGTATTTCACCACGGTCAGTATTACTGGTACCGCTTAAAGCCATCTTCTGCATTTGTCGAATTACTGTTGTTGCGTGGTATGCTTGCTGAAATAATGAAAATAATTTCAGTTACTAACTTTTGATATTGCAGAAACAATAAAACAACGTTATTAACACATTATATATATATATATTGTTTTTAAAATACTTCTTAACAGATACAATTATTTCATAGAAATCACAGTCATCAAATAAAAAAAAAAGTTTTGTATTAACACACTGATACTTTCGGGAGTTCCATTTCCATAGAACAGTACAATTAATTTTACCAGTAATTAAATATATTATATGCACTTGGAGACATATCCACATATACTTTTGTAACAGCATAATAATACCAGTGGCGGATTGAATGAACCAGTTAATGATGAATGATTATGTGAACTGTACTGTGTATAGCAATGATTTTTTCACATTAACTGCCAATTTTTTTCACATTAACTGCCACAATACAATATATTTTTTAGCTGCCTTCATAGAAATTGTATAAGTTTATTGTATATAAGATTCTTATTCTGAAAAAAAAAATTACTAGGACAAAAATGTTGGCACAAACAATTATATTGAAATAATATAGTGAAAATTATTGAACCATTTTTGTTCATCGCCATATAAGTTCTACAACCCAAAATTGATTTGCTTATACAATAATTTGGTAACTGTGTATTCATAATATTGAAGAACAAATAAACTATTATTCTGCTACACATTTCCTATTACATCAGGAAAAATAAAAGAATTGACCTGAGGTCATCTAAGTATGCCAAGTGATTGTGTTTCATTTTTAACGAAAAATTTTCATTCAATTTTAAGTGGAACATGTGAAAAAAAACTGAGAAGAATGTAGCATACTCAGCTGGCAAATAAGTGTAGTGATTGCAATATTCACAGTTATAAGCACATGATTTTAAAAACTCTTCTTACATTAATAAGTTGTTTAATTGCACTTCATTGCATATTTTACAAATTTGCAGTTTTGGAAGCCTTGTTGTAAGTTCGGGAATGCAAAACTTATTAAACAATCAATGCCCTTTTTTGTCACCATTTCACAGCTTGATATTTCATTTTAAACTATTTTTATGTATGCATTCTTAGAGTTTTGGATTGATTCTTTTATCTAATGTATATGGCTCATGTATACTGAAGTTTTACAAGAACATCAAGGCATTTCATTGCATAAAGAACGAACTTGAAAACTATTGACAAACATGCAAAATGCTGAAGAGTATGTACAATCTGTTGAATGCAATACGCAACAAACACAAATATTTTCTTTTATGAAATTTACCTTTTGAAAACAAATTTTATATATAATAATATATATATATATATATATACATCACAGTAAACGCAGCCTTATTTTATTTTAACCCGGGCATTTACAAGAGTTTTATCAGACCAAATCTGTCCAATGTCAACAAAGTAGTTAAAAAAAAAAAAAAAACTGGGAATCATTAGGAGATTTTTGTCACTTTGATTTACAAAAAAATTTCAAAAAGTTCCCCAAACTCTCTGTAATAGGCAGAACCACTTTGAACCCTATAATATAATACTTTTTGTGTTACATGTTTCAGTCACTATGTTGTATATGTAAAAATAATTGTAAAGGTATTGTGTTGCTAAAATGCTGTTTAGTTTATGTTTGAATTTCTAACGGTAAAGATAAAAGTTTTTATTGATTAATTATGCTACACATAATAGTCTTCCAAATGAAAATTATATTATACATTTTAATAAACTAATTTATAAAATGTTATTTGCATTATGGCATTTACGCAAATTTAAGGAATTATTTTGTATATTCCCCTAATTTATTAACATACTCAGATAAATTATTCTGAGTTACTTACCACAACATTACAGAAATCTTTAAATTTAAAATTTCTTACATTCACTTCACAAAACAAACTTTTAAACACCTTTTCACTTAAAATTTTTTACGTGGTACAATTTAACTTGAATAGTGATAATAACAAAACTAAACATATATTGAGTTACCAGATTTCATATAACCAAAAAGTATACGTACGTATGTGAGAACATAATTGACATATAATTTCAATTTTTTTTGCAGTAAATACATTAAAAATTGTGTAAAACATTGACAACTTTGTTTTGTGAGTCATACTGTTGACATCTATCAAAGCATTTGAACAGCGACAAAAACTATTATAAGGATTTTCCATACCAAAAATGCAGTGTGTCTTGCAAACATTGATGATCACAATATTAAAAGGAATGGCATTTTTATTATAAGAAAATTTAAGGCTTCTAATATCATTACACACTGTGTGTAGCTACATGGCAAAATAATGTGTATAATAAAATTTTTTAAATAATGAGATACAATGGAATGGTTGCAGGAAAATGTTTGCAGCATTAACTGAATATTGTTAAGGAAAGTTAAGCCTACTAGAAGTTTTTAGTTCTGTAGTTCTCAGCACCATCTGATACAATACAATATGTTTGGGGTCTCGCTACAGGTGCATTCTAGCCTGATGACTCACTCTCTTCAGGTAGCTAGTAGGTAACGATGCAAGGAGGGTAAGGGTAAGAGCTTAACAACAGTCATGTCTTATTGTGACATACACCTCAAGTCCATGGACCCCGTTGAGCCAGAACACCTGTGAATGATTTTTACCAGGATGTGGTTGGGGTAGGGTTACCAGACACTGAAGATAGAAAGGGACATTCATTCTAGAACAGGAGAATATTTAATTAAAAAGGAGGACAACAAAAGTTGTTACGTGTTGAAAATTATATATACAGAAGAACAATTCATCTTTAAATTATTTTTGCAACACACTACTAAAATTTTAACAATATAAGATAAATATTTTAATCAAGTCACTCATTTTTAAGGGAAACAAATTTCAAGAGATTGATTAATAACATTAAGAAATGTTCCTAAAATCAGATAATGTAAAACATTACAGTTAAGGATCAGGGGAAAAAAAAAAAAAAAAAAAAACTGGAGACTTACATGCATACACCCATTATGAAATGGAATGAAAGTGAGACTTGAAGGGGAAAGAACCAGGAACATAATTTACATGGTTTATTAAAGAGTATACATGTGTTTTTACATATAACCAAATTAATTTAAAAAAATTATATTTCACAAAATTTAATAAATGTTATCATAATCTTATACTGTATTTGCATTAAGCTTTAAGATTATTTACATGCCTCTTCATAGCTAATTTGATCCCGACCTTCCTGCAAAGATTGCTGCACACTGACCTACAATGCAGTTGACTGTGAGTGAGAGTGTGAGAGTGAGAGAGAGTGAGAAAGTGTGAGAGTGAGCATGTGAGAGAGCATGAGAGTGAGAGGGAATGAGTGTGAGAGAGCGTGAGTGTGAGAGAGAGTGAGAGCACCAGTGTTAGTGAGAGTGCCAGTGTGAGAGAGAGAATCAGTGTGAGAGAGCGTAGTGTGAGTGTGAGAGAGAGTGCATGAGAGAGTGTGCATGTGAGAGAGTGTGAGTATGAGAGTGAAAGTGTGATTGCGTGAGAGTGAGTGAGCAAGTGAGGAGATTAGGGCGGCTCTTAACAGCAAGGTATTGAGAGCCGATGAGGGTGAAGCAATGTCAGTATGGAGCAGTGCTGGAATGCAAGAGCAGGGGAAATGAGAGATTCCTGAGAAAACCTGCCAACCAGCGGTATTGTCCAGCGTGATTATCACATGCAAAAATCTGGGGCGGCCTCGCTGGGAATCTAACTCGATTTGCTTTGGTACGAGACAAGTAGTCTAACCACTACAACACAGCGGCCCTGGTTGACTCTTGAGTTAGACTGCCAGGCAAGGTATGAATAGATTTGTTCAATTGATCATGAATATATCAGTCCAGTTTCTGGAAACTGTCTAGTGTTTCATCAAATATCCACTTGTCTAAAGATAACTAGTTAAATCATTTAAGAGCATTAACTTTTTAATAACTGAATAAAATGTAATTGTTATTTTGGAGAGGATTATTCAACAAATAAGTATATTCAGGATTGTGTACACTTTTAACATGTTAGTTAAGCTACTATTGAAGGTTTCAAAATAAAAAGAAACCTATTCATACTAATAGAACATGCCTAAGATTCATATGTAAATATCTTTAAATGTTTACCATAACACCGTTAGAAATATGAATGTAAAGCGGATTACATTGAAATTTGCCTGACAAAATAATACAAATATAATATTGGATAAAATATTTATTAGTATAGTATACAATACCAGAATCTTCCAAAAAAATACTAGCCTCTATTTATACAAATTACCAACAAATTTTGGAATTGCTGATTTTTTTATTTGTCTCATACTTCTTAATAATATGCAGTGATTTGTAGGGTTCCTGTAGCATGATTAACTAGGATTTTCAATATGGTTATATTATAACATTTTCCAGGCAATCAGTCATCACAGAATAACTTTTTGTTAGCTTATAACCAGAGGTTCTGTTAAGTCATTAATTATTGGTATCCCAAAGCTATAAGTTAAAAAGTAAGTAAATGCAATGGGATGAGGTTTCTTGGAATATTTGTAGCAGTTCATAAGTACTGTTATCACACTATAAAATGGAACTGAAACATCATCTATCATATTATTTGAGCTGAGCTATAACAATAATTTGTCTTTATTTTAACTTGTGCTTATGGATGGTGTATGTTACATGCTTCTTGGATAACTAGGAGTAGCATGTATAATAAATTATAACTTATAATGAACGGCACTTCCAGGTTTCAGCTGGGATTCACACTCAAATGTAGATAACCTCTGCCACATTTTACTTTCTGCTTATAGATGTTTTCTGAGCTGTGAGGTGGGTGATAAATATTTTAAAAGTGGAAACCGTTTAATTAATTAATTAATTAATGGATTACTGTGCCACCCAACAGTTTAACACCAATAACAGGGTGGCATATACATAAAAACATTTAAGACATCACAAACATGTTGTACAAAGTACAAACAGAGAAACAAAAAACGACACAAGAAAAACAGATGTACAAACACACACACGTACATTAATAACCATATGAGAAAAATAAAATGAGAACAGAGAGAAAGCTAAAAATATTATAAAAAGAAGTTCTAGAAACAAAAATTATATTGCATTATGCCTATAAATTACAAAAATGTTTATAGAGAACCTGAAATAAAATCTTTTTACCAGAAATAGGGTCAAAATTAGAAAAATATATATTAAAATTACCAATGCATCTACTGACTAGATCTTTTTTATGACCCAAAACAGAAATAAGTATGTGAGCTCCAATGAATATACAGAGGTGATTTTAACCCAACCTCCTTACATATAGAGGGAAAAGATAAATAACTTAAAAAAACATTAATTAAAAAGAGAGAATCCATAATAAGTCTACAATCAGCTAAAGACAATGTTTTTTATTTTACTAATTCATTATTATAATCAAAAACTAATTGGGAGGAATATCTATGAAATAATAATCTAAAAACATTATTTTATATGTTCTCTATTCTACTAGCATCAGTTGAAGTAATATAATTCCATACTACAGAACAATATTCTAATTTGGATCTAACAAATGCATTATATAAAAATAAAAGTAAGTCTGGTGATGTTGCAGAATAGCTTATAAATCTAATTAAACCTAACGTCCTACTGATTTTGCTTAATAAACTTTCTCTCTGTGTGTGTGTGTGTGTGTGTGTGTGTGTGTGTGTGTATGTATGTATATATATATATATATATATATATATATATATGGACGCCATGCTGTGATTCATTAAATTAAATTTTTTGTATTGAAAGAAAGACGTTTAAAAATTACTTTCTCGAAAACTTTAGAAAGAGCACATAACAAAGATATTGGGCTACAGTTGTTCAAATCCTGCCTATTTACTTTTTTAAAAATAGGCACAACAACAACTTCCTAAGTTCCTCCGACCTCAGATTTTCCGTTTATTCGTGCTCAGTATCCCATCCCGTTTCCTTGTTCTATGGCCTTGCCTTATCCTCCCTCCTGTGCGTGCACACTGGCCTGTCCTCCCCTACCTCAAGTTTTTTCCCTGACGGTTTTAAAATTTTGTATCGGTCTACTTCTCCTTCAGCTTTACTTGGGTGCACTTTGTGTATATCGTTGTCAGCTGTGACCTGATGGGGACATGCCCTGCTGAATGGTTCCTAAAGTTGGAAGGTGGGTTCTGCAGCTGACATTAGCGGAGAATTTAAGTTGAGTTCTTGAATTCTGTCTGCGAGTTCATTTAAAGTCATGTAAGGTTGTCATTTTAAAATTTATAAAGGCAGTTTGGAGCAATAGGTTCCTGGTCTAGCATTGCCAGTGTGAGCCATGAGAATGTGTGAATTTTTCCGGTTTGCATTGCCGGCTATTGTAACTGTATTAGTTTGAAAATTTAGTGTTATGCAAATGTTAATATATTGAGCAACTGGAATGGTTTCTGGTTTTGAATTGCTAGTGTGAACCCTGTCATGAAAGTTATAGAGTACTGTGGTTCCCGGAATAGGATTGCTGGTGTGAACCTTAATGTATTTTAACAGTCAAGATTTGCATTGCCTGACTGTACATTTGTTGGTTGTTCTTTCCTTCATCCTTGAAGTGCTGTCGACTTGCCAGACCCACATTTTCCTTCATTGAATGTGGTTATTGGTACGCAAAATATTTTTAGATGTTATTAAATATATTGGTATTAATTTGAATGATACGAAAGGCCCTGTTACATTGGTTTCGCACAGCATTTATAAAGGCGGCGTAGGTTTACCGCCATTTAGTTGAGGATAGTCATATTATTGTGTTTTTTAATTATTGTTTTAATAGTCCTCTTTAAACGCCTTTAGTAGGCCATGATGCACGGTGAGTGTTTCGGACATTTCTTAACTGGTATGTAGCTATTGTCCCATTTCACGGCCTTTACTGGCTCCCGAGTTTTTTTAGGAGTGAGCCGTGTATGTTGAGTTTAAATGTTTTTAAAAATGTTTTTATATTCGGTGTAAAGTTTGCCACATTTAAAGTACACTCATGTGATATTGAAATGTGATGTCAATTAATAATTATATATTTGCAGAGTCGTTCCAATACATGCTTTCGTGGTGTATGCACCATTATGGGAAATTTATATCAATTTAATTATATTGATTAAAGATTCCTTAGTCGCCGGGGGGACGGACTCAATGAGTGACAGTTCCTTTATCTGTCCACTGTTATTTCAACATATAAAAAACATTCCTATTTTGTCCATGGCTAGTGTCCCAACTCTTTTATCTTTCTTTGTTGCCGTGGCTAATTTAGTTGATTTACATTTGTGCGACTATCATACTCTTTTGCGTGCACTGGTTTCGCCTTACAACTGTTGCTTGAGGAGATTAAGCATATTCAGGGTTCTTTTTTAAAATTTCATGAAAAGGCGTTGGAGCATGCCCTTCCTTCAAGAGTTCAGTGTACATGCGTGTGTGTGGTTATATTTACCATTTTTAGTGCTCGTATGAACCACTAATAGATTTTGTTGAATCGGTGCTAGCACATCATCAGCACACCTTATGGTTAGATCTAAAAGAGCAAGAATTAGTTAATATTATTTGGGAGAACCTAGCCCCTCACGTGCATTCAGAATGCATGTTGTTGACCGTGCCGCATAAGTTTACGGAATTGCGCAGCCTGGCCGTAAATATTCAAGGTCGCCTGTCTGCGACATCGGAGTATCGAGCGATCTATTCGCAGAGGAGCGTTTCCGCTTGCCCACCTGAGTCTAGCGCCATGGAGCACCGAGCTGTCTATCCACCAATAAGGGGTTCCGCTCCTATGGCTGTGTGCAGCGAGGCAGTTACAAACACGTGCAGCGTACTTGTTACACATCATAGCATGAATTATTGTGTCAGGTCGTGTTGCCAGTGAATGTCCTTCCCCTCGTGTGGAATACGACCAGACCAGTGGAAATGCTTCCGGTGGTGATTGGTCACGTTCGATCGCGGTGTAATGCTGCGGGAAATGAGTGATGACGGGATCTGTGCTCGGTATTTCCCGTCGCGGGAAGTCAGATTTCCAACAGCCGGACATAGTTAAAAAAATGTACTGTCCAGATCACCCTTGCTGGCATGTTGCTTTGCGCCTTGTTAGATTCTGGGACTAATTGGAAAATGTCAAGCAATTGGTTAAAAATAAGGTAATTTCTCGGTCTCGCATTTGCAGTGTGGATGCGCTAGAAATTGTTGTGGCCAATGGTGCTGTGTTGAACTGTTCCCATGTTGTTGATTTACACATTAAGGTGGGATTTTTTTCGTGAACTTTTCCCTTTCGAATTTAGCCTACCTTAAATCATGACTTTATCTTGGGATTGGATTTTTTGGGGCGCACTCGCGCTTCCATTGATTTCTGGGCTTTTACGTTACCTTTTGGTTTCGCGCCGAACATAAAAATCAGTTTGGGACGTGGTTGTCCCACACGGTTTGAGGGTGCTGAAATAACTTTTGAGGGTGGCGATGACCAGCAAGTGCAGCAGGAATTGTTTCAGTTTTGGGAGGAGTTAAGCGATGTAATTACTGGGAAAATTGGCAAATGTGACGCTATGCCTTATAAGTTGACATTGACAGACGAAGTTTCTGTCAGAGACAGGTATTTCAAGTGCCCTTCTCCGAAACTGAAAGCCTTTAAGGAAATTATATAAAAATTATTGGAGGCTGGAGTTATAGTGCCTTCCAAATCTGACTATTGTTCTCCGGGATTTTTGGTATGAAAGCGAGATAGTGATAAATATCGGTTGGTCCTGAACAATGCCCTGGTTAATAAAAAAATTCGCATAGACCCTTTCCCTTTACCTACTGTCAACTGTGCTCTCCAACATCTAGGCCGTGCAAAGGTGTATTTGGTGATAGACTTGAATAATAGCTTTCACCAATGCCTGCTTGATCCATCTTGTCGCAAATATACGGTGTTCACCATCCTGTGGAATCAATTTGAATTCACACAAATCGCCATGGGGGCAAATTTTGGCAGTCAGACCTTATCTCACGTGCTGGACCATGTTTTCGGGGACTATAAATATCAATTTGTCTTTAACTATGTTGATAATGTTATTGTATGCAGTGAAGATTATAAGTCATTTAAAGCATTTGCATCTTGTTCTTTAGAAATTCCGGGAGGTTGGCTTGACAGTCAATCCGGATAAGATGACCTTGTGCCGGAATCGAGTGAAATTTTTAGGTTATGTCATCTATGAGGGAAAATTGTTGTTAGACCCGGACAGAAATGTGCCCATGTTAATTTTCCAAGGCCTTGCTCTCTGAAGGGCGTGCAGAAGTTTTTAGGGATTATGGGTTATTATGCGCCTTTTATTCCTAATTTCTCAGAACTCTCTGCTCCATTAAATTTCCTCAAGAAAAAGGAGGTAGAATTTTCCTGGGGTGATAACCAGGAACGCTCCTTGTGTAATTTAAAGGATATTTTAAGTTCTCCTCCTGTGCTATCGCTCCCTGATTTTGAACGCCGCTTTGTTGTTCAAGAAGATGCATCTTCTGTCGCCTTAGGCACTGCTCTCGGCCAATGGTATGGTTCTGAGATTAGACCAGTAGCATACGCAAGTCCTACCCTAAGTGAAAGTGAGCATCATATAGGCGTGTACTAAAACGAAACCCTTGCGTGTTTATTTGGCCTTGAGCATTTTGCACAGTATATCGAGCATGATGAGTTTGATCTTTGCACTGATAACCAGGCATTGAGTTGGGTGCTGAGTCACCCGCACCAACTCGGCAAGTTGGGCTGTTGGGTACTGTGTTTAATACAATTTTGGTTTAAGGTTTAGCATGTTCGAGGCAAAAATAATCCTGTAGCTGATGCTCTATCAAGAATGTTTGACATCTCAGATTTCGAGCCCGTACGGGCTGATCCATCAGTTAGTTAAGTTTACAGGGTTTTCCTGAATTTTTTGTGCAGCTTCGGGATGTGCACAGTTCTGATGTCTGGTGTCAACGGGTCGTGGCTGACGTGTCTGCTAGAGTTCAGTGTCCATACATGGTTAAGGATGGCTTGTTGTATTATACAGGGAAATTGGGTAGGGCTCGTAAATTAGTAGTGTCTAAAAAATTACGACCCTTCGTGCTTCATTACTTTCATGATTCATTGTATGAGGGTCACCTTGGTATCCAAAAAACTTTGTTAAAGATAACATCTCGGTTTGCATGGCCTTCTGTTAAACCTGAGATATCTGACTACGTTCGTTCCTGTCTAGTGTGTCACTGTTGCAAACAAGCTGCCCAGACTAATTTTGGAAAATCTCAAATCCAAATTCCTAATGCCCCCTGGCACACCGTACAT
Organism: Dryococelus australis; assembly: GCA_029891345.1. Classification (NCBI taxonomy): domain Eukaryota; kingdom Metazoa; phylum Arthropoda; class Insecta; order Phasmatodea; family Phasmatidae; genus Dryococelus; species Dryococelus australis. Next base: position 233,825,668 of record CM057009.1, on the reverse strand, counting down.
CCGGATATTTTTGGCCCCTTGGAGCGTTCTCGTAAAGGAAATATGTGTATTTTAATTCTCATGGATACTTATTCTGAATTTGTCATCCTGTTACCCCTTCATAATATAAAGTCTTCAATGATTGTTCGTGTGTTGAATGATCAGGTTTGGAAATTTCTAGGGCCCTCTGTTGAAATTGTTACCAACAACGCCTGTTACTTACAATCTGTTTGTTTCAAGGACATGTGTTTTCGATGGTCAATAAAATATTACACCTCAAGTCCCTATATTCCTAAAGGAAATCAAGTTGAAAGGTTTAACAAAAATATCAAGCCTACTCTCACCATTTTTTATAATTCAGATCATACCCAGTGGGATAAAGATATTGAGTTCATTAACATAGGTTTCAACAGTGCTGTCCATGACTGACTGACCATCCTCCTTTAGTTTTTTTGGGTCGTCATTTACTTCATCCCTCGTTGAACCTGTGGAATATCCCGTTACCTGATTCATTAGATCCTGCTCACCAAGACTGCCTCCTCGACAAAATCTCTCATCATTTAGAGGTGGCCAAAAGGGAGATTGCTGCCCGACTGGATAAGGCATATGTTCTGGTACCCTTTGTTGTGGGCAATCAAGTGCTTTGTAAGAGCTTTGCCTTGGTTGACAGCGAAAAGAACGTTGGATCTGAATTTTTAGCAAAAGATTCTGGGCCTTTCGTAATTAGCAAATTTCTTGATAATAATACTGTGCTTTTGTCTCATCCAGGTGAGACCCATGTGTACAAAAAGTCTCACGTGTCGCACCTGAAGAAATTTGTACCTCATGTTTAAGGTTACAGTTCCCCTTGTTTTGTAACTGGCAGTGTGCCGCATCCTTGTTACCTGTCTCTAATCCAATATCAATTTTTTTCCCCTCTTCATCCGCCTGAGTGAGAGTGGTGGTGGCTGCTGGAGGCTACTGCTGGCTACTAACCCTGCTTCTGTCTGCTTGATGCTTTAGCAGAGCTAATGGGTGTACTTCGGCTCTTCCCTAAATATGCCTGGATGGTGCGCTGCTTGATTTGTTTGGACTCCTACATCTTGACTGCAATGTTTGTCCCCGGGGACTTGGGACAGAGAACTGTGTGTATTTGGAAACTGTTGAAGAAGTTGATGGACATTGACAACTTTTATTGAGATTACTTTAAGATCATGGGCACAGATCGTCGTATGGTAAATGTACTGTTTTTTGTGCATCTCTGAAGTCTACTCTGGAACTGTGTGTTCTACTGCTTCTGACCAGATTTTTTCTTCTTCGTCTAGATACTATCTTCATGTGTTTTTTGTGCCGTTTGTTAAGCTGTGCCTTGTACTTTGTTTAGTGACTGACTTACTGATGCCTGCAACCCGCCCCTTTTTTTCTCTGGCAGGAGAAAAAGCGCTGATTACAGCACGCAGACAGTGTCATTAGTTCCTCCGACCTCCGATTTTCCGTTTTCTCGTGCTCTGTATCCCATCCCGTTTCCTTGTTCTATGGCCTTGCCTTACCTCCCTCCCGCGCGTGCACACTGGCCTGTCCTCCCCTACCTCAAGTTGGTTCCCTGATGATTTTAAAATTTTGTATTGGTCTACTTCTCCTTCAGCTTTACTTGGGTGCACTTTGTGTATATTGTTGTCAGCTGTGACCTGATGGGGACGTGCCCTGCTGAATGGTTCCTAAAGTTGGAAGGTGAGTTCTGCAGCTGACGTTGGCGGAGAATTTAAGTTGAGTTCCTGAATTCTGTCTGCGAGTTCATTTAAAGTCATGTAAGGTTGTCATTTTAAAATTTATAAAGGCAGTTTGGAGCAATAGGTTCCTGGTCTAGCATTGCCAGTGTGAGCCATGAGAATGTGTGAATTTTTCCGGTTTGCATTGCCGGCTATTGTAACTGTATTAGTTTGAAAACTTAGTGTTATGCAAATGTTAATATATTGAGCAACTGGAATGGTTCCTGGTTTTGAATTGCTAGTGTGAACCCTGTCATGAAAGTTATTGAGTATTGTGTAACAGGTTTCTGTCCTGTCCTCTCATTGTAGTTCTCAGTAAACACCAATGAACTAGCTCAGCGTGAGTTGGAGACTTTGACTACATAATAATGTAAGTTTGTTGATACCAGGATTGCCAATAAATAAAAGAAGAAGTTAAATGTCTACTGGAGATTTATTGTCGTCTTGGGAAAACAAACTATTGACACTCGCAGCTGACAAACCCAAAAAAAAAAAAAAAAATACAGAATGGCAGCCTTCATAAAACTAAATTTTTCTCTTCAAGAGTTACAAAGACGAGAGAGAATCATTACTTTACTCTCCCGGTGCTCTATTGACTCCTCGCACAGACAGAAATTAAATTTAATAGATATTTGAATTGAAACGTCCACAATAAAAAAGAAGGTTAAAGTCACGGGCGCTGGTTGGTGCGAGTCACGTGATCACACGTTGCAGGCTGTCCGACTGACAGCTGACAAACGATCATGCTGCGACGAACTGTTGTGATACCCGAGAAAGGTCGTGCTTCCTTATATATTGGTAGAAAGTTTCCTCATTGAAAACATATTGTTTTCGAGATGTCGGTCACATCAGCCAAAGGTGACCTCTGTTATTTTCCTAGTTTCACCATGTTGTGCCTTGCGGTGGCGGATGTTTTTAGTTTACTAACACAGTGATAAGGAAAAGATGCACTATCGTCCTATGAGATCTGTTGTTAACGTCTGTTACAACTGAGGAAAAGAGGAAAGAAAAATAATAAATTTGGAAAAACAATAATAAACAAGTTGTCATTGCCACGACCTTTCACATATTACATGAATTACTATCCTTGACTGAAATATAGACAATTGAAATACTTCCAGAATATACCAATTTTATATATATATATATATATATATATATATATATATATATATATATATATATATATAGAGCTGCAATGCTACAACTGTGGTTCCCGGAATAGATCGCCAGTGTGAACCTTAATGTCTTTTAACAGTCAAGATTTGCATTGCCTGACTGTACATTTATTGGTTATTCTTTCTTTCTGCCTTGAAGTGTTGTCGACTTGCCAGACCCACGTTTTTCTTCATTGAGTGTGATTATTGGAACGTAGAATATTTTCAGATGTTATTAAATATATTGGTTTTAATTTGAATGCTACGAAACGTCCTGTTACATTGGTTTCGCATGGCATTTATAAAGGCGGCGTAGGTTTACAGCCGTTTAGTTACGGATACTCATATTATTGTGTTTTTTATTTATTGTTTTAATAGTCCTCTTTAAACATCTTTGGTCGGCCGTGATGCATGGTGAGCGTTTCGGACGTTTCTTAACTGGTACGTAGCTATTGTCCCATTTCACGGCCTTTACTGGCTCCTGAGTTTTTAGGAGTGCACAGTGTATGTCGAGTTTAAATGTTTTTAAAAATGTTGTTTTTATATTCAGTGTAAAGTTTGCCAAGTACACTCATGTGATATTAAAATGTGATGTCAATAAAAAATTATATATTTGCAGAGTCGTTTCAATAAATGCTTTTGTGGTGTATGTACCAGGATCGGAAATTAATATCAATTTAATTAAATTGATTACTTTTATAACTTGTCTTATAGTGGAATCGTAGTGGCATTCTTCAATATTTTATTTGGTAGAATTGTAATTGAAGACTATGTATGGGACGTATTCATCCCAGTGTGCATGGTCTTCGTTTGCACAGACAGTCAATTGTTGTGATAAAATATATTTACTGGTTCGGTCATCCCATTACAAGCCGGGTTGTACACTTGTAGCATTGCAGCTAGATGTATATAATTAGTATATTTAGGAAGTATTTCAATTGTCTATATTTCAGTCAAGGATAGTAATTCATGTAATATTTGAAACGTCGTGGCAATGACAACTTGTTGGTATTCTATATATTTTAGTTTTTCCAAATTTGTTGTTTTTCTTTCCTCATTTCATCAGTAGTAACAGACATAAACAACAGACATCATGGGATGATAGGGCCTCTTTTCCTTTTCACTGGGTTAGTAAACTAAAAACATCCGCCACCGCAAGGCCCGACATGGTGAAACGAGGAAATTAGTTGACGTGAGCGACTACTCGAAAACAATATGTTTTTAATGAGGAAACTTTCTACCAATATATAAGGAAGCACGACCTTTCTCGGGTATCACAACAGTCGATGAGTACATCACATCAGTTCATCGCAGCACAATCGTTTGTCAGCTGTCAGTCGGACAGCCTGCAACGAGTGATCATGTTACTCGCACTGACCAGCGCCCGTGACTTTAATCTTCTTTTGTATTTCAGACATTTCAGTTCAAATATCTATTAAATTTATTTTCAGTCGGTGCAAGGAGTCAATAGGGTGCTGGGAGAGAAAAGTAACGATACTCTCTCGCATCTTCGTAACTCTTGAAGTGAGAAGTTTTGTTTTATGAAGGCTGCCATTCTGTCTGGTTTTTTTTGTTTGTTTGTCAGCTGTGAGTTTCATTAGTTTGTTTTGCTGAGACGACAATAAATCTCCTGTAAACATTTTACTTCTTTTATTTATTGGCAATCCTGGTATCAACAAACTTACATTATTATGTAGTCAAAGTCTCCAACTCACGCTGAGCTAGTTCGTTGGTGTTTACTGAGAACTACAAAGAGAGGACAGGACAGTAACCTGTTACACGCTGTTGTCAGTAATGTTTTGATTTGTAATTTCTGCAATAATTCTGCAATCATGTCAATATTAAAGGACGTGCTACCATCTGTTAAAATTGACTTGGGGCATCCTACCAAAGTATGACTTCTTTAATGAATTTGGCACAGGTTTTCACATTGATAGCTTTGATGGGTTTAGCTACTACGTAATTCAAAAAAAAAGTCTGTCATGACAAGAAAATATTTGTTGCTGGACCTTTTGCATCAAAACCCCAAGAGTGGAATAAGGGCGGGGCTTCAATAGGGGTCGTAACGCCTATAGGTTTTTGGTTGGTATGTTTCACTTTCTGACAGATAGGACAGCTTTTTGTGTAATCTATAACATCTTTGGCCATGGTGTACCAGTAGTACTGGTTTTTAATTTTCTCCAGGGTTTTGAATTGGCCGAAATGTCCTCCACCTAATAGGGCATTGTGGTGTGTTGTAATAATTTCTGGGATGTAGTATTGCGGTACGAGGGTTAACCGTTTTTCTCCTGTGGGGGTGTGTACCTTAAGATATATTTCTCCATTCCCTGTGGTGCCATATCTTCGCACTAAACATGTGTATTTTTGTGTGGCGTTTTGTGGGTTTGTAAGGGCTGTTTTTAGTTGTATAATATGTGGGTCTCTCGCATATTCTGCCAAGAATGGGGATGTTTGTGTTAGGTTAATGAGTGCTAGGAGTAAATGTGTGTCATCTTCGACTTTAATGTATTCTTGGTCGTGGATATAAATGGGGCGATAGTGTGGTGTGGAGTTATTTGTTGTAATGGGAATTTTGCAGTTTAGACGTTGAGCAATACATGTACATTTGATTTTGTGGCCTTCCATATTGATTTCGAGATTTTCTTGATATAAGGTTGTTGTGATCTTTGCAAATGGCTTGTAATGGAAAATATTCTTAGTTTATTATCATTTTGGTTATGCACGCTTTGTCATTTGTACCGACGTCAGATTTAATAAAAGTTGTAATCTCTTGCCAATTGTTAATTATGTATTTTGCGATACTTTGTTTTACTTCTCCGGCTTTATCGGGGTTTTGTAATAAGGATGCTGCAAGAGCTGTGTAAAAGGAAGTGCATGTAATGTATTCTTCACTGATTGTGTAATATTGATATTCTACTGATATTTGCATTATGTCTGCTTTGCCTGTTGTTGGGATTCTACTCATTGCATCAGCGAGTGTATTTAATTTCCCTATGATGATTTTTGCTTCAAAATCATACTCTGTAAGTACTGTTGCTAACTTTTGGATCCTTACATTGTATTCGGCCATCCTGTTTAAATACCGTAGGCTGGCGTGATCCGTTTCAATAGTAAATTTTCTCCCATATAAGTATTGTTTAAAATAGATAATGAAATATTTGATGACCGACAGCTCACGTTCCATGGCCGACCATTTCTTTTCATTTAGTGGGAGTTTTTTAAAATGCAAACGCTATAATGCTGCGTTCTTTACTTCCTGGTGTCGCCTGCATAAGGACAGCTTCTATAGCTGTCTGTGATGTGTCGCAGGCTATTATAAAGTGTTTGTTTTCCTGGAATTTCGCTAGGATGGGAAGTTTTAGTAAAGCAGATTTAATGTTCTCAAATGCCTGTTGCTGTTCTTGTGTCCATTGAAATGATTTTGATTCTTTTATGAGATCTGTGATGGTTTGGCGATTTTGGCGTAGTTTACAATGTATCTTCGTAAGTAAGGAGTTAGTCCTAAAAATGTTTGCAACTACTTTATGTTTTGGGTGGTGCCCTCTGTTAGATAGTTTCGATTTTCTCAGGGTCCGCTCGGATCCTTTCCGGTGTGATGTAGTGTCCCAGAATTCTTATTTCCTGTTGTGTGAAGTGGCATTTTTTGTGTTAATCTTTACGTTGTACTTGCATAATTTGTCAATGACTTTATTGATTTTATGTAGGTGTTCCTCAAATGTATCACCTATGATGAAAATATCATCAATATAGGCTACGGCTGTGTTCCATCGTAGTAGCCCAAGCATTATATCTACAAAATTTTGAAAGTAATTAGGGCTTGTGGGCAACCCCATTGGCATACGAGCGTACTTGTATAAACCTACACCATCTATGCTAAAAGCAGGTTTTTCCGTATCTTGTTCCCTTACCGGGATTGCATAGAATCCACTAAACATGTCAATGGATGTGATGTATTTGGAATTCTGAAGTGTGTTTATGATGTCTTCTGTTCTGGGGATGGGGTACTGTACCTTTTTTAAGTGCTGATTGAGAAGTCGAAAATCTGTAATAAAAACATATACCTCCTTGGCATTTTTTATAACTAGGCCAGGCGTGGCTTAAGGGGAATCAGAAGGCGTGATTAAATGTGCATCAAGCATTTGTTGTATTTGTTCAAGTACTTGTTCGTGTAATTGAGGGTTAATTCTGCATGGACGTGTGTGTATAGGTATGTTGGTCATTAGTTCAAGTTTAATTTCGTTATCATTTGTTTCTGTTAACTCTGATATTATTAGCGAAACAATCTTTGTAGTTCTCAAGTAACTCCCTGAGTTGTGCTTTTTTATTTAGGGGTAGGTTTTTATGTTGCCTAGTGTTGTATTCTCATTTGAGTTCTCCATTGATTCTATTTTATTTATATAGTATTCAATGCAATTGTTTGTGTCACATTCCACTTGGTTGGTATCAATTGGTATTTAAATTATGTCTTTATTGTGGTAAGCATAAACGTACACAAGGTCTTTAGACAGTATCGGTAATACGTCATACCTTTTTATGAAATTGACTCCCAGTATGACATCTAATTACAAATTGTCTATTAGGTTGAAGTCCTGATTGAAATTATACCTTGCTATATTTATATTCATATTCATTTTATATTTGGGTATGTCAATGTCTGTAGTTGCACCCACTAGTGTGAATTGTTCTGTTACTGGTTGCCGTTTATGTGTGTGTACAAATGTTGTTGCTATGCATGATCGTGAGCATCCCGTGTGGAGCAACGCATTATATGATCTGCCCACAATATGGACAAGGACGTGCGGCATTGACGATTTCACGTAGCTTGAGTGACATTCGTCCTTGCCGGTTGGCGAAACTTGTGTGGTTGCGAAATGTGAATAGGATCTGTGGCTCAGTTCCTGCTTTCGCATTTCATCACTGCCACAGTTTTTCGTGTTGATGTTAAGAGTGTCGTGGTGTTTTTGTGTTGATAGTTTCTGCCTTAGGGATGCACATTTTACTTATGTCATGCCACAAATCTTTTAAATTTCCTAAATCGCTCATTTATATTTGTGTTGAATGGGTGTGCTTGATTTGGAAAGAACGGGCATTTCGTGGCTGCTACATACATAGCGCACACGTCTAGGCCACCAGCATCCGCGGTCGTATGAAGGCCGTGAGTGCACTGACGTCGCAATTGTGCTGACTCGTACATTCCCCAGCCTAGACCTCGGCGTGTGCTGCCACTTCCGTGATGTGTACTTCTTGGCTTTCACAGGCTCCGTGTTATGATTACGTGAGGCAGTGTCCTTGTGAGAGTTGTCAGCGGTACACTTGTTCTCTCCTGACCTGAATTTAGTTTCTTTAAACCTAATGCCACATGATCTGCTTTCTGTTATTTCATGCTTGGGATAGTTCTGTTTAACTCAAATTTTTTTCTTTCTGCGGCAGCTGAAAGTTTTCCCCTCGGGAGTTAAATTTCGCAATATCTGTGTATGTGCGTGTGGGTACTGTCTTGCTAAAAAGCAGCTCGCAGGCATTTATTATACACCTCACTTTAACCTCTGGTTGTACACATGCGCTCTCATTAATTGGTTTCGGGAACTCGTTATTTGTGCCCCTAAATGTGCGTGTATTACTTTTGTTAGTGTGATGAGAGAACCTATGTTCGTCTTTCCGTTGTTGTGTCTGGTTTTTCCTTACGTCTCTTAAGGACCCTGCCTGCCTGTATCTGTGTTTTGGGATTTTTGCACCTTACCTAGTCTTTTGTCCTTGGGGGTGGTGCCTATTGCCCCCTCGTGTAGGAGTTTTTTTGTTGGTTGTATTTGGTAGTTGGACTGTATTTTTGCTTTGTTTGGTTCTGAAATTGGGGGTTAGATTGTTGTCTCACTTTTGCCTGGAAATTGTTGTTTGTTTGAAAGGTACTGTTTTGTGGCAGTTTTTGATTGGCCTGGTGGGGGTTGTAGTATTTCTTTGGAGTCAGTACGTACTCTTTGACTACAACACGAACAGGTTGTTGGTTTCATATGTAGGTGTATCTGTAGTATTGTGGTGTTTGTGTGTTATTGTACATTTGTGGATATCGGTACTTGAAGGGCTTTTTGTGCTGCAATGTCAAGTTTATGATTTCCTCTTTTAATTTCACCATCTCTCAGTGAATCTGTGCCTGAGTGAATCCGTTATCCCGTAATTACCTGGTTGTACTGGAATAGCCCTACCTCTACTCATTGAATGTTTGTGAGTAGGTTGTAGCAATATATATAATTATTTGGGAAGTATTTAAATTGCCTGTATGTCGTCAAGGATAGTAATTCATTTGTTAATATTTGAAAGGTCATAGCAATGATAATTTGTTTGTATTCTATATATTTTCGTTTTTCCAAATTTATTATTTTTATTTCCTCATTTCATCAGTAGTAACAAGACATCAACAACAGACGTCATAGGATGATAGTGCATCTTTTACTTTTCACTGTGTTAGTAAACTAAACACATCGCCGCTGCATTGCACGACATGGTGAAACAAGCAAATTAACAGAGGTCACCTTTAGCTGATGTGACTAACGGCTCGAAAACAATATGTTTTCAACGTGGAAACTTTTGATCAATATATAGGGAAACACAACCTTTTTCAGGTGTGACAATCACAACATATCACAACAGTTCGTCACAGCACTATCATTTGTCAGCTGTCAGTCGGACAGCCTGCAACGAGTGTTCACGTGACTTGCAAAGACCAGTGCCCGCGACTTTAACCTTCTTTTGTATTCAGAATATTTCAAATAACTATTAAATTTATTTTCCATCAGAATCAATAAGGCACTAGGAGAGAAAAGTAATGATTCTCTCTTGTCTTTGTAACTCTTGAAGTGAGAAGTTTTGTTTTATGAAGGGTGCCATTCTGTCTTGGTTTTTTTTCATCAGAGCTGCAAGTGTTAATTGTTTGTTTATGCCGAAACGACAATAAATCCTCAGCAAACATTCAACTTCTTCTTTTATTTATTGGCAACTCTGCTATCAAAATCAAAAAACTTTCATTATTATGTAGTCAAAGTCTGCAACTCACACTGAGCTAGTTAGCTGGTGTTTACTGAGGACTAAAAAACAGGACAGTAACCCGTTACAAGGTCTTCGATTGAGTCGTCTTTTTCGCAGACAATTTTGTCCGCGATGGATGGAAGAAGGGAACGCCACACAATGCTTTCATTCAATTTTTGTTTAGTCGTGTATAGTAGGTTTTTCAAATATTCTTTGTTTGCTGGTCAGGAAAAAGGGTTTTCCATTTTGTAAAAGACGTCAGTCCAGGTAGCTTGTCCTGCATGTCTATGCAAGTATTTTCTAAGGTGTGTTTCGTGGACTCTGTGACATAATATTTAAGCCTGCGGCTTTTCTCTGCCTCATCCCAGTTGTTCTCTGTGGCGTAGTTATATTGCTCTAAAAATTCAGGCCATTTTTCAACACCATTGCCTGAGAATTTAGTTACTGACATAGGCTGCTGGACAATAACATTTACTGGTGGTGGGTTTGCCATGTTCGGTTGCTGTTGTGTTTGAAGTGGGGTAGCTAGTGGTAAGTTCTGGTATATAGGTTCTGTTATGGTGTCAATTTGAATAGGTGTGAGGTAATCTGTATCTGTCGTGGTGTTGTTTGTATTTGTATGAGGGTGGGGGTGTTGATGGTAGAAGGTCGCTGTTTGTGTTTTTTACTAATTAGGCTTTGTGTCAGTTGTGTTGAGTTTGGGTCAAATTGTTCTACGATTTCTGGATTTTCGTTTAATAATTTCTCAGCTAAAGCTATTTACTGATGAAATTTTTCTGTGCTTGTTGTATTTTGTGCTTGCAATTTCTTTTGTGTAGTGTGTTTTAAAATGTTCCTGGCTGTTTTAACAAAGGAGGTGGTAGGTTTGTCTGACATGTAATGATCTTGTTATTTGATGCTGTGACACATGTTAGATTACTCTCAGCACTCTCTCAAGTCTACTCTCTACTTTTCCACAATTGCCACTCTTTTTGTGGAATTTGTATTAGCAATTGCAATTGGCCCAAAGAGCGGAACCATAGTTAAGCATGCATGAAATTTCTTAAAAGCCAACCACGTACACACTACGCTACTAAATACACTGGGCGATTGTCTGACCGAACAGCTTTTTGCAACGCGGCAGTTCCTGCTGGTTTGCTCTGGTGCTACCACAATTTTATGCTGAATAATACAACACACAACGCCATGAATGAGTGCTTACTCTTTTACTATCGCTTACTACAGCGGATTCGTTGACCTGGACTACTCGAGGGAATTCTAACCGTGTGTGCAGGTGGACGGAGCTAAACGTCTTTACGAATTCCTCCGTTATTTGTCTATACTTTATTGCAATTCCAAGGTAAAAGGGGAGGGTGGGACAGCTAAGGCGCCTCCACCATTTTCTGTGGTCTGTCCGGAGGGGAGCAAGTCAGCATTAACTAGGGGGATAAGGGTAGCCAGATGGAAAAGCACACAAATACAAAATATTACTATTATTCAACTTTAACAATACAAATATGCATCAAGCATGCATCTATTGAATCAATCAAATACAACAGTTATTCAGTAATAGCAAATTGGATTTAAACAATATACACTCCAAGAGACGCTGATGCCTTTAATCAATTCCATTAGCTTTAAGCTAGAAAGGCGGTACTCTGCTCAGATGGAGATTAAATGCATTTGCTTTTCCCGAGCGTGCCTTCAGTTTCCCTACCAGGGAATATAATTACCCTCTAGATGGCGACGTCTCGCTGAAGCTCTCTCAACAGCGGGCTCGTCAGATGATGAACTCGGACCACGGGAGGTGGCCCTCTCATCTGGCAGGGCCTCCGGCGATGGTGGCAATATGGCGCCTGGAGTCGCCATTTCTCCGAGCTTATATATTCTCTTCCTGACATCGCGCTCAATCCCCCGGAATTTGTTTACTATAACAACGGCTTGGCTGGCAGAGGTCGCTCTGCCTTGCCTCAGCTTGCAGCTTTGCAACCCTTATAGAGGCCAGCTGCAGAAATGTCTTGTAAATTTAAACTAGCATCCATGATCAATTTGTGCCAGAGTATCTGCATCCATGCAGTATGTCTACCCACACAAACACACACACACGTGCACCCACTTATATTAAGTGAGAAAATAATATTTATGCAAAAGAATAATATTTAATGCTCTAGAAACCCAATTTAAAATTAACCTACAAGATAAACATGAAAAAAGAAAGTTGCATATACAGTGAAACCCAGTTAAGAAGTTCCACTTAAAGATGTCTTCCTGCTCAATAAGTTGAATAATTTAAAACCTTGTCTATATGCACATGTGTAATTTGACCCTTTTAGGAAGTTTTCCTGGTTAGTAAGCATTATTTTTTCAATCCTTTCAGAAGCGCCTTATAAAAGTTTTACTGTGTGTGTGTGTGTCTTTATATATTTATATACATACACACACAGTAAACTTCTGATTAACCATGTTAATTGGGGCCAGACAAAACACGAATAAGCGAATTTGTACTAAAAAATGTGTATAATCGAATTACACATTTTACTATTAGTGGAACAGTAATATTGGCTACAAAAATCGTGATAAAACAAAGTATCTATTATACATTTCAAAGTAAACAGAAATCACTCACTGTATGTACAGGATTTAAAATACACTATACTTTAACTCATATTCATGTTGCACCAAGTATTTGTAATTCAAGGCGCATCGAGAATATACAGCCTGTGCCGGTGCCAGCCATGGGCACATTGGGTGGGCGACACAGATAAGCGGTGCATAGTTGTGTGTGTCGCTTTCTCAACGTGCATCACTCAGACAGGTCCTTTAGATGGCAGAGTTAGTTGAAAGTTTAGAATGCAATGCAATAAAAACTATAACGGGATGTCAAATGAGGCAACCTGGCATGTAAACAATACAGTACAATCTCAATTACTAGGAGCTTATTTACATTTTACCGACTTACACACAAAAGTTTAAAAAGGAGGAAATGTTACTTTTATGTAAACATTTAAACACTTGATATGAAAAAATGTAAGAGAAGTTAAACTGTGCCTTTATTTAAAAAGTCTTCAATTTTTTTTCCTTGGCACCGGGGCTGTTTTTGTTGATAACACAACATGCTCAAAATTTTTTTCTAACTTCTCTGTGATAGTTTAAAATGCCCTTTTACGCTTTGTTGACTTTGAGAAAACACTACAAAGTTAACAATGACCCGGGCTGATGGTTGATAAACTGGCACGACAAGTTGTAGGAATTGGCCGGGTGGGGGAGGCAGAGTCCAAAATGACAAACACGTTATTTTGTAAGTTTCACCTCGGATGTTGTCGGCAGTCACTTGTTTAGCTATCGCTGCAACACTTTCTTGCTTTTTAAAACATGCCTAGCGTATTTTATGAACAATTATTTGTTTTAAAAAGCATTTTATTTACACATTTGCACATGGGTTTGAAGGGGGAAAAAAAAAAAAAAAAAAAAAAAAAAAAAAACACATACGGCACTTTGTCATTTTGTATTTTTGCTAACATCAGCAAGATACAAAATACAAAATACCAAATTACAGAATATGCCACCATTTTTATATATAAAATCAGATCACATGTCTGCCATTTTGGACACGGCCTCCAGGTGGTCGGATACGCGCTTCACAACGGGTGGAAATGGATGTCTCACGCAGGTTTCTGTGACAGGCTGACAGTTTAAAGAGATAAACATCAGCTCATGTGGCACAGGGGTAGACGTAATGGTACTGCCGCTTGTTAAACAACACATGGTACAGCATCGCCTTGCCAGAAGTTACAGAAGACTTGAGAAAATTCAATAAGGTGCACGGATAAGCCAAAAACCGGTTAAACGAAATATAAATAAGCGAGCATGTAATATATATATATATATATGAAAGGTTAATGTTGGGATTCCAACATGTACTCGTTGTATTTTTTTAAATGAAACATCTTAATGATTACACCCATGGAATAAGGTCAGTTTGTTGCAATACAATTATGTTCACTCAAATTTTTATGAGACAAAAATAATTATTAATTATGATTTTAATATATATATATATATATATATAATAAAATACTGCAATCACTAGCATAAAGCCTGCACTTATTTGTCAATATTTTTGCCTAAATATGAGTACTGGTGCTATTAGACAAGATCCAAAAATGAATTGATGTTGCAACTTCAGCTATATTGAAATACTACAACTTAAATTATGCAAAACATACAAATACTTAATACTAAAAAAATTACACTTAAGAACCAAATATTTTACTAAAATATAGGTTTTCTTACAACAGTTAATAGTAGCATTATTCACAACTCTCAGTGACTGGCTGTGATACATATACAAATCTAAAATATATGAACCAGCTCTGTTCCGCATCTCAGAACCAACAAACAGTTTTAGTTTGAATTCTTATATGTTTACTAACAACCATAACAAAAGAAAAAAACAACAGAAATCATAAGAGTGATGAGCGATATGTCACCATGAAATGCAGCACCATTTTGTGTGAATGAAATTATTTTTATCTTATTTTCCTTGCCTTTGATTCACAACTTCTACAGAAACTATAATGTATTTGAAGACTGAAATAGGTATGAATGTAAAATGAAGAAGAAAAATAAAAATAGTTGCGCTCTATTACTGAACTAATAAAGAGGACACTTCTTCCTTGATCTACTTATTGAGTTTACTGAGGGTATTTTTTGTGTTAAGTGCCCAGCACATATGTAGTCACATGTATAGTTCATTCACGACTGGAAGAGACTTTGGAAAACGAACCTTGGAAATAACACCCGAGGTATAACATGTCAACTTGTTTTGTCAGTAACTTGTATTCCACAAATATATAACACTGTGATTGATTTTAAAGTACCGTATTTTTGAATAAATGAAAATATAACTTATTATCTTCTATAACTTAATATTTTTTTGTATTAAATACAAATTAAAAACAGTGAGAGCAGCAAAATGTTGGTAACAGCCGGTAAGAAATAGTTCACAGTTCAAATATTATTTTAACGTAGTTTTTTGGTGTATTATTTGTAAATTAAACGTTGCCTATTTAAATATTTAGGTAGCCCCGATGGCAACATATTTCACTGTTTCAGTTTAAATGAACACTGCAAAATATCATGCATAGGACCTAGTGACACAGTGTTTGTTTTATTGACTGAGGAAGCAACTTTTGGCTGGGCGAGGCTTCTCGCTCTCTATCACTTTTTTTTATCTCCCCTCAGGAAGTTTCGAATCATTAAGTAGCAAACAAAATATACATGTTTAAAATGTTAGCATATTTCATACTTATTACAGCAAAGTAATGCTTTTTGAATTTGTAATTTACAATTGCAAAGAGGTTTTAATGTTTGAATACTTATTTTAATACACTTAGGTGTGATGGTGGGAGAGTTGCAAATGTTAAGGTTGGCAGACATGGTGAGTGGCTACAAGACGTGTCGTTTTGTTGATGTGAGCACAACGAATCGTTAATTTTGCTTGCTCTGAAAAATACTTCAAATTACCACAGCAAGTGTGTACACATTGGGTTTGTTAAACCTACCTAGACAAGTTACGATGTTGTGATAAATCTGTGTTTCCACGGCAGGAATAAATATACTGTTACGTATGTCGTTAACCGCTGCGTACGAAAGGGTGTGTTTGCTTCGTGGTCGTTAATGCTCTGTGTGATTGTAAATATTGGATGTACAAAAATTTATACATTTTAACAGTGAACTGTGTTTATTACGAAGTTAATTATATGTACGTTTATTTATCCCAACGTAATTTCGCCTTAGGTGTTTGAAACACAATTGTGTAACATGCTTACTTTTTTGTGATCTGAATATTTGCCACAATCCTAACAAATTAATTTGCCCAGCCAGAAATAGTAAATAAGTAATTAAATAAACTTAGTAAAAACTAAATATCTATGCAAACAAATATGAGCAAAATAAAATATACGGTAGGTCTATTTGTGTGCATATTCACCACTATCTTTTACGTTTGTCGCTGCTATGTACACTAAAATTAGCGACACGAGTGGCGTGTTTTAAATTTCTGTCTTTTTCATTGGACTGGTTGTTACTTCGTTTTAATATTTATTCCAGCTAAAGCCGTCATTTTTACGAAATAGCCCAACACACATAAATAAAAGAGAATAAATACTACTGTTTTATACGCCACAGTTGTAACAGAATTATTTGAACAGATGTTTACAGTACACAACCCATTTGATACAAACATAAGTCACATGCCAGTGTTTATGTTTAGGTGTAGCGGAAGGATACGTAATCAGTTACCAAAAGTATAAATTTATCAGGGCTTCAGAAAAATATGTTCCAGTCATGTAGAGCCTATAGTCATCTTTGGATGTACTCAATTTCCATTATTTACAACAGATGTCACATTTCTTTCCCATGCTCAAGTAGGCCTATTGAAATATACAGCATATTTTTCCGTTAAGTTTTTGTGGGCATTATGCAGTGGCAGTTATTATGAGAGGAAATACACCAGGCCTACACAGAATCACATAATTCAAACATTTCTACCAACAGGATGTATAGAACTAGTGTAAAATTACCACATGGGAATAAATAAAATGAGATGTATACATGTTATAGTGATAGAAACACATACAAGCAGGCTGAAATTTCATGTTTAGATCGCTCCACCATTTTCAATTTATATTATTATATTAATCATAACATCATACTACATAAAATGGGCAGGTATTATATAACAAATAAAGAAAATTAAATTAATATTAGAACACAGTTCACAAAGCTTTCACAATTTAATAACAATTATAATGTAAACTATGTATTGTCCACTACGAAAGAGACTGTTTGTGTACCACTTGATCATATACTTGTCCCCTACGTTTATCTCATGGTGATGTGTAGACAATGCATGGTACAGTGAGCAGTCTTAAAGGCCGTACACAACAGTCCCTTTTAGCTTATTAATATCTTTTTACCAATTGGTAACATAAAAATTGCCAGGTAAACATTTTACAGCTCTCGAAAGTTAACATATGAGGGGACAATAAAATATGATTTTTAGTTATTATGCTTGCCGAGAAAGCCTTTAAAACTGCTCACCATACCAAGAATTCTCTATAGTTATGTTTATAGATGATACATTACTTATCCTGACCACAATAATATAAATCATTTACTTAATTATGTTAAAACCATCTTGCAGGAAATGGCATAAAATTTTTTTTTGTTTACTAATAAGCTAAACCATAATATATCAAGCATTTTTTCATATAAAAGAACAGTTATTCTTTTGGACAGTTCACGAATTCTCAAATAATGGTAGGTGAAGATACAATTGCAGTAAAAAAAAACAAACAAACAAACAAGCGCGTGCATGCACGCATGCGTACACACAGACACCCCCCCCCCCTTCGTGGTTTAATTATTGATCTAAATTTAAACTGCAAAGATTATATTCAAACTTTTTTTTTTTTGCTATTTGTTCTACTGTTATATTACTCTATTTTGCTAATGTATGTTCCATACTGAAATACAATATTATTTAATGGAGTTCCTCATGTATTTGGAAGAAAGTATTTATGTTGCGAAAAAAACGTTATAAGAATATTAAACTGGTGTAAAACCTTAAACTTCTAATAGGTATATTTTTTAATATGATAAAGATTATTAAAATTACTTTCTTTATAAAAACATCAAACCACACTATTTGCAATAAAAAAAATTAAATATTTTCCTAATAATACTATACCTACTCATAATACAAGAAGCCACTTTAAATTCCATTACTTTTCTTATAGCACTACTTTATTCGAGAAAAGCTAGTATAAAACAGGAACTAAGCTAGTAATTAATTTACCGCCACCATTTAAAATATAGAATAAACAAAAGTAAACTAAATTTAAAAACCAGTTAAAACCATATTTAATACAAAAATAATTTTATTCTGTTAATTTTTTAGATAATAAATAGTAAGATATATTATTCTATGTAATGTATTTTATATATATTTACAGTTTTAATATTTATAAGATGATTTGTATATTTTTTTTTGTGAGTGAAAAAGATGTGAAGCTATATAAATTAATAAATAATCCATCCACACCAACAAGTATGCAAAATCATAGTTTTATAAATACAAAAAAAATAGGTTTTTTTTAAATGAAAGGTTGCATCATGAAGTCCATTATTTGTGTCATATTCATACAATTGGTTTTACAATTTTTCCTGGTGAGAGGGAGGGGGAGAGAAAGAGAGAGAAAGATCGGGAGAGAGAAAGAGAGGGGGATAGAAAGAGAGTGAGAGAGCAAGCAAGATAACAAACAAAAGAGCAAGAGAGAGTGAGCAAGAGCGAGACAAGATGAGAGCAAGAGAGAGCAAGCAAGAGAACAAAAGAGCAAGAGAGAGATAGATAGAGCGAGAGAGCGAGACAATGTGAGAGAGAGAGAGCGAGAGAAGGCAAGTGAGAGAGAAAGAGAAAAAGAGAGTAAGCAAAAGCTAGAGAGAGAGTGAGAGAGAGAGCGAAAGAGCAAGAGAGAGCGAGAGAGCACAAGATCAAGAGAGCAAGTAAGAGAGTGTGAGCAAGAGAGAATGTGACAGTGAGAGAGCGAGCGAGAAAGCAAGCAAGAGAGAGAGATAGAGAGAGCCTAATAAGATAACTCGTGTCTTTTCCGAAGCTCTTCTTTCTAGCCTTCCTTTGGGCAAAGAAATTGATAACATCCTCAAAGGCCAGATCTCGCAGCATCTGTCCTTCGATACTCAGCAATACCATGGCTGATAACTTGTCTTCTCCCATGGGTGACCTCAGGTAGTTTTTCACACATCGTAGAGTAGAGAAAGAGCATTCCCCTGAACAGTTTGTTACTGGAGCACTGAAAATCATTCTGAGTGCTATGTTTACATTGGGATAGACCTCAACAAACCTTTCTGGTTTAAAAATTTACTTAATTTTCTTAGGTTGACATTTCCCTCGTCGTCAGGTGTTTGTGGCTTCACATGCACTCTTAAGGTGCAATTACTCTTCTACAATGGATGCTTGAAAATCACTATTGTAGTAAGAGGCCAATTTACATGCAGCTGAAGACATCTGTGCTTGTTGCTGAGATGTTCTAAAAAGCCAAACCTCTCTTGAAGCTCATCGTAACGTGCACTTCCCACTTGCAGTTAGGATCTTAGTGTATCCAGAATTACATTACATGTACCAACACAAAAATTATCTGACCCAGTCTTAAGAGTTATTTCTCCAGCCCTAGTATAATCAAGCCTTAGAGTGCGCTTCCTTTTCCTTCCCTCATCAAATTAGTAAATTTCTCTTATGCTCAACGACTTCGCAAGGCATTCATAGAGGTCAAACATTTCTGTTTCTCTGAAATTTGTTACGAAGCCAGATAGCGAAATGTACATTTTCACAATTTGCCCCAAATCTATATTTACTGACTACAGCTTGGCACTAACAGTATTAAACCTACAATGGATTGCAGTCCAGAAGACTACCATAAATGCAGTTTCTAGTATATTTAATTTTTGTCTTAATGAAGATGCCTCATTTCTAGTTTAAGGTTTTTCTGAACTATCATTTTCTGAAGTCTGCAAGGTCTCAAATAGTCCTCACCAATTGCTCTCTAGTGCATAGCATGCATCATTTAGAGTATACCAACGAGTCTTCGACAGACTTTGTAGTGTCCGACCTCCTTCTCCTTTGCAGTTTCGAGCTAGGAGAGCCCAGTGGTATGTGTAAGCTGAGAAAATTTTGTACAGTTCTTGTAGCAGTCCAAAAAACAATACTGCTTCTGCGCAAGATTCTGCAGCACATGAACCCACAAGATTAAGAGAGTGTGCAGTACATGGCACATAGTCAGCAAAGGGACAAAGTTCCTTCACCCTTGCTTGTGTGTGTGTATATGCTCCAGACTTTTTCAAGGCATCGTCATATGACTGGCCTCTGCAGTTTATGTTCAACTCATATTTGCTCAAAACAGTAAAAACAGCATTGATTATCTCTACTGACTTATGTCATTCATTTGATAAAAAACAAATGAACCATTCAACTGGCTCCCCAACTCAATCCTTCTTAACAGCGTAATGTTAGTTGATCAGTGTGTGAAATATCTGGAGTGGAATTGACACTTATACCAAAGTATTTAGCTTCTTTCACTTCCTTCACTATTTCGTATCTTACTTTTTCAGCCATCAAAATAATTACTTCTTCATAAATGGTACTGGAAAGATAAGATGTATGTCCCAAACCTCTGTCGCTATGTTTTCTTAGATGTTCTGTCATGACTGGATCAAACTCTGCAAGAAACTTCAGCGACCCTAGAAAACTGCCATTGCTTTTACTGCCTACGTGTTCATCAGCGCCACAAAATGGTAACACTCTAATAGCCAAATACTTTACTGCTGTGATGATACATTTCATAACATTTTTCCAGTAACTGCATTCTTGCTCAAACTGTGCAACGAGCCTGTTATCAATTTGTGCTTTAGTATTTCCTCTCAGTTTAAGTGTTGCAATGCTATTTTTATGCTCAGGTGAATTCTCATGGTCTTGTACACTTTTAGAAGCATTTTTCCAGTGATTGAATCCTGAAGTAAACATACCATTTTCCCTGCCAAATAGCAAGCAAGTCGCACAAAAAACACATCACTTTGATGGCTAGTATGTTAGCAATGCCTAACTTGTGTCTCCCCACTATGCAGTTTCAGAGAAAAAAATATGCCTTGAAACACGCCTTTCTTTATCAGGGTACTTACGTTTTGAAGCGCTGAAGTCTGCATCTAAGTTTTGTTCGATTCCGTGAACAGCCACATAGTCTCGTAGCTCCTCATTAATTTCCCACTCGGCTGGATCTGTACTGGGTTCAAAAACAAGCTTCTTAGAATTGCTAGTTGCATCTGGTTCCATCAAATTTGTACAGGTCGCTTAAGCATGGGTATGTTGATGGATACTTCCACTGTTCAGTGAATTATTGGTACTTGATGTTGGAATTCGCTGTTCTTGAGCAGAAAATAATTTTTCTGGGAATGATGAAACACATGCATCGGTAGCCTCTAAGTCATCACTATCAAAGGAAGGATGATTTATAGAAGCACTGCATCATCACTTGCAGCCATGGCGTCGGCGACATCTTCGACCTGTTGGTTATCACTGTTACATACAAAAAAGAAGAAATCTTAGGGATCTGCTTTAAAAGAGCACCAATCCTTTCTTCTTTAACTATTTTAAATTTTTTGTATTGAGCACCACTGAGTCTTGCTCTTTGGGTACTCATTTTGTTAACAATTCATAGACAGCTAAATTCGCAACACTTAAACATGCGGATGCACACGTACCTATGTTACACTTATAAGCTCGGACATGTTGATAGTTTAACTGAATATAAATAAACAACATTGGAATGAAACGCGAATACGTTGCGGTATGATGTGGCCCGCGCCGCTTGCATCAAATCAGCACGACAACTAGTGGCAACTGGCAACTATACTATTTAAAAAACAGAGAACAATGGTATTGAATCATACTGCCCTTATCACTGTGGTCAATCCTCTCACCACGAGGGTGGTGAAGGTTCAAATTCCCTGCCCCCCCGAACAATCTATGTGATAAAACTGAGGCAGAAACGGACGGGTAGAAGTTTTGTGAATTAAAATACAAAGGATAATTAATCAAGCGAATTCCCACGTGAACATAAAGGTTTAAAATAGAAACAATGTGTATCAAATATGCGCTGTGTGCAGCTTATCATCTTATCTAGACAGTATCATGTAAGCGAAGATTGTCAACATAGCACGTTCGCATCTGTGCTGCATTTCATAGTGATAGCGGAGTAATGCAGCTGTCTTCAACACCAATGATGACAATTTAAGGCAGATATATCTTTCTCCGTGCCGCCCCTTGGAAAAGTGCTGCTCTAGGCCCGGGCCTAGTAGGCCTAATGGGAAATCTGGCCCTGAATGTAGTTCAAGCACAAGGTAGACAACCCCTCCCTTCTTACAAAAACTTGGGGCCACGGTGGCTGCATGGTTAGCCTGCTTACCTCCCACCAAGGTGATCCAGGTTCAATCCCCGGCCGGGTCACTCTGGATTTTCGCATGTGGGAATCGTGCCACATGATGCTGTTGGGTCAGTGGGTTTTCTTGGGTGTCTCCCAATTCCCTTGCCCTTTCATACTGGTGCTGCTCCATACTCACCTTAATCACCCTAATTGACTCTCAAGACATTGCTGTTAGGAGTCATCCAAATCTCTTTAACTTACAAAAACTTGAAGACACATGTCAGCAGTTGCAAAATAATGTGAACAACCTTTAATACAGCAGATGCAGTGAGAAAACCTTAATTAATGACACTGTAAATGGGGCAACAAACAAAACAGTAAAAACTATGGGCTAGCAATATTGAACATTTATCAGAAGTTTCATCAATGGGCCACCAGTGAACTGGGAGACCTTTATGGAAGCTAATTAGTTTATAACAAATACTAAACATTATTATTTATCAGATTTCACACTGAGAAGATGCATGTCCTCAGCGTTAGTGCCAATATCATCTATTTAAGTGTAGTAAATAATCTGTATACGGCATTCATAATAAATATGGGTTACAGCAACTACATAAATTAACGCTAGTGACATTGTGAATGTATAACAACCCCCCCCCCCCCATAAATACTATTAAATGTACTTTATATTGTTTTAAATGAAAAACAATTAAGTTTTATAATTGTTTTGACTTATTAAATCTTTCAAAACTTTAAATCAATCGCTACCCTATCTGTGAACCTCTTTATACAAACTTACTGATAACCTATCTCAAACAACTTAAATAATTAATAATATATTCTATAATTAATAATATATTCTATAATATAATCTATTAATTTTACACACCACACAACAGCAAAAATAAATTGGCCCAAAACACTACATAATTCTTTATGAAGGCCTAAAGTATTATCAGTTGCAAGAATAGGATGAAAAATAAACCAACAAAATGCACACATAAATTAAAAAGCTTTCTGCATGCCAACACGTAGCAATACACATTAAGTCTGCTTAGTATCTTAATAAAAATTTTTAGAGGAAGAATACAACTACTTCACGCAAAAAAGCATCATTTTAAAAATTGGGCATCTAGGTTACGGCAAACATCTAAGGCATGAGCGAGCAGCAACACAATGGAAAGGTCAGCAGTGGGAGTTGGCATTTATGTACCTTCCTCCTCAACCTCTGTCTCTTCCTCAATTGTTGGATATTTATGTGCTTCAGCAATATCCATGTTACTATTATTCAGAGCTAATCTTTGCATCTTGTGGACCATCACAATTGCGTGCATCAGTTGCTGTGGAGAAAAATAACAATATTTGACTGACACCAAATCTTGCCTTTGCTTCAAATAACTCACACAGCAAATGTGGAAACCTATAATTTTAGTTATATATTACATTAAAACATATCTAAACAATTTAGTACACTTGTTTCACAATATGTGTTTTTTTCCTTAAACTTAAATTAATATAATTTTAAAAACATATAAAAAAAAGGTAAATAATTTTGCTTTATCTGCAATGTATAGAATTTCCAAATAAGATGGTTCATTTGACAATAGTGACATCTGGTACATTCTAAACAAAAACAGATCTAGAATCAGATTCTAGCAGGAATCTATTTTCAATGCATCAAGTTAAAAAATCATTGAAGAAATTCATCATGTGTCATTTTAAATGTAACAGTTCTTAAATAATGACATAATATTGTCAGATGTATGAAAAAATTAATGGTGCACTATAAAATTTGACAATGGCAACATTTAACTACAAAGGAAGTATTTAACAGGTTTACTTTGTTAATGAAAATACATAACACTTTACACTGGAACGTCCCACAAAAAGCAAGGCATATATATTACTTGCCACTTATACTAACCAATATTTTAAATTCCTATATAGAAGACACTATCATTTGAATTCTGATGCCCATTTTTTTCGGATCAGAAAATTTGTTTGGAAGCCATGTTGTAATTAACATGACAATCCCTCAAGAAATATCTGTAGTGTATATATTTACAAGTGGCTAACAGAATATGTATTCGCAAGCACATAAAGAAAAATGTATTTCCAATGCACTAAATATTACAGAGAATATTTGTTCTTGATGCGTATCTATTCTATATCATGAATGTATACAAGATTACAAATAATTTATTTCATAATATTCAGATTAAAGTACCTGACCAAAAGCAAGGTTGAATATTGTATTTTTACTCATAAATCAGAATACCACTCCCCTTGGAATTATGTGGATGATGATAAGTAATAAAAACATTTAACAAAATATTACCATCTATACCCTAATTAAGGATTTTCCGGTGGAAAGATAACACTGAGTAATTGAAAGTTACTCGTGTGTAGTTTTATTTACAGAGAATGAATGCTGTGAAATGGTTTAAAAGAGTCTTTTGTTACATCCCTGTCTCCATTTCAATAAACATTTTAACTTTAAAAAAATAAAATGTAAATAAATATAATTTTCAATTTTATAATTTTACACGAATTGCAACTCTAATTGTGACATAAGTATGGAACACTGACTAACAAAATTCAACTTGATTTTATTGAATCATTATGTAGCTTCCCTATTTAAAAAAAACAAGGTTGAAAGTAGTGCTTTTTTTTATAGTGTGGCAGTTTTAAGAACTCAACACTGCTCCTGTAGTCTCTATCAGCCTGACGGCTCAGCTGTCCCTCCTTTCCTAAAAGCACTGTTTCCTGTTAATCCTCTCTTCCCAGCAAATATCTAGGCCATGAAAAAGGCAGCAGGAAGATAAACAATTCCCAGAATGACTTTTCTCCAGCTCTTTTACCATTTAAGCACAGTTCTCTCTTCACAGCAGTTCACTTTCTTGTTGTGTAAGCCAAAAACTTCACACTTGGAAATAAAAACAAGCACTTACCAGTTCTTCTACATGAGTATGCAAGTAAATTTAATAAAGTAGGCCTACTTGGATAAAAGGAAAAATATATATTAAAAACACTCTAAGCTGAAGGAATTTTCTATAAGGTTTGATATTGATTAGCCAACAAGTTCTTGAGAGATAATATAAGCATAAAATTTTTTTGTTAGCAGTAACATTCAAAACTGTGAAGAATTTTAAGCTATTAATTTGTGGATAAAGTGAATGAAGGGGTACTTAAGAACACAAATACCGGGGTGTATCAGTTTTGATTACATCAAAGATGCTGCATATAATGCCAGAATAATAATATTGCCACTTTGAATATAAGATACTAGTTTAACAATTTTAAGGGGTCTTCTATAGTTCTATTTGCATGCAGATGTGGTGGGAATCAATTATGTTACAAATATGAATATTTAACACACAATAAGAACAGATGTAAGTTGGGTTCTGCTTGGTTTGGTTGTTCCAAAGATATATGCAACATACACTGTAGCAAGAAAACCATTTAGAAAAGGAGTAATTTGTCCAATTTAAATGACTTGATTTGTACTGTTTTTAATACAACTTCTGGAATATTTATTTAAGAGTTCCCTTTTCGTAGTTTCTAAAATATATCAAAAATGTTGATATTCTGCATAGCACTAGCTTACAAAAGGGTGGAATAAATCTATAAACAATTAACTTTAATTGTTACCACAGTACTGGTTGAAGTAAGTCTAAATGCTCAGGACATACAAATTATTAACTAAAATTTTTTATGACGGTCATTTCGGAAATTTGTACATGAGCTACAGATATTGCATATGGTTTCTAGAGGCATACCAATATTCAAAAATTCAAATAGTTGCAAATTGTTATTTGTGAATTATTCACATTTGAACTTTGAATATCTTAAGTGAAAATTGTAAATAATTTACATTCCAGTTTCAAGTGGTTGTAGAGCTGTGCCAATTAAAATCTGCTCCTGCAGAATTTGCAATGCTGAAAGTTTTCTTGTGTAATGACGACGTGCACCTGGAAACTAAAGCCTCAATGGAAAAGATGCTCAACTTCCACTGTTTTTCAAACTAAGTTTGTAGGTTTTGTCCCAAGCTCCACCCTGCTGAGATAATCTATCAGCTATAAGCTAACAACTGTTTTCACAGCAGTGTGCCACCTTTACATTCTCTCTCTTTTCTTTCTCACCCTCCTCTCCCTCTCTCACATTCAAATGGGGGGAGGGGGGAGAGCAAGTCGTCAGGACTGAGATCACAGTTGGGGGTGGAAACCATTGTGTGATTAGGTATCAGGTACGTGACATGATGTGACATCACTTTGCTAGCACAAACACACACCAGTGCAAAGGTCTCTTAAGAGGAGTGCAACCGACCATAAGATAACACAAACACAATGTGGATTTTCTGTCTCAAAAAATTCTTGTTACTTTGCCTTTCTAATCTGAATATGGCTATTTTGTCTTTATGCTAATGTTACTGTGTGAATTTTAGGGTAAAAAATTTGATTTTGTGATTTTGAGTTAAACTAAGCTTTTTTGTTAAGCATGATCTCTGTAGTGGTATTTTTGCTGGCTACCTCTTTTTTGTTCGGGTGCCTTAGATTTTATGTCAGCAGGAAGTTCCCTACCCCTTTGTCTTTTTTTTTTGTTAAGATGTGATGGACTGACGCTTAATTGATTTTTCGTTTAGTATTTTCCATCCCTGGAGGTTAGGTTCGGAAATTAGGCTGTTTTGGGATGGATTAGGCCCTCCTTATTACTTGTACCTTTTGTTTGTTAAGAAACACGTGTTTTTTCTTTTTCTTTAATAAGTAAGGTGGTGATACATACTTTATTGATTTTTTTATTTCAAAATGTGTTTTTGGGGAAGACAGTTTAAACAGTCATGACCTTAAGCTAGATGCCGAAGTTTTGGTGAGAAAGTAACTTGACAGTCGCACTTTTAGAGTTCTTCATTTAATTTTTTAAAAATCCTTTTACTTTTTAAATTATACCAACAGTTATTTACTTGCCGATTTTATTAGTTTCATTCGTGTTTCCTTTTTATTTTAAGGTTAGATCATTTAAGCTATGGTGGGATCGAATTAAGAATTAGTTATTTTACGTGTTATTTATAGGTTTTGTAAGAATAAAGGGTTGCTATTTTTATTTCTGCAGAGTTCTTAAGGAACTGAGGTCACCACTTGAATCAGCAGGCTTCTCCTGAAGCGGCGGATGCTGGCCGTATCTACCTGACCAGGTGCGAGTTATAATTCCCCCTTCAGCAGTTTGGGAGAGTTGTTATTTTTCTGCTCGTTCGAACATCGGGTGCAGCTGTGAGCTGAAAAGCTGTCATCTTATTTCCTTGGTAAAGGCAAGACTGTTGTACTGACAAGAGGTAGTAGGGGACTGTATGCGGAAACAGGGCATTAGCTTCGAGGTAACGAAGTATTGATTCCGGAGGGGCCAGGGGCTCTGATTGGCCCACCATGACGTCGGCCTCCCTTGTGACGTCAGCGAGGCAGTTGGTGTTTATCGGCAGTAGATGTCAAGGTCAGGGAGTGTGTCTGTGTGTGTGTGTGTGAAAAAGAGATAGAGAGAATAGCGGACAGCTATTGTGAGTGGCTCGTTGTGGAGCAGGTGGGGCCGCCTCGAAGGAGGCTGCGACATCAAAATAATGAGTCTTCTTTGGAAAGGTTTATTTTTTTGTGCTTGGTCGGGTCGTTAGTCCCTGTTTAGCTGGAAGAAACACCCTGAATCTGCCTTTAAATAGTTGGACCTTAGTAAACAAGGGGCTCAGTTGGAGACAATGTAGTGCACCACATCCGAGGTGCATTGGTGGTGTCGAGTCAGGGCAGCAACTTCACAGGTAAATATGTACTCTCCATCAGTGCTGGCTGAGGTGCCATCTGGATTAAGTTTCCCATGCTTAATTAATTTAATAGGGATTTGGGAAGGAACCTACTTTTTTCTTTTGAAATAGTATTGTTTTCGTTTGTAAGGATATGGATATCAGTAGTGCCTGGTGTGTAGATAGCTCCGAAAATTGTTGGGTTTGTAGGTGGAAATCAAAGTCCTTGTTGTGTTGCCCAATATTTCTTTTGATTGGGTCATCTCTAAAACCAAATTCTAAAGTATTTTCTTTTATACATTTTTTAATTGTTTGCCCTTTTCTTTCGTTTTCTGTTTAAATTAAATCTTGTTACTCTGTTAATTTTCCTTTCCAATCTATTAATAAACTGAATGAATTTATAAGTGCCTGTAAATAAAGTAACTTTAGTGATCGTGAGTTTCTCACTTTTAAGCCCCAGGGGGCAAAGAGTAGAGCGCTACTACATTAAGTAATTGGAAGTAAATTTACATTTTCTGATGCGCAGATCCCTTTTATAATACCTGTGCGAAGGGAATCCTGTGTCAGCCCTACAATACATTCTTTTATTGCCCTTAATAATTTAATTACTGTAAGCAAACGTGTTTCATGAATTTTGTTTGTTTATACCTTCATACCTGGTAGTTGAAGAGAACAAATTTTTGACTCATATCCTGTAAAATGTTTTTATTGTTCCTGTTTTTTAATATTATTTGATAACCTGTTAATTTACTTGTTTGGTTTTAATAAAACTACTTTTTTTTTTAAATCGTAGTTCATCCTTGTCAGTTGAGGAGGATAACCCCCCTCCT